>OX451739.1:1211483571-1211815001 GCA_948472305.1 Vicia faba
TAATATGATAAAGTGTGAAAGGAAATAACGTGCGCGAAATGAAAATAGCGTCTAAAACTTAAAAGGAAAAATCTTTTTTTTTTGTTTTTTATCATGGAAAGAAATTTAATTTAAAATCCTAAGTCTATTTAGTTTTAAATTAAAAAAGGTTAAAATAATTAATCAATTAATTTACAAAATTAATTTATTTGAGAAAATACTAACCTAATATTTTTGTGATTTTTATCTAATTTTATAATTAAATAATAGAAAAAAGCTTGGAATTAATAAACTAAAAGAAATAAAAAAAACAAATAAATGGGTCAGGCTGACTAGTAAAAAGGGGGTGTAATTTGCGGAACGCAGGTCCAAATCGAAAAGAGGCCCAGGCTGCCTTTCGATCCATTGAGGGAGGTTGTCAAAAATGCACGGCGGGCTGCACGTCGAAGGCACTGGATCTAGATTAGCCAGTATCTTGAAGCAAGGGAATGATGGTGTATGATGTACTCCTTCGATTTGGGAACACTAGATCTGCAGGAAAATCATTAGAATAAAAAACAAAATCCCATATCTGGGTCGAATCATGTCTTAGATTCGACAAATCATGGACATATCATCCATTTCGAGCCACGGTCCAGATTGTGCCCTGAACCTGGTAAATGCCTAATTCTGCATTTAATCTCTCATGTAACACATTCAATCAAACATAAACATCAACAACAATAGTATATATGATCAATGTGAATTTAAATCATGTATTCTATGAATTTGAGATCGAGGAATTTTTACCAAAAAATGGTGAGATCGGGTTGGAACTGCTTAACGACTTAGAATGTCTCCTGGAATCTTCAGAAAAAGGATAGGATGCTTGGTCTGGATGGAAAAGGCCTGCAAAGGTTGTTTCGAGTTTGACAATTTTGTTGAATCTTTTACAATTTTGTGGAGCTTTGATAGGCCATCTCCTCCTCCTTTGCTTCTGATTTAGTCTTGTATTTATAGGGGTGTGGTGGTGAACAAATATGGCATGAATCAGCCATTAACCATGGCTTAGAAAGCAAAATCAAGAGATTTGAAAAGTTTCCATTTTGAGATATTTCATGCCGTTTTGAACTTTGAGTGAACCTGGACAGGTTATGGTTTGTGTCTTGCACGAATTTGGGCTTCGAGCTAATCAGTCCAAGCCTAACAAGCTTAATCCTATTAGGTTTTCGTTTCGACTTGCATCTCCTTTTCACATCAATTGATTCTTTTAACAAGCTCCCAAACATTATTCTTTTCGATGGATCTGAGTTCCAATTCGAATTGCTCAAGGCTTCATCATCATGGCTTCTTCGACTTAGTCACAATCTGCATTGATTGTGTAATCTGGAAACCCCTCATATCCAATCAGCCTAGTCGAACTCAGTTCTTGTTCCTTTCGATCTCCTTTCCTTCAATTAGACCAATCGAAGCATCACCTTGTTCATTTTGACTTGTTGAAGTTTTGTTCTGTTCTTTTTGATCTTCTTTCCTTCAATTCGACCAATCGAAGTATCACCTCTTCATTTTGACTTGTCGAAGCTTCATTCTATTCTTTTCCTTCTAACACAGTTGTGACTGTGTTTGATTCTTGTTGAACTGAACTTTGAATCCAATCCCACCTTTTGCTTTCGTCTTCAAGCACATGTCTACTGATCACTAGTTTATCTTTAGCCAGTGAATACAAATTGTATGCATCAGTCGAAGGATAAACCATGAGCCCCATATATTCACTTCGACTATTCAACTTCTTCCTCACTTGTTCAGGTACATGCCTGAAACACATTGATCCAAAAACTCTAAGATGACTTATATTTGGCTGATTCGACCCTAACGGTTCTTCTATGAAATCACGCCACGTTTGAAGATTTCCCGTCCTTTGAACCATTATACTTCCACGTGCTTCTTTGGATAATATCAAATCTTTTGAATTCAAAATCTTCTTCTTTTCGAAGCTCCAATTCAATCAACATGACAGTCGAAATGTCTATCCATGTAATGCTTCGAATAGCTTATATTTCAATAGTTCGAAAACGAACCCTTCGATAACGGTTCAACATAGTGAAGCTCTTTACTAGATTTTCATCAATCTAAGACTTCATAAAAGCCTCCTCACACTTTATTTCAAACTATTCTTTCTTCGATCATAGTGTCAATTATTCAAAACTTGTGTAATCGAAATTCCCAGCTAACACTGCTTTGTTGGACTTCTAATACTGCTGTTGAAGTTGCTTTAGCCCAAAATATCCTAGACATATTCTTAGCTTTCGACACACACCTCGTCATGTTTCGTACACTTCTTTCCTTTCTTTCATATATGCCATTATGTTGAGGCGTATAAGGTGCAATAACCTCCTGTAATGTATGTGCTTGTACCTTCCAAATGATGCATTTCTTGAGCTTGAGGATAAAAGAGAAGTTATAGGGCATGAAACTTGGCATGGACAAACTTGAGGACATATTAGGACCATGGAAAATGTTTGAGACCTTTGGAGCTCATATATCTTGGTGAAAAGTGAAACTAGTTGAAAGGCCATTGCTTAGGAGGACAATTTGTCTGATCAATTCTTGGTCAACCTTGAGCAATATAAGACCTTAATGAGCATGCCTTGAATAAAATGGGAGGGAGATTTTTGGGGTGCAACAACGGATTGGGAAAAAAGGGTATCTTGTTGGACTGAAAATATGAAAAGACAGTCAAACAGTCCAGGCAAAAGTTAGGGATTAAAGCGTACAACTATGTCCTGTTATTTCATCATTTTATCTATCAGTAAAAAGATTTGTCACTCTGACAGAGTTCAAACTGTCTACAAATCCCCCACAAGGCCAACTTTATGGATGTCCCCATAAAGTTACTTCAATCAAATTATCCCCACAAATTTGATTCATGAAATCCCAGCTAGAGTTTCAATCTCCGAAAAATTCTCTCCCCATTTGAGTTTTGTCTTAAAAGAAGAAATCTTATGGAGTTCCTTCCTAAAGAATACACCTCCCCTGCAGGTCATCAAATATTCTCTTTAACATGGTTTGTTTCCCCAACAAACAAAAAATTCTCCAGCTTGAGTTTACCTCTCAGACTATTACAAATCAATGGATAAAACCCCTTAACCTCCGGTTAATTCATTACAACCCCCAACAAAGTTGTTACTATCACCAGAAGTTACTGTAAAGCCTGGATCCCGACCAGATAACAATTGACTCCATTCCTCAAGAACAAATTATCGTGAAACCTGGACCCGACCAGATAATAGTTGATTCAATTTACTGTAAAGCCTGGACCTGACCAGAAAACACTTTGAGTGGCTGAAACCTGGACCCGACCAGATAACAGTTCGAATTGCTGAAACCTGGACCCGACCAGATAACAGTTAACATCAAGATCAAATTACTGAAACCTGGACCCGACCAGATAACAGTTTGAGTTGCTGAAACCTGGACCCGACCAGATAATAGTTAACCTCAAGTTTGAGTTGCTGAAACATGGACCCGACCAAATAACAGTTAACCTCAAGTTCAAGTTAATGAAACCTGGACTCGGCCAGATAACAATTAACCTCAAGTTCAAATTGCTGAAACCTGGACCCGACCAGATAAAAATTCGAATTGCTAAAACCTAGACCCGACCAGATACCAGTTAACCTCAAGATCAAATTGTTGAAACCTGGACCCGACCAGATAACAGTTTGAGTTGCTGAAACCTGGAGCCGACCAGATAACAGTTAACCTCAAGTTTAAGTTGCTGAAACATGGACCCGACCAGATAACAGTTAACCTCAAGTTCAAATTGCTGAAACCTGGACCTGACCAGATAACAGTTAACCTCAAGTTTAAATTGTTGAAACCTGGACCCGACCAGATAACAGTTTAAGTTGCTGAACCCTGGACCCGACCAGATAACAGTTAACCTCAAGTTCAAGTTGCTGGACCCTGGACCCGACCAGATAACAGTTAACTTCAATTTTATGCAAAGCCTGGAATCCGACCAGATAACAGTTAATTTCGTCTTCCCCAGTGAGTTACTGCGAAGCCTAGAATACGACCATATAACAGTTAACCTTATTATCCCCAACAAGTTGTTTCCAAGCCTGGATCCCAACCAGATAACAGCTAACTTTCATTCTCTCAGTCGAGAGATAATTACCCAGTAGAGCAATGGACAACTAAAGCTCCTGAACATCCCTAAGAAGAGATCAACATTCCTCGCAGAGTTTCCTCCAGCAAAGAGCCAAAGTCAATGTTCCCCGACGGAGTTCTCCTCAAACAAGAAAAGCAGGAATCCCAGCGGAAACACTCTAAACAAAGTCTGAAGATACACATATTCTTCATCCTCAACAGCAATCCGGGATCTAAACTTCCCAAAGCTCCCCAGCATTTGTTAAAGATACACTTCAATAAACATATCATGTTCATACATCATATCTTATACATGACAAATTCATATAGCATAATCTCATTTATTTTGAGAACATCATTACGCCATGCATACATCTGCATGCAACTAACCCTCTTCCTTGCAGATTAAAGACGGGTGAATCAAAGACCTCTTCTGGTTAGATTTATTTCTTCCAATTCAAGACGGGTGAATCAAAGACCTCTTCTGGTTAGATTTATTTCTTCCAGATTAAAGACAGAAGAATCAAAGACCTCTTCTGGTTAGATTTATTTCTTCCATATTAAATACAGGAGAATCAAAGACCTCTTCTGGTTAGATTTATTTCTTCCAGATTAAAGATAGACGAATCAAAGACCTCTTCTAGTTAGAATTATTTCTTCCAAATTAAAGACAGGCGAATCAAAGACCTCTTCTAGTTAGATTTATTTCTTCCATATTAAAGACAGGAGAATCAAATACCTCTTCTTATTAGATTTATTTCTTCCAGTTAAAGAAAGGCGAATCAAAGACCTCTTTGGGTTATATTTATTTCTTCCAGATTAAAGACAGGCGAATCAAAGACCTCTTTTGGTTAGATTTATTTCTTCCAGTTAAAGACAGGTTAAACAAAGACCTCTTATGGTTAGATTTATTTCTTCCAGATTAAAGACATGCAAACGAAGACCTCTCCTGGTTTGATTTATTTCTTCCAATTAAAGACAGGCAAAACAAAGATCTCTTATGGTTAGATTTATTTCTTCCATATTAAAGATGGGCGAATCAAAGACCTCTTCTATTTAGATTTATTTCTTCCAGATTAAAGATAGGCGAACGAAGACCTCTTATGGTTAGATTCATTTCTTCCAGTTAAAGACAGGAATTCAACATACCTCTTCTGGTTAGGATCATTTCCCCAGTGAAGTCCCCAATCAACAGACCTCTTCTGGTTAGATTTATCTTTTCCAGTTAAAAATTGGCAAAAGACATCTACTATTTCAGTATTAATCGACCAAAGATTTATTCTGATACTTCTTCCTATTTCTACCAACAATCACTATGGATGGCATCTGTAAGCCAATCTCTGATGACTCTTCATCATTTCTCCAAATGGCATCTCTAAGCCCATTCCTGATGCAATCAACACATCATCAAGTGCAAATTTCTGGGCACTCTAGTGTTCAATCATCTTTCACCTTCAAGTCATGAATGGCGGATCCGCCAATCTAACTCTTCATGTTTAATAAGATTGAACAGGGGCAGTTGATGTACCCCAAAATTTGCCCTCTCTTTTCTCAATACATTTCTCACAAGATCTTCAATGGCTCAAGCTCGCAACACGGATACATCAAATTAGGGTTTAAGTTTTCATAAGGATAATTGTACTTTTAATGCCTCAAAAGACTTTCATGGATCATTGTGGACCTCCAAGAATTCTCATGAAAAGTTTCAAGCCTTGGATCACCAAAATTGCTCAGTCAATTGATCAGATGACCTAAAATCAGTTGTATTGATGAAAAAGCCAATTGTAGCACCAAAAGTCAAACCTTGACTTTTTGGTCAACATTAAGTTTCAAAGATCACAATTCATCAAGACATTAAAAAATAAAAAGCTCAATCATCAAGAAGTCAAGAAAGTCAAAATTCAATGTAAAAAGTCAAGATTTCCAAGACTTAGAAATTTTCTAAGTCTTTTATGCATGATAATTTCATTACTTCATGCCAATCTTTCACCAAGATGCAAGATGATTTAAAGAAAAATTTCAACATGAAAGTTGTAGATATTGATGAGATTTATAACTTTGCTTTGCTGATTAAGTCCTAGAATTGCTTGGATTTTGAGTTATAAATTCATGAAGTCATGGCATTTTTGAATAAACACTTAGAGAAATTTTCAGCAGGTTTGGTCAGGTTTTTATCCCAACTTCTTGGCCAGTTACCATTAAGTTCCAGTTTGATTTAATAAAAGTGGAAAACATGAAAGTTGTAGAGGATGTTTCAAGCTTTCCAAAACATATAAGAGCATGAATTTATCATACTTGAGCTAAGAGATTCAAGGGCCTAAAGTTAGGCATTCATTCTTGATTTACAAGACAGATTTGTGATGAACAAAGAACCAAAATCTTAGATATGCTGCATAATATTCAGTTTATAGGAC
The DNA here is from genome assembly GCA_948472305.1 of Vicia faba. Classification (NCBI taxonomy): domain Eukaryota; kingdom Viridiplantae; phylum Streptophyta; class Magnoliopsida; order Fabales; family Fabaceae; genus Vicia; species Vicia faba. The sequence goes on from OX451739.1 coordinate 1,211,490,096, forward strand.
TCAAAATTGTATATCACTCCTTAATTGAATGCTTACACAGTTTGTTAAACTATGATCCAAGTGTTTGAGCCTTTGTCCAAGTGATCATTCCATTTTTGGAAGAAAGCAACATATCCATTCTTGAAAAGTTCACTTTAATCACAAAGTCAATTTCTTGAGCCTCTAACTTGTTGTTCTGATCATACTCAACTCCTACAAGTAATAACAAACATGTTTAAAGTGATCAACCACTTTAGATAGATGGGTACAAATATTGGAAACACGTTCTTCATGCTTGCTTCAAAAACAAGCAAGATAGCCATAACATGTGATTCAAAATCTGAGTTGTTTCATGTCTCAAACCTTCTCTATAAATAGAGAGGCCATTTGCAAGATAAAGAGGTGAAAAAAAGAGAGAGAGAAGTCATAATTTTATTGTGTAGAAGCCCTCAAAAATCCCCGCACTCTCAAAAAACCAGAATTGTCCACAAAACCCCTATTGTTGAGCTTTGAAATCCAAATCCTTGAACCTCTCACTCCTTGCAAGTTTTGTCTAAGAAAACCATCAAAACATTCCACATACATCATATAGAAGTTGTTCAAACACAAGAACAAATTCTATAACATCACTATCATCAATGCCCAAGCTCAAAAACAGCCAATACAGCAGCTCAAACTCAAAGAAAATTTCAGTTTCAAGGTATGTTTTCTTGATTTTGAACTCTTCATACAAACATCATTAGTGGTTCATTTGTGAAGATAAAATGTAGATATCATTGCCTTGAAGCTAACAATATGCTTGTTTTCATTTTCACTAACCATGTGTCTAGAACTGACTTTTGCATGTAGCAAAACAGTGATAAAAGCAAAAAATAGCAGTATGAGTCGACACAAAATGCTATGAGTCGACACATATTATGTTCAAAACAGGTTATGAGTCGACACAAAACACGTATGCATCGACACGAAACGGAAATGAGTCAATATGAAACCAGTATATGTCGACTCATACTGAGTTGTTTTGACTTCCAGGAGCAAGAAATGATTATGAGTCAATGCATGAGACAATACATGAGCCAATACGAAACAGATATGAGCCAATACATAAGCTCATGTGTCAATACATAAAACAATTTTTTTTATCTTTTTTTATCTTTTTTTATTTTTTTATTTATATTTTTTTATTATTATTATTTTCATATAAAAAATTCAAAAAAATATTTTATTTAATATTTATATGTATGCATACACTTTCGTTTTATTTCTTTTTCTAAACTAAAAAAAAGGACAAAAACACTTTCTTATTAAAATCAAATGCTTTTTTTAAAATTAATTTAATATTTAAACTTAGGTTTTATTTCAATTTGTTTCTTTTGATTAAATTAATTTAGACATTAGGATTTTAAGTAATTTCTTTTCAAAATCAATTAGAACCTTTTTTCATAAAAATCATAAAAACAATTTCTCTTCTCTTTATATTTCTTTACACATTTTATTATTTTGCACTATAATTATATAATTGTCAAAGCCTTGTAATAGTAAATTGAGTTTATTTTCTTTCATCTCCTCATTTGTAAATTTGTACCCCCATCCCCAAATGATGTAATAACGTATGACTTTACATTTCCGCAATTTATCGCTTTCAAATATAAATGCTAGTAATTAGGGTGTATATGGCAAGACTAAAATCAACAAGTAGACAACCCTATTTCAAGATAAAAATACATGAAAACAAACACTTGCACACTTGAACCTCTAGGGTAACCCACACTTGTTGCCTCGGATAAAAATAGTCATGTCCCTCGAACGTGGGATACTTTGGCAATGACCCTCGAATACAAGATCGTAGTCCCTCGATGACCCTTCAATGTTGCCTTCGGTAAACGATCTTAGACCCTTAAGACAAATTGCTAAGGTATCCTACAATGTTGTCTTCTATGGCTATACAATGACCCACGCCTGTCCCTTCACATCCAATGATAGAGCTTCTTATCAAATCAATGGTAAGATAGCAATATCTAAAGAAGGAGGAAATGAACTAAGACTTTTTGAGTAGGTAGAACGCTCGTACTTGCTTGCTCACAACCATTTTCAAAACATCTTTCAAAAACACACCAACACTTTCAAATTAAATATTTTCAAAAGTCAACACTTTGTATGCATTTTTATAGAGACGAGAATCATTACAAAGTTTGCCTAAACGAAGGCACTTTTCAAAAATACTTTCAAAATCCACCACAAACACATTTCAAACAAAGCAATTTCAAAAGTGATCTAGCAAACAACTAAGAGCCCGTAGATAACTATGGATGAAAAGGGTTCTAACACCTTCCCTTTTCATAACCTACCCCCCGAACTCAAGAAAATGTCTCAAAGGTATTTCCTGTTCTTTTCATTCTTTCCTTATTGGATAAAAAAAGTCGGTGGCGACTCTTGCTATCCGTAACAATTGCGATAAAACGCAAAAAATCCAAGTCAGTTATTCCACTGTATTACATATGGAAAGATAAAAACCAAAACGATAGAAAACCCTAACTTCAAAGATAAATAACTGAATATAACACACTTGCACACTCACACCTCTAGGGTAACCTCCCTTGTTGCCTTCGAAACAAAACGGTCATGTCCCTCGAACATGGGGACACTTTAGCGAAGTCCCTCGAATCAAAGATCATAGTCCCTCGATGGCCCTTCAATGTTGCCTTTCGATAAATGATCTAGTCCCTTACAAAATTGCTAAAGCGTCCTTACAAGTTACCTTCGATGACCGTACGATGACCGTACGATGACCCTTCGCCTGTCCCTTCACATCCAACGATAAAGCTTCCTACTTGTGAGGGCAAGGTTCCTTCAATAAGAGTTTCAATAATGTCAAAACTTTCCACTATATGTTTGAAATGTTGTTAGATGATATGGTGGACAAGGAAGCATGAAAAGTCTTCAAGAATTGGTATTTTTGGAAATTTATATGCTTTGAGTCGACTCAAAGAAAGCTTTGGTCGATGCATGATTGAAATTTGCTCTTTGGGGAAGTCTCGGGTTTGCTCATGTCGACTGTATGGTCGACTCAACCTGGGAGTAATTTTTAGGAACTATGCATCGACGCATAGCCCTAGAGCGGTCGATGCATAGATTGAAAGTTACTTATTGGGGAAGTCTCAGGTTTGCTCACGTCGACTGCGTGGTCGACTCAACCTGGGAGTAATCTTTAGGAACTATGCATCGACGCATAGCCCTGAAGCGGTCGATGCATGGATCACACACTTTATCTTCTGGCACTCTCGGGAATGCTCTGGTCGAGTCCCCTTTTTGGTATAGGTCGACCGTTCACTCGTTAAATCTATTTTTCAGCTTGTTAATTTGGGTTTTGACTTGAGATAACATATATAATCTTGTTAGGTTCTATCATTTGGTTTTGAACAATAAAAGTGAAATAGATACACAAGGTACTCATCATCTTCAACCTCTCACTCATCCATTGACAACTACACATAATAATTTTTTTCGATCAAGGTGCGAAGCATGTGTTGATAACGTCTGAAGTAGAAGATTGCAATCTTGTTCAGCTGAGTAATTGTGGGTTTTTATTGAATAAAATCTGAGGATTTTGTCCTCCAAGATCATTGGGATTTGGGGGTTTTTGACAATTCTTTACTTCATCCAAATTCAACTGTTCTTAAGGGATTGAGGAACCATGGGTTCGCTCGACAAGGTAGCTATAACCGGAGGATTGTGAAGGAAGAATTGGGGTCACCATCTTGCGATCAAATTGGCCGAGAAGAGGGTTTGAGAAACAATTTTGGTTCTCAACAAGATAGCTACAACCAGAGGTTTATCGAAGATTGGTAACATACTTGGTTCAAATCGAATCAAGGGAAGAGAGGAGCTTAGTTTTTAATTCAACATATTGGGTTTGAATTGTGGTGACTATTTTCTATCTCTTGTACAAACTTTTCAATAGCAATTATCCTAATTCTAAATTTTAGAATTAGGGGCAGAGTACCCCACGCGGGGACGATAGGGGGAACTTCCTAAACAAATCGCGTGTTATTTTTCTTTCTCGTCTTTTACCATTTATTTGCTATAATTTGTGAATTTGCACTTGTGGTTCCAAGTGTCTGGATTTATAGTGTAATATAACTATTGCTAAGGACTATAATAATAACTTTGATTGCTATAATTGGTTTTAACACTACGAATTAAGATAGGTTGGACTTGGTGTGATTACGCACACCAAGTGTTCGATAAAAGTCCAAAAGTGCAAATTTATGGGTTTTATACTCAAAAATTCATTGGTAGTAATTGACTATAGTTAAAAAGTATAAGTGATAAATTATAATTAAATTAAGTGTTAATAATTATCATTGATTCATTCCATTCAGTTTTATGCATATCCGGTCTTTTCAATAGAGGATCGTTTTTAGACGAGTGTATCCGGGTAGCTTTCATTGCGTTTTAAGTTTTCTTTAAAAACTCCTTTTATAAATCACGGTATCTATTCAACCCCCTTCTAGATACGTCCTATCATCTAACAAGTGGTATCAGAGCACCGTTTCATCTATTTCTTCACATATAACTCTTTAGACAATGGAGAACGATCCAAAAGGGGCGTATAATAGAGCTCCTATTTTCACCACTGAAAACTATAGCTATTGGAAAGATTTTATGCGCGTGCATATCAATTATGTTGATAGAAAAATTTGGAAAGTCATAGAATAAGGTCCTATGGCCATAAATATGTTAACCAATGCGGGTGCCATTGTGCCTAAACCGGAAGCACAATGGGATGAAAAAGATGAGAAAAACTATGCTTATGACTGGAAAGCTAAAAATATGCTCATATAAGCTCTTGGAGTTTAAGAATACTTTCGTGTCTCACATTGTGATACCGTTAAGGCAATATGGGAATCTTTACAAGTTACCCATGAGGGTATAAAAGATGTCAAATTAGCAAGATTAACACATTAACTCAAGAGTTTGATCTCTTTCACATGAAGCAGAGTGAAACCATTGCGGACATGCAAAAGAGATTTTCTCACATAATAAATCGCTTACTCACACTTGGTCATATTACTTCCAATGTTGTTACTAACAATACTTTGAGATTTCTTAATAGGGAATGGCAACCTAAGATCACGGCAATCAAGGAAGCCAATGATCTAACTACATTGGAACTTACAACATTATTTAGTAAGCTTCAAGAACATGAGCAAGAGCTCACAAATATAAATAAGCATGAAAAGAAAGAGAAGAAAGAAAAGGTGGGGGACACGAAGAAGAAGTACATCGCGTTAAGGGCTTGAAGTTCCAAGTCTTCCACCATAGATTCGGGTGGAAGTAACTCAAGTGATGAAGATGAGAGTCCAGATGAAGATTTTGGTTTATTCGTAAGGAAGTACAATAGATTTCTTCAGAAGAATGAAATCCAACATTCAGATAAGAATCTCGTCTACTATAGAAGGCAAGCTAAGCCAAACAAACCTTTTGAAAGTAAGAGAGATGAGTCAAAAGGATCTTGTTACAATTGTGGGAAACCCGGTCATTACAAACCAGATTGTCCCTTGTTCAAGGAAGACAAAGTAAGAGACAAGTTTCAAAAGAAGCCAAACAAATCTAGAAGAGCTTACATTGCTTGGGATAGTGATAGTGATTCATCAAGCAAAGATGACTCTAGTGATGAAGAGGAAATGGCAAACTTGTGTCTTATGGCGCATTACAAAAAGAAAAAGAATGTAAGTTATTCTAAATATGATTATGTTGATGATATGTCTTATATTGAATTACTAAATGCCTTTAATACTCTACATCATGAGGCTAAGGAAGATTTCAAACGCTTAGCCTCAAATAAAAGGATTTTCAAATACCTTGAGCATAAAGTTTTCGAATCTGAAAAGGAGTTGGAAACTCTCAAGGAATCCATGATAGAGAGTATCAAAGACAAATATGAAATTGACAAGACCTCTTGGAAAAATTGGCATGGAATCCATGATAGAGAGTATCAAAGACAACTATGAAATTGACAAGACCTCTTGGAAAAACTGGCATGGATGTGAAACTTGTCACATTTGGCAAAGAGAGACTAGAATTCTTAAAGCCAAATAAGACAAGGATTTACAACCCAAAGTTACATTTGCTATTGATCGATCAAAGTTTAGAAATAGTATGATTAATCCTTATCAAAAATATACTTATCATATAAGAGATCAATCAAGCAAAAGTAACTCCTATCAAGACTCAGCTTGTCTATATTGTTGCAAGGAGGGATACACCATTAAAAAATGTCGATTTAGAAGATTCTTGGTACCTAAAGGAATTTTCAAATGGACTCCCAAAGGCAACCCATGCTTCACTCACACACAAGAACCCAATAAAAATTGGGTACCCATTTCCCTTGTTTGATTTTGTAGGTGGAATGTCTTGAGACTACAGAGAGAAGATGGTTTCTTGACAGTGGATGCTCAAGACATATGATGGGTGACATTTCCCTATTCTTTAACTTTGTGGCTAAGAAGAAAGTCTTTGTAACCTATGGTGATAACAACAAGGGAGCTATACTGGGAAAAGGTAGTGTAAATAATCCCTTTTCTACTACTATCTTAGATGTCCTTTTAGTTGAGGGTCTTAAACACAATCTCATTAGTATTAGTCACTTATGCGACAAAGGATATAAAGTTTATTTTTCAAAAGATTGTTGTTTAATTGAAAATAGTGATAAGTATAATGTGTTTAAAGGCTTGAGGGTTAATAATGTATATATGCTTGACTTGAATGAAGTGTCTTTGACTGGCGCTAAATGTCTTGTTTCGATGAGTGAAGACTCGTGGCTTTGGTACAGGTGATTAGCGCATGTCAATTTTGACTTGCTAAACAAAATTGTATCAAAAGATCTAGTTATTGGTTTACCCAAAATGAAGTTTTCTAAAGATCACTTATGTGATGCATTTAAAATGGACAAACAAACAAAAATTTCTTTTAAATCTAAAGAGATCATCTCTACAACAAAACCACTTGAACTTCTCCACATGGATCTTTTTGGACCATCTAGAATAAAAAGTCTAGATGGTAATTATTATGGTTTCGTTATAGTAGATGACTTCTCTATATTTTGTTGGAAAATTTTCTTGGCTAGCAAGAGTGACACTTTTTTCCGCATTTGAAAAATTTGCTAAGATGTTCCAAAATAAGTTAAACACTAACATTGTTACAATCTGAAGCGATCACGGGGGTGAATTTGAAAACCATCTCTTTGAGGAATTTTGTGAAAAACATGGCATTGATCATAATATTTCTGCACCACGTACTCCATAACAAAATGGAGTAGTGGAACGCAAGAACCGTGTTTTAGAAGAACTCGGAAAAACTATGATAAATGAACATGCCCTTCCTAAGTATTTTTGGGTTGATGCCATAAGTGTGGCTTGTTATGTTTTGAATAGGATCCTAATCTGTCCAATTCTAAACAAAACTCTGTATGAACTACTAAAAGGAAGAAAGTCTAATATTTCACATCTTCACGTTTTCGGATGTAAATAATTTGTGTTGAACAATGGAAAGGAAAATCTTGGTAAGTTTGATTCGAAAGCAGATGAAGGTATCTTTCTCGGATACTCTCTATCTAGTAAAGCTTATAGGGTATTTAATAAAATGTTACAAATTGTTGAGGAGTCCGTGCATGTGTCTTTTGATGAATCTTGTCCGAGATTGGTCGGAAAAGGTATTGTGTTTGATGGTGCAAGTGTATCTTCGGAGAGTATACTTAAAGATTCGAATGTTAAAAGCGATGAAAATGATCTCCCATTGGAATGGAAATCTATCAAGGATAAAGATCCGGATGTTAAAAGCAATGAAAATGATCTCCCATTGGAATGGAAATCTATCAAGGATCATCCCATTGATAATATCCTTGGAGATATCACAAAAGGAGTCACTACACGGTCCAAGATAAGTAACTTTTATTATCATTTTGCTTTCATCTCCAAATTGAGCCTAAACACTCCAAAGACACTTTACTCGATGAACATTGGTTTTTAGATATGCAAGATGAGCTAAACCAATTTAAGAGAAATGAGGTTTGGGACCCTGTCCCTCCTCCGCGAGACCATCGTGTAATCGGCACTAAATGGGTGTTTAGAAACAAATTGGACGAAAACAGAATAATAACTCACAATAAGGCTCTCCTTGTTGCTCAAGGATATAACCAAGAGGAGGGCATCGACTATAAGGAAACTTATGCATCAGTCGTCCGACTCGAGGCTATACGCCTTTTTCTTGTCTTTGCATGTTCGCAAAATTTCAAGTTATATCAAACAGATGTTAAGAGTGATTTTCTAAATGGCTATATTAATGAAGAGGTTTATGTATCTCAACCTCCCGGATTTGAAAACTTTAAGTATCCTAATCATGTTTATAAACTAAAACGTGCCTTATATGGTCTCAAACAAGCCTCTAGGGCTTGGTATGAATTCCTTAGCAAGTTTTTGTTAGAACAAGGATTCTCAAGAGGAAAGGTCTGTAAGTTCAGAGAACGCCTAAGAGGGGGGTGAATTAGGTACTTTAAAAGTTTTACCGGTTATATAATACTTGTTCTTATTTTTCTAGTTTGGTGCATGAGTTTACAAATGTGTTTCTTTCTTTTATGGTTTATGACTAGTGATGAAAGCGGTAAATGCGGAAAAGTAAAGAACACAAAGATGTATCCTGGTTCCCCTCATAGTCCGAGAGTACTCCAGTCCCCTTTCAACATGAAAGAGATTTTCTTATTGTTAGATCTCTAGACAAGACACCCCAGTCCTTCTATACATGACTCTAACCAATAAAAACACCAAGAACAATCCTCTTGGACCAAAAACAATCCTCTTGGATTTTTCACTATGTCAACAATGAGAACAATCCTCTCAAGGTGACCTACTTGTATCTAACAATTCTGGAAAAACAAGATTACAAAACCACTTGAACTTATTTTCAACAATCATGAAAAATAAGAAAGTTTATAGCAATATTTAATTGATAGAGTTTGTAGTGCAATAATCACTTTGAGTGATTTTATCAATGACTTGATCTTCTCTTTCAATAACAATAATATACAATGACTCAAGACTATAGAATGCTCAAAGTTTTATGTTTAACAATATATGAAAATGTGCAGAAAAACTTTGTGTATGAAAGTGAAGAAAAAGCTTGAGTTTTAATATTTTAAAGTTCAGAAACTATTGATTGGAAGAGGTTTTTTTAAATGATTTTGAAAATTCAATATTTATATATTCATAGCACCTCTTTGAAACAGCATAAATTTCTGCAAATGAATCATGAACATTTGCCAAGATTCAATGAAAAGTTTCCATGAAATGGTGTTATGAAAAGGTATGTTCAAAGCTGTTGATTTTCAAAAATGTTCAGCATGCAATCGATTGCATCCTTGTGTAAATCGATTGCACGAGTTTTAACAGCTAAAAAATTCAAATATTTTCAGTGAGCAATCGATTTCACATGTGTGTAAATTGATTGCACTTTAAAACAGTAGCAAAATTTGATAGAGAGCGATCAATTTCACAAACATGCAAATCGATTGCACTTATAAATGGTAGCTAACATTTTGAAAACGTGAAGCATGCAATCGATTGCACCAACATGCAAATCGATTGCACATAAGTGAAAATTGATTTTTTGCTTAGAAAACTTGAGAAAAAGTTTGGACAAGATAAAACACTTCTTTTGATCATTGAGCATTTAAGACTTAAGTTTAAAGTAAGTATTGTAATTATACCTTGTGAAATTTTCTAAGAACTTGAGACAAAGTCTTTTATCCAATGATGCTTTTAGCTTGATCAAAATCTTTGCCTCCTTGCCAATATAGTTTGTCTTCATCAAAACAAAGTGCATTGAGAATAATTTGAGAAGCTTGATATTATAAGGTCGATACAACTCTTTTTATTAAGTGCCAGGGAAAACATTCAATTTTAGTACAAGTTTGTGTAGATGATATCATATTTGGATCTACTAATATATCCTTGGTCAAGGAGATCTCTAAGTTAATGCAGGGAGAATTTGAAATGAGTATGATGGGTGAATTAAAGTACTTCCTTGGGCTTCAAATTAAGAAACTAGAGGAAGGTGTTTTTGTGAGTCAATCCAAGTATTGTAAAGAACTACCAAAGTTCTTCGACATGGAAAAATCAAAGGTCATTGACACTCCAATGCCTACCGCGGTTAATCTTGATCGTGACAAACATGGTAAGTCGGTTAATGTAAAAAGGTATAGAGGTATGACCGGTTCTCTTCTTTACCTTACCGTTTCTCGTCCCAACATTATGTTTAGTGTATGTATGTGTGCTAGGTATCAATCATACCCCAAGGAGTCACATTTAAAAGCTGTTAAGCGCATACTTAGGTATCTTTATGGTATGACTAAGTATGGGTTATGGTTCTCTAAGGGTAGTAGTTGCTCTTTGGTTGGTTATTCTGATTCCGACTTTGTCGGTTACAAGTTGGATAGGAAAAGCATTAGTGGTACGTGTCACTTATTTTCAAATTCCTTAGTAAGTTGGCATAGCAAGAAACAAGTTTTCGTTGCTTTGTCAACTGTCGAGGAAGAATATGTCGCAGACGGTAATTATTGTGCCCAAATTTTGTGGCTTAAACAATAACTACTTAATTTTAATGTCAAACTCGATCATATTTCGATCTTTTGAGACAACGCGAGTGCCATAAACCTAACCAAAAACCCAGTTTTACATTCACGCACAAAACATATTGAGATTAGGCATCACTTCCTTAAGGATCATGTAGAAAAAGGTGACGTCGTATTTGAGCATGTTGATAGCACTAATCAACTTGCTGATATTTTCACAAAACCTCTTGCAACCGAGCCTTTCTTCCACATTGTTTTCAGAAATCTTGAAGTTGAATAAGCAATAGAGCAGCATCCGTTGTTGGGAAGCGTCCGTAAACTGTTTTCAAAAGTTGCATCTGAACAAGTCGATAGATTAACATCCGTTGTTGGGAAGAATCCATAAACTGTTTTCAGAAGTCTTGAAGAAGAATCTGAACAAGTGACAGGTTAACATCAGTTTACTTGGAGAAACCGTGAACTGTTTTCAGAAATCTTGAAGTTGAATCAGTAATAGAGCCGCACCCATTGTTGGGAAGCGTCCGTAAACTAATTTCAAAGGTTGCATCTGAACAAGCTGATAGATTAACATTCGTTACTTGGGAAGAATCCATAAACTGTTTTCAGAAGTCTTGAGGAAGAATCTGAACAAGTGATAGGTTAACATCCGTTTACTTGGAGAACCCGTGAACTGTTTTCAAAAATCTTGAAATTGAATGATTTTAGTCTGTCGACTGATCTTTCCTGAAAAGGTAAAGAGTTAGTTGCATGCAATGTCATGATGTATGATGCAATGTATGTTATATGAAGGTAAATGATGTGAATGTGATGGATGCGCATGTAAGCTGACGAGCTGTCTTGCTGAAGATAAATGAATCCTGACTGCCGCCGGGGAAAATAAATCCTTGGCTGCTGCTGGGGGAGAAAATTCCTGATGACCTCTACTGGGGAGTATCAATCCTAATAGATTCATGCTGGGGCGGAAAGACTGAGAATCTTCATCTTGACGGGAAGCAACTCTGGTGATCTCACTGGGGAACTCAAGATTCCTCCTTCTAAGACTCTGTGGGGGGATGGCTCATTAGTCTGGCTCCACTGGGGGTTGATAATTTGAAATTTTAACTCGGCTGGGGATACTGAAACTTAAATTCCGAGGGGAAATGAGTTCTGGAGGATCCTCTGGCTGGGGATAACAAGGATAAGCTCCGCTGGGGATCATATTGATAAGTGGCTGGGGAATTTTGATGAACTCCACCGGGGATAGGAGAAATTCTGGCGAGTGCGATCTTCTGTGGCTGTTAGCTGAGGATAACCCAGTTATAAGCCCTTGTGAGGAATAACTTTGAATAAAACTCGGGGGAGGCGTTCGTGTTCTGCGGGGAAATACCTTCCAGAACCTACTGGGGATGAGCTTCAAGACTTGCTAAGGATATGGATTCCAAATCTCCTGGGGGTTTCCTTTAAAAGGGTATCAAGGTATTCACCTATACCTTCATCCTATCAGTAATCCTTTTTAGGCTCATTTAGGAAGTGATTACGTTTCAAATGCATATGCCTATTTAACAAAACATTGGACGTTTCTCAAAATAAAACAAATAGTGCAAGAGAAAAAAGAAAAGGGAAATGACACGAATTTCTGGGAAAAGTATTTGTATTGATTTTCTTTGAGTATATTTGTACAAAGGAGACAATCATCCTAGTAAGAGGACTTTGTTGAAAACATTGAAAGATTTTATACAAAATAAAGGATGGCTATGTGAAATAATTCCATGGGATTCCATTCTGCTATAGCTTTCACAACTCTGAATATCTGCCCGTTCAGTGCTTCGTTTTGACGATGACTGGATTGATCAGAAGTCTGGAACTGGTTGATGAAGAGATTGTCTTTGAAGTAATCCGACGAGACATAGTCATACGCTTTAATTCCCTAACTTTTACCTGAATCGCCCTTTCGGGTTTTCGATCCACCGGGAAACCCCTTTTTGCCCAAGCCGCCCTTTCGGGTTTTCGACTTGCCGGGTGTACATATTTTTTCGTTTTTATCCCTAATTTTTGCCTGAACCGCCCTTTCGGGTTTTCGGTTCACCGGGATGCCCATTTTTGCCCAAGCCGCCCTTTCGGGTTTTCGACTTGTCGGGTTATTTTATGCATAGTATCTTTTGACTATGTCTGCGTTCGCAGGGTGCGGCAGATCGTCGCCGTCCATGGTGGTCAGAATCATTGCACCACCAGAAAATATGCTTTTGATCACAAATGGTCCTTCATATGTAGGAGTCCATTTGCCCCTGGGATCACTTTGCGGCAAGATAATCCGCTTGATTACGAGATCCCCGACTCGATACACCTGACGTCTGACTTTCTTATTGAAGGCCTTGATCATCCGCTTTTGATACGTCTGACCATGGCATATAGCAGCAAGTCGTTTCTCGTCGATTAAATTGAGTTGATCCAGTCGGGTCTGCATCCAATCATCTTCATTCAAACCTGCATCCTTCATAATCCTCAGAGACGGGATTTGGACTTCCATAGGCAAGACAGCCTCCATGCCATAAACCAAAGAAAATGGGGTTGCCCCAGTTGAAGTACGTACCGTTGTACGGTATCCATGCAGAGCAAACGGTAACATCTCATGCCAGTCTTTGTAAGTGACTGTCATTTTCTGAATGATCTTCTTAATGTTTTTGTTCGCAACTTCAACAACACCGTTCATCTTCGGCCGATAGGGAGATGAATTGTGATGATAAATCTTGAATTGTTCGCACAGTGCAGTGATCATTGTGTTATTCAGATTCGTACCGTTGTCTGTGATGATCCTGTCTGGAACACCATACCGACATATGAGATTTTGCTTGATGAAGCGGGCAACCACATTTTTGGTGACAGAGGCGAAGGAAGCTGGTTCGACCCATTTAGTGAAGTAGTCAATGGCAACCAGGATGAAGCGATGTCCGTTGGAAGCCGTGGGCTTGATCTCTCCAATCATATCAATGCCCCACATTGCAAAGGGCCATGGAGCAGTCAGGACGTTGAGGGGAACCGGAGGGATATGAACTTTGTCAGCATAGACTTGACACTTGTGACAAGTACGGGAATGTTGATGGCAGTCAGCCTCCATGGTAGACCAATAATAGCCTGCCCTTAGGATCTTCTTAGCCATTGTATGCCCGCTCAAGTGAGTGCCAAATGTGCCGCTGTGTATATCAGTCATGATCAACTCTGCTTCTACTTTATCCACACATCGGAGTAGTACACAATCATGGCTTCGTTTGTAAAGGATGTCGTTGCTCAGGAAGAACTTAGCAGCGAATTTCCTTAAGAACTTCTTGTCATTCACGGAAGCTCCTTCAGGGTAATCCCTAGTCTCGAGATACCTTTTGATTTCATGGAACCAAGGCTGTTCCACTGCTTCTTCGGTATTAATCTCGTGGCAATGTGTCGGTTCATCCATTCGCTTGATGGTAATTTGGGGAGCCTCGTTATCCCAGTTGAGTTTAAACATGGAGGACATTGTGGCCAGAGCATCGGCTAGTTGTTGCCTCATTTCGAGCAAATTACCTTCGAGCATTTCCCGCGAGAAGAGAATCAACTAGCCGATGCTCTGGCCACAATGTCCTCCATGTTTAAACTCAACTGGGATAACGAGGCTCCCCAAATTACCATCAAGCGAATGGATGAACCGACACATTGCCACGAGATTAATACCGAAGAAGCAGTGGAACAGCCTTGGTTCCATGAAATCAAAAGGTATCTCGAGACTAGGGATTACCCTGAAGGAGCTTCCGTGAATGACAAGAAGTTCTTAAGGAAATTCGCTGCTAAGTTCTTCCTGAGCAACGACATCCTTTACAAACGAAGCCATGATTGTGTACTACTCCGATGTGTGGATAAAGTAGAAGCAGAGTTGATCATGACTGATATACACAGCGGCACATTTGGCACTCACTTGAGCGGGCATACAATGGCTAAGAAGATCCTAAGGGCAGACTATTATTGGTCTACCATGGAGGCTGACTGCCATCAACATTCCCGTACTTGTCACAAGTGTCAAGTCTATGCTGACAAAGTTCATATCCCTCCGGTTCCCCTCAACGTCCTGACTGCTCCATGGCCCTTTGCAATGTGGGGCATTGATATGATTGGAGAGATCAAGCCCACGGCTTCCAACGGACATCGCTTCATCCTGGTTGCCATTGACTACTTCACTAAATAGGTCGAACCAGCTTCCTTCGCCTCTGTCACCAAAAATGTGGTTGCCCGCTTCATCAAGCAAAATCTCATATGTCGGTATGGTGTTCCAGACAGGATCATCACGGACAACGGTACGAATCTGAATAACACAATGATCACTGCACTGTGCGAACAATTCAAGATTTATCATCACAATTCATCTCCCTATCGGCCGAAGATGAACGGTGCTGTTGAAGCTGCGAACAAAAACATTAAGAAGATCATTCAGAAAATGACAGTCACTTACAAAGACTGGGCATGAGATGTTACCGTTTGCTCTGCATGGATACCGTACAACGGTACGTACTTCAACTGGGGCAACCCCATTTTCTTTGGTTTATGGCATGGAAGCTGTCTTGCCTATGGAAGTCCAAAACTCGTCTCTGAGGATTATGAAGGATGCAGGTTTGAATGAAGATGATTGGATGCAGACCCGACTGGATCAACTCAATTTAATCAACGAGAAACGACTTGCTGCTATATGCCATGGTCAGACGTATCAAAAGCGGATGATCAAGGCCTTCAATAAGAAAGTCAGACGTCAGGTGTATCGAGTCGGGGATCTCGTAATCAAGCGGATTATCTTGCCGCAAAGTGATCCCAGGGGCAAATGGACTCCTACATATGAAGGACCATTTGTGATCAAAAGCATATTTTCTGGTGGTGCAATGATTCTGACCACCATGGACGGCGATGATCTACCGCACCCTGCGAACGCAGACATAGTCAAAAGATACTACGCATAAAATAACCCGACAAGTCGAAAACCCGAAAGGGCGGCTTGGGCAAAAACCCGACAAGTTAAAAAGCACAGCAAAAACCTTTGAGATTTTTCTTGGGTTCGGGGAGTAGATTATAGAAGGGGAAGGTATTAGCACCCCTTCTATCCATGGTTATCCATGGGCTCTTAGGTACTTGCTTAGATCTACTTGCCTTGGTTTTCAATTGTTTGAAATAGTGCTTGGTGTATGGTTTTGAAAATGTTTTGAAAAGATGCCTTGTGCTAGGCTAACCTTGTAACAATTCTTTACTCGAATGTTTTACAAAAGGTGTTTTATCTTTTAAAAAGATATTTCAAGGGTTTGGAAAAGTTGATTTTGAAAGTGTTTGTGAAGTGGGTTTTGAAATTAGGCAAGTGTTTTCTTTGCAAATTGACAAGTACTTAAGAGTTTATCTACCCTAAGGTTTTCTCAAAGATTTTTGTTATGTTTTAAACCTTTTGACAATTTTGTTCCACCATTGTATTTGGTGGACAATCTTATCTTTAGGAGGTGAAAGGGACGGGCGCGGGTCATCGTTTGGACCATAATTGCAATAGTGTTAAACGTCTTTGGGCAATTTTCTTTAAGGGAGTTGATCATTTGTTTTTGTTTGTTTTGAAAAGTTTTATCGAGGGACTATGATCATTCAATTTGTTTGTTTTGCCCAAAGAAGTTCAACATGCAATATGGCCCATCTTTGAAAGGCAACAAGGTGGAATACCCTAGGGGGTGCAAGTGTGTGATGTGTTGTTTATTTTCATGCTCATTTATCTTGTATTAGGTCCAACTATTTTTGTTCATTTGTATTCGCATACAAAACCCTAATTCTAGCATAGTATGTTAGAAAGCGATAAAAGTGCGAAATTTAAATTCCTACGCTATTACATCACAATAATATAGGGAGGGGGATACAATGTTCAAATGGGGGATATTTAGACAAGAATTTAAATCTAAGCTATTACATCATTTGCTTTGAATATTTACAAGGTAATTTAATTGCATAATTAAATAGAAATGAGATAAATATGCAAAATGCAAAAAGAAAGTTTTTATATGTATGAGAAAAATGTTGTTTATGTAAAATAAAAATAAGAAAATAAAAAGGTATTATTTTTGGAGTATTTTCATATTTAGGGCAAAAACCCTAATTTTAATCAAAATGTATATTAATTAATTAATTCACATAATATTTATTATTTACATACAAAAATAAAATAAAATATGGTATATTTGTAAAAAGGCATTTTTTAGTATTAAATATTAAAAAAATATATGTACATTATTTGATATTTTATTCTAAGTATATTAATAAATATGTATTTATATTTACATTATTTTAAATATGTATTATGGATAAATAATAATAATATTTAATATTTTTAGAAAATAGTATTTTTTTATATAAAATATTTTCAGAGGGTAATATAAAATAAAAATGAAAATGAAAATGTATTTACACTATTTTTTCTATTTATTCTAAATAATAATATATATTCATTTATGTATAAATCAAAAGAAAATCAAATAAATACCAAATAAAATCAAAAAATGATGAGAAAAATATTTTCAAAATTTTAATATGCTGAGAAAAAATAAATGAATCAAAATAAAAAAAGAAAATGTCAAAAATCATTAAAAATAAAGCAAATGGGCTTGGGGGGTATGAACATGGAAATAGGGTGTGAAAAGAAAATAGTTCCAGGCCCAGCCCAGACCACTTCTTCTTCAACCTCTGTACAACAAAACACGCGCCTGCAAGCTTCGTTTGAAATCCTAATTCTTTGATTTTTTTGAACAAATTTCCAACACAAAAGATGTTAAGCATGAAACCACGATTCCAAATATGTAAAGAACATCTCCTAACTCTCAAAAATGAGAGAGAATTTTAGTGATCCCAAATCTTAACCTAAGTTTTCTGTCATTTTCAAACTCTAAATTCTCTCTACTCAGGCAAAAGAAATGAAAAGTAAAGACATGGACATGTTCAGTGGCATGAGTATGACATTATTTCTTCACAAACTTAAGACTAATGATGCATAATAAGAGAGATACGAATTCAAACTTTTACCTATTCAGTTGAACTTCTATCTGGAGAGGTAGGAACTTTCAGTGCAAGGTGGTGATTGGAAAAGCTTCCTTGAGGTTCAGGGATGCTATTCCAATGCTTACTTTGTCTTGAAAGCTTCTGAATCAAGCTATAGAATTTAACCTGCAAGTCAAAAATGAGAAAATGGTGGAAGTGGTTAGAGCAATTACAGATCGTGCCTTAGCTTCTGGATAGCTTGCATAGGTTGTATGGAAGGTAGAGGAACAAGTTTGGGCCAGAAAGCTTGGAGGGATTGAGAGATGGCACTCAATCTGCAGGGGTTGCTCTGTTTGAGCAGTTTGATGGTGTTTCTGAGATGGAGGGTGTTTGAGAGGTGCCAAGGTCGTGTGTTAGCTTGGTTGGGATATGCTGAGTATGTTTGATAAGTTTGTTCTTGTGTCTCTATGCTGATATCAGAGTTGTCATGAGTTATGGGACTTTTCTTCACACTTAAGCAACAAAATGCAACTTGTGATCCTAGGCATGTAGAGGGCCCCTAATGTGCTGCATAATCCCTCCTTGATCAGTGTGTTATGTTCATAAACTTGTGCCATTCAGATTTGCAATGTACTTGTTGGATTTCAAAATTGACATAAAGCTACCTTTTACCAAAATGGTTAATTTGCTTTATCTAGTTTGGGATTAAACTTTTATACAATGTTCAAACTCATAGAACAACACCTTAACACAATGAATATGCATTAAATTATTGAGTGCAACTTGGTTTAAGGACCTGTAATCTAGCCTAAAGCATGCTGAGTTCAAATTTGCAAAGTTATGGACATGGAACTTGGTCATGAACAAAGTGGTTTTTTGCTATATTGTGAAATTCGATTCTCTCTAACCATGAGGTTGTTTGAGAAGTTCTTGGACATTTTGGAAAGCTTGGAATGTGTACTACAATCCATCTTTGAAATGCAATTTGAAATTCCAAGTGGAAGTGTATGGAAAATGGCCTTGAAGTGGGGTAGAAAACCTTGTCAAAATAGGTTAAAATTTCACTAAGTTAAAAATGGTTTAGTGCCCTTATTCAAAACAATATGTAACTTGAGATACAAGCTTCAAATGAGAAAACTTTGTGAATAAAAGTTGTAGATTATGCAACAAGCTACAACTTTCATGTTTGGACTTTTGTTTGAATCCAAATGGATCATGGTGAAAAAGTGGGGCAAAGTTGGGAAAAAATTAGGGTTTTTCATAACTTAGAAAAATTCTAAGTTATGAAAAATTCCATTTCTAACCCTAATTTGCATTTTGTGATTTCTTGGTGAACAAGCTTCATGATTTGGCATGTTTTGATGAAAAATGAATCTTGACTCTTGATTTTGACCAAAAAGTCAAAGTTTGACTTTTCAGTATACAGTCAAAATTGATCAATTGACTGGGAAATTCAACTATCAATCTTGTGTACTTGGGATCTTTTGAGTTTGTTGGTCATGTCAAGATAATTTCATGGGGTCCTTGAGTCCATGTGTGAGCTTGGTTTGCCATTGGCTAGGTCCAATAGTCAAAAATTGCCTTTGTGCAGTCAAAACCCTAAAAATGACCATTTTGCCCTTTTGGTGATCTGATCAAATTTCTTGGGGAATTGTGATCCAAACTTGATCAAATGGTTCATGTGAGTCCAATATGTTGATGTGGGTCAATTTTCATGAGTTTTGACTGTCAATTGGCCACAGTTGACTTTTTCCCCAATACAGTTGATTTTTAGGTCAACTGTCCAATTGACTGGGCAAAACTTGGAATCAGGACTTGAAACTTGATATGGGTGAACTTGGGAGTCCAATATGAGGTATGAAAGTCATATTAGGCATTTTGGGTCAAAAAATCTTTATGCAAACACAAACCCTAATTTGAGTCAACAGTGCAAGGAGAGGTCTTGAGCAGATGAAACCTTAACTGGATCATGAGCTTCAAGGGCTTTGTGATGAGAAATCAATGAGAAATGGGAGGGAAAATTTTGGGGTACAACACACATCCATAGGGAACTTGGTGTTCTCAACATTTCGGATAGGTTGCAGCTACATTAGTTGCATTTCTCTTATTTATACTTGTACTCTCATAAATTTTCTACACTCTTGTATCAAGTTATTTGTGAGGGAAAAATGTTATCCCGCATCATATAGGTAATATCATTCTAACTCTAACTCTACTCTTGATAACTCAAAGTGGTAAACTTGTAAAAAAAAAAATTATGCGCTTTTCAATCTTTGTGAATATTTGCAAAATTGAAAAATAGGTCTGCTTGGGTTGACCTATGGTTGGGGACCATCGACGCATACTGGAACATGTGTTTCTCAAAATTTTCTCCCTATGCGTCGATGCATGACCTATATAGGTCGATGCATCATGCAATATTTTAACCAACGACTTTAGCAATTTTGTGTAACAAGTGTGATTTTATCTTATCATCTCTGCTCATTCACTCTCATTACTCTATTTGCCCCAAAACCTTCTCAAAAAACCTAAGAGAATCTTTTACCCACAAGTCTCAAACTCTTCAAGCTTCCTTCCATGGCTTCATCAAGACCTACAAAGAGAATATTGGTAAAAGGAAGTTCCTCTTTCTCAATAAAACCCTGATTCGGTAACTTCTTTGTCTCTATTTTCTGATGATTTGGTTGTGTCTTATTCAAAGAACTTTTTAGTAATAAAAAAATTGTTAAGCAATTTGTAGTGTACAAGCAAACCCTAGGTCGCTTGAATCTACCACATGTTGTTGAGTTGTTGAGATTTCAGAAACTCGGTGTCTTTTTGGAATGTGATATTGCGTATAATGAAGAGTTGATCAAACTATTTTATAATGGTCTTTAAGGTAGTTTTAATGGGAGCACTTTTAGATATAAGATGAATAACAAGGTTTATACTGTTAATTCTAATATTTGGATGGAGTTTGAAATGTTTCCTCCAAGTTCGGTTGCTATCAAAATTACCGATACCAATAACTTTGAGGGATATGACTTTAAGGTTGATCTAAATTCTATGTTGAAACATATATTCTCTTAAAGTGTTGTGAATAGCACCTTATTTCCAAAGTCGGTCACAATGGGTGAATTAAAATCGCTTGACCGTATTCTACAGTGGATTGTCTCTCACATCATTCACCCTAAAAGGGGTGGATACTCAAGGGTTGATCAACTTGAGGTGCACTTGGTCTATGTTATTGTTGTACCCCAAAATTTTCCCTCCCATTTTCTCAACATTTTCTCATCACAAAGGCCCTTTGAGCTCAAAGATCCAGTTAGGTTTTCCTCTGCTCAAGACTTCTCCTTGTACTGTTGACCCAAATTAGGGTTTGTGTTTGCACAAAGATATTTTGACCTAAAATTCCTAAGATGACTTTCATGCTTCATGTTGGACTCCCAAGTTTATCCATACCAAGTTTCAAGCCTTGATTTCAACCTTTGCCTAGTCAATTAGACAGTTGACCTAGAAATCAGTTGTATTGGGGAAAAAGTCAACTATGGCCAATTGACAGTCAAACCTCATGGAAATTGACCCACATCAACATTATGAACTCATATGGACCATTTGATCAAGTTTGGATCACAATTCCACAAGAAATTTGATTAGATCACCAAAAGGGCAAAATGGTCATTTTTAGGGTTTTGACTGCACAAAGGCAATTTTTAACTGTTTGACCTAGCCAATGGCAAACCAAGCTCACATATGGACTCAAGGACCCCATGGAATTGTCTTGACAAACTCAACAAGTTCAAAAGATCCCAAATACACAAGATTGACAGTTGAATTTTCCAGTCAATTGATCAATTTTTTATTGTATACTGAAAAGTCAAACTTTGACTTTTTGGTCAAAATCAAGTGTCAAGATTCATTTTTCATCAAAACATGCCAAATCATGAAACTTGTTCATCAAGGAATCAAAAATCACAAATTAGGGTTTGAAATGAAGATTTTTCATAACTTAGAATTTTTCTAAGTTATGAAAAACCCTAATTTTTTCCTAACTTTGTCCCACTTTCTCATCAAGATGCATTTGGATTCAAGGAAAAGTCAAAACATGAAAGTTGTAGTCAATTGCAAAATATACAACTTTGATTCACAAAGTTTCCTCAAAAGAAGCTTGTAGCTCAAGTTACAATTTTTGGAACAAGGGTACCAAACCATTCTTAACTTAGAGAAATTTTGAACCATTTTAGGCAGGATTTTTGCCTAACTTCAAGACCACTTTTCACATGCTTTCACTTGGAATTTCAATTTGCATTTCAAATATGGATTGTAGTACACATTGCAAGCTTTCCAAAATGTCCAAGAACTCATCAAACAACCTCATGGTTAGAGAGAATCGAATTTGGCAAGTTGGGAAAAAGTCATTTTGATTCATGGCCATGTGCATGTTCATAACTTGTGCAATTTTTCAAATCAGCTTGCACAACTTGATTACAGGTCCTATATCCCATTTGCACTCATAAATTAAATGCAAACCCTTTGTGTTCAAGCCTTGCATTATGTGTTTAAGCATTACATGAAGGTTTAGTCCTAAAATAGAAAAAGCATAATGTCCATTTTTGCAAAAGTAGAACTTTATGTCAATTAGCAAATTAAGAGGTACACAGCAAAATCTCCTTGGCACAAGTTTTTGAGTTAATCCCACTGATCAAGGGCAAGCTTAGCAGCACATTAGAAGGGCCTCCATCAGTCTAAAACTCAACTTGGCATTTTGTTGCTTAAGTAAGAAGAAAACTTGCATAACACCTACCAACTATCATCTCAGCCAAGGGAACCTTAAGAAAAGTTATTGTACACTTTCTAAAGATCAAACCTAAGCTGAAACACAAGCCAACCAAGTTCCAAACATCCTCAAACACAGAATCACCATTAAACTGCACAAAAACAGGGCATCCTGCACTTGGAATCCCACAGCTCATTTCCATCGTGCATCTTGGCCAAAACCACTTCAAACACTTTCCATACCATCCATACAAACTGTCCAAAGCATTAGAAGCAGACTGTAACACTCCTAATCAACATCACCATTTTCATTTTTCTGTTTTGCAGTTGAAGTGCCATAACACGATTCACTTGGTTTCAAAGCAAACTAAAGCTTGGAATAGCATCCCTGGACATCAAGGAAGCTATACCAATCATCACCTTGCATTGAAAACACCTCCATCACCAGATACGATTCCAACTGAACAGGTAAGTTCATGAACTCTTATCTCTCTATCCAGGCATTGTTAGGTTTAGATTTGTGAAGAAATTATGTCATATTTATGGCCCTGAACATGCCCATATAATTAGTTTTCATTTATGTTATGTGTGCTATGAGAATTTGAGGTCTGGACATGGAACAAAAACTAGGTCAGGAATTGGGGGAGAAGAAATTCTCTCTCATTTCTGAGAGTTAGATTGATTTCTTTATATGTCTAGAATCGTGGCTTCAAGCTCTACAGGTTTCATGTTGCAAGATTTGGCAAATGATCAAGGAATCTGGAGATAGAAAACGCGTGTTGTTGTTGTTCATACAGGTTCTGAGGTTGAAGACAAAGTCTTCTTGGGCTGGGCCTGAGTTGACTTCTTATTTGCACCATATGTTTACTTTTGAACCCCCTTGGCCCATTGTGCTTATTTGAAACATTTTCTTGACTTTTCTTTGTATTTCTGACTTATTTATTTTTTCTCATAATATTAAAAATGTAAAAAATATTTTTCACACCATTTTTGTATTTATTAGGCATTTATTTGTTTAAATTGATGTTTGTACATAAATAATACATAATATCTTTTATTTAAAAATACTAAAATTAATACCAATACATTTTATTTTCTGATTTTCATTTTATTTTATCTTTTGAAAATATTTTATGAAAATATACTTTTTTTTGTAAATATTAAATATTTTATTTTTGTACATATTTAATATATTTATCATATAATATAAATATTTACATATTTATTAGGATATTTAGGATAAAAATACCAATATATATATATATATATATATATATATATATATATATATATATATATATATATATATATATATATATATATATATATATATATATATATATATATATATATATATATATATATATATATATATATATATATATATATATATATATATATATATATATATATATATATATATATATATATATATATATATATATATATATATATATATATATATATATATATATATATATATATATATATATTTATCAATATTTAACATTAAAAATACCTTTTTGACCAATATACTTCTCTTTTATTTATTTTTTGTATATAATTAATAAATATTGAACATATTATACAATAAATACTTTTATTTGTAAAATTAGGGTTTTTGCCCTAAACATAAAAACATTCAAAAAAATTAACTTTTCTTTTATTTATTTTCTAGTATTTTATTTTATTTGTGAATAAAAATATACACTTACACAAGAATACCTTCACATATACATTGTTCCATTCTTACACATTTATACATTTATTTTTGCGCAATTCAATTTGGTTGTAAAGATTGGGTATTACCCTCCTATAAAGTTTCATCCCCATTTGAACATTTGTACCCCCATTCCCATGATCATTGTGTAATAACTTAGGACTTTTAAATTTCGCACTTTAAATGCTTTCTAAATATGCCATGTTAGAATTAGGGTTTTGTATGCAAATCAAAAACAACAAAATAGTTTGACCTAAATTTAAGATAAACAAGCATGAAAATGGACAACACTAATCACACTTGCACCCCTAGGGTATTCCACTTGTTGCCTTCAATAATGGGTCATATTGCATGTTAGGTCTCTTTGGGCAAAACAAACACAATTCAAATGATCATAGTCCCTCGATGACGCTTTCGAAAGTTGCCTAAAAAATGATCAAGTCCCTCCAAGGAAAAATTGCCCAAAGATACTTGGCACCATTGCAATTATGGTCTAAACGATGACCCGCGCCCGTCCCTTTCACATCCTAACACAAGATTGTCCACCAAATACAATGGTGGAACAAAATTGTTAAAAGGGTTAAAAACATAGGAGAAATCTTTGAGAAATTTAGGGTAGATAGCTCTTGGTTACTTGCCAACTTGCAAAACAAAACACTTGCCTATTTTTTTCAAACCACACATCAATACATTTTCAAAACAACTTTCAAAAACATTGAAAACCTTTTCAAAATACATACACCTTTGTATACATCCCAACATGGATCATTACAAAGGTTGCCACCACATTGGCTTCTTTTCAAAACATTTTTCAATCCCACACACACACAAAGCACCATTTCAAACAATTGAAAATTAAGGCAAGTTGATCTAAGCAAGTAACTAAGAGCCCATGGATAACCATGGATAGAAAGGGTGCTAATACCTTCCCTTTCTATAATCTACTCCCCGAACCCAAGAAAACATCTCAAAGGTTTTTGCTGTGCTTTTTAACCTTTCCTTAGGATAAAATAAAAAGTCGGTGGCGACTCTTGCTCAACCGAAACATTTGCGAAAACAAACGCAAAACCTCAAGTCAGTTCTCCCACCGTATCCCAGAACTGGCGACTCTGCTGGGGAATTCATTTAAAAGTGGAGTAACCTTAGGGCTTAGATCACCCTCTTGCATGATTAATTGTTTGTCTTGATTGCTTTATATCTTGGCTCTCTTGTTTGGGTTTGCAATCCTACACCCGTATTTTGGGAAACATTCATAGATAGCAATACATTGTGGAAACTGTGCGGGGTATACCGACACGGTCGAAGCAATAGCTATATTAGTGCGACATATTTGTGAGTACCGGTAACCCTTGAGTTCAATCAAGGAGAGTACGGGGCCGCTGAGTGATGTCACTAAGCACTAATGACCTAGAACCTTACTTGACCATCTTGGCCTTTCATTAGGGGTAGTGAGATGACCGGCTTTGGTGCAGTCCGAAGTTGGTAGATACTCGATACTACACTCATTGAGGGTTGTTTTCTTGGAATATTTTGGTCGCTAGTTAAGTGGCTAAACCAAAACAATGAACAATGAAAATAATCCAGTGATATTGAGCTCCTTAGAACCCGGTTACTATTTATAGGACAGGTTTTTAAGCCAACTACACTCAAGAGGGTACTTACCTATGAAACCCCATGCAAGCCTGAAACTAGGGTTTGGTGTGAATTGCTTGTACATATGTTTGTGCATACATCATGAACATCATAAAGCATCATATGCATTTACTAACCACTTCAAGGGTTTAGATCTTCATCTTTGTTCTTGTTTTGTAGGTCATGGAAATTCCTCGCAGAAAAACCATCCAAGTCAACCTTGTGAGAATCCCTCCTCAACTCAAGGAGCTCACCTCAAGAATTCCGGAAAGCTCATCCTTCAGTGAAAGACATGGTAGGCTGCTCAGCTTAGTCAACACCAACATTGAAGAGGACATGATGAAAGTGCTATTCCAGTTCTTTGACCCTCTTCATCACTATTTCACTTTCCCCGAATACCAGTTAGTGCCCACTTTGGAGGAGTTTTCTCAACTCTTGAGAATTCCTATCCTTAATCAACTACCTTTCAACGGTACGGAAAAGGAACCAAAGCCTGAAGATGTTGCTCGAGCATTACATCTACATCCTTCTGACATCAAGGGGCATTGGGAAACTAGAAGCGGCGTCAAAGGTTTCTTAGCAAAATTCTTGTTTGAGAAGGCACAAGAATGTTGGAATTCATTGGACCTACAAGCCTTTGAAGAAATTGTGGCACTCCTTATCTATGGGTTGGTCTTGTTCCCAAATCCTGGCCAGCTTGTAGAGGTCAACGCCGTCAAAATCTTCTTGTCCAGAAATCCAATACCAACATTGCTTGGGGACATCCTTCACTCATTTTACACACGAACAATGAGAAAGAGGGGTGTTCTCATGTGCTGTACTCCTCTCCTTGCAAGGTGGTTTATTTCGCACCTTCCACAATCTATCTTGAAGAATGACCAAGGCTCAAGGTGGTCCCAACGGTTGATGACTCTTACTCACTCTGATGTACATTGGTGTTCTCGGTCCAGAGAAAATGTCATCATCGTCGATCGTTGTGGAGAGTTCCCTAATGTTCCATTACTTGGCATTAGAGGAGGCATCACCTACAACCCTTGCCTAGCTTTGAGGCAATTTGGATATGCACGGAGGGATGGCCCTCACGACATGTTGATTCCTGACCTAGTTTTTGACTTCGACAACGATGCGCAAGGACTTCGCCAAAGATTCATCAGAGCTTGGAGGATGCCCAACAAGGTTGATAGCAAGACACTAGGACACAAGAACTCCATCCCTCTTGAGCCTTATCTCAAGTGGGTACGAGCCCGAGCCCGGAGTCTAATGATGCCTTATCCTCATGTTCTCCCTGTGATTAAAGATCCCGTCAAGGAAGGAGAGGTTCCCTACACCATCTTACATCCTGACATGCCTACATCGTGGGAGGAGATGCAGAAGAGTTGGATCCAACTCAAGGAGGAACGGAACACTTTTGAAGCCAGCTTCTACGCCAGCGAGAAGAAGGTTTTAGAGCTCACCCGCCGACTCCATGAGCAAGAGACCCTCAACACCTACATTGCGCCAAAGAGGATGCGCAATGTCTTTTTACCTTGAGAAGTTGTTTTTGTAATATTTAGCCCATGGGGCATTTATGTACTAACAAATTTCTTCTTATTAATATGACGTGCGTTCTTTTTGTCTGCAACAATTGTGAATTTCTAAAATCCTTGAATGCATTGCATAGATAGTGTTGTACCCCAAAATTTGCCCTCCCATTTCCTCAACATTTTCTCATCACAAGACCCTTGAAGATCAAGATCCAGTTAGGGTTTCCTCTGCTCAAGACTTCTCCTTGCACTGTGGACTCAAATTAGGGTTTGTGTTTGCCCAAGGATGTTTTGACCTAAAATGCCTAAGATGACTTTCATGTTTCATGTTTGACTCACAAGATTATCCATACCAAGTTTCAAATCTTGATTCCAAGTTTTGCCCAGTCAATTGGACAGTTGACCTAGAAATCAGCTGTATTGGGGAAAAAGTCAACTGTGGTCAATTGACAGTCAAACCTCATGAAATTTGACCCACATCAACATATTGAACTCATTTGGACCATTTGATCAAGTTTGGATCACAATTCCACAAGAAATTTGATCATATCACCAAAAGGGCAAAATGGTCATTTTTAGGGTTTTGACTGCACAAAGGCAATTTTTGACTGTTTGACCTAGCCAATGGCAAATCAAGCTCACATATGGACTCAAGGACTCAATGAAATGATCTTGACACATTCATCAAGCTCAAAAGCTCCCAAGTACGCAAGATTGACAGTTGAATTTCCCAGTCAATTGATCAATTTTGACTGTACACTGAAAAGTCAAACTTTGACTTTTTGGTCAAAATCAAGAGTCAAGATTCACTTTTCATCAAAACATGCCAAATCATGAAACTTGTTCACCAAGAAATCACAAAATGCAAATTAGGGTTAGAAAATGGAATTTTTCATAACTTAGAATTTTTCTAAGTTATGGAAAACCCTAATTTTTTCCCAACTTTGCCCCACCTTTTCACCAAGATCCATTTGGATTCAAACAAAAGTCAAAACATGAAAGTTGTAGCTTGTTACATAATCTACAACTTGAATTCATAAAGTTTTCTCATTTGAAGCTTGTATCTCAAGTTACAATTTTTTGAATAAGGGCACTAAACCATTTTTAACTTAGTGAAGTTTTAACCTATTTTGACAAGGTTTTCTACCCCACTTCAAGGCCATTTTCCATACCCTTCCACTTGGAATTTCAACTTGCATTTCAAAGATGGATTGTAGTACACATTCCAAGATTTCCAAAATGTCCAAGAACTTCTCAAACAACCCCATAACTTGAGAGATTCGAATTTCACAAGTTGGCAAAAATTCACTTTTGTTCTTAACCAAGACATGTTCATAATCTTGCAAATTTGAACTCAGCTTGCTTTATGCTTGATTACAGGTCCTTGAACCATTCCATACTCAATAATTTAATGCATATTCAATGTGTTAAAGTGTTTTTCTTTGAGTGCAAGCATTGTATGCAAGATTAATCCCAAACTAGATAAAGCATTCTTTCCATTTTTGCAAAAGATCACTTTATGTCAAATTGAAATCCAAGCAAGTACAGTTAGGATCTCATTGGCACAAGTTTAGGAGCTAATTGCACTGATCAAGACAAGGGTTTGCAGCTTGTTATGGGGGCCTGCATCAGTCAAAAACACCAACTTGCATTTCTTTGCTTCACATAGAAGAAAAGTGCATAACTTGTGACAACTCTAATCTCAGCCAAAAAACACAAGAACAAAGTTATCAAACACATTACACATATCATATCCAAGCTTTTTCACGAGCCCTTGACCTCCACAGCACCCTCCATCTCAGAATCATCCTCAAACTGCAAAAACAGAGTTGCCTCTGCAGTTTGAGTGCCAACTCCCATTTCCCTCGAGCATTCTTACCAAAATCAATTCATACACATTCCCTAGCATGTATGCAAGCTAACCATGACCTAAAACCTGACCTGTAATCCCTCTAACAGCTTCCACCATTTTCATTTTTTCCTTTTGCAGTTGAAGTTCCACAACTCGATACAAGAAGTTTCAAGACAAAGTAAGCATTGAAAAAGCATCCCTGGACCTCAAGGAAGCTTTTCCAATCATTACCTTGCACTAAAAGTTCCTCATTCTCCAGATAGAAGTTCAACTGCACAGGTAAAACTTTGAACTCGTATCTCTCTTATCATGCATCTTTAGTCTTAAGTTTGTGAAGAAACAAGGTCCTACTCATAGCCCTGAACATGTACATATCTTTACATTTCATTTCTTTTGCCTGAGTAGAGAGAATTTGGAGTTTGAAAATGGCAGAAAAACTAGGTTAAGATTTGGGGGAGGAGAAATTCTCCCTCATCTTAGAGAGTTAGGTCAAGTTCTATACATGGTTGGAATCGTCTCTTCATGCTGAGCATTTTTTATGTTATGAGTTTTTGTTAAAAAGCCAGGAATCGAGAGTTGGACATTGAAGAACAGGGGCGCGCGTTTTTTTCAAATGTTGTTGCTGGAGGTTGAAGACAGTGGTCTTTGGGCTGGGCCTGTGCATTTTTTCTTATTCACACCACTTAATTGCTATTACACCCCCTGAGCCCATTTGCTTCATTTTTTAATATTTTTGACTTTTTCTTTTTTTGTTTGACTCATTTATTTTTTCTCAGCACATTAAAATTTTGAAAATATTTTTCTCATCATTTTTTGAATTTATTGCATATTTATTTAGTTATTTCTTTTGTTTATACATAAATATATACATATTTTTATTTAGAATAAATACAAAAAAATAGTGTAAATACATTATTTTTTTTATTTACCTTCTGAAAATATTTCACATAAAAATACTTTTTTTTTATTTTATTAAAATATTAAATATATATTATTTTGTATATAATGCATATTTAGAACTTAATATATATATATATATATATATATATATATATATATATATATATATATATATATATATATATATATATATATATATATATATATATATATATATATATATATATATATATATATATATATATATATATATATATATATATATATATATATATATATATATATATATATATGTTTATTAATATATTTAAGTTAAAGTATAAAAATACTTGAATTTTTCATTTTTATTAATATTTGATACAAAAAATACTTTTTTTTAATATACTTCATTTTATTTTTATTTTTGTAAATAATAAATAAATACTTGTATTAAATTAGATAATAATACATTTTCTTTAAAATTAGGGTTTTTGCCCTAAAAGTTGAAAATACTCAAAATAATACCTTTTTATTTTCTTATTTTTATTTTACATAAACCATACTTTTTTTTCATACACATAAAAACTTTCTCTTTGCATTTTGCATATTTATTTAATTTCCATTTAATTATGCAATTTATTTACTTTGCAAATATTCAAAAAATGATGTAATAGTTTAGATTTACATTACTTGTCAATATCCCCATTTGAACATTTGTACCCCCCCTTCCCATATTTGGTTTTGTAATAGCTTAGTAAATTTATTTTCGCACTTTATACGCTTTCTAATGATAACATGTTAGAATTAGGGTTTGTATGCGAAAAAACGATAAAAAATAGTTATGACCTAATCTCAAGATAAACAAGCATGAAAATGGACACACAAATCACACTTGCACCCCCTAGGGTACTCCACTTGTTGCCTTTCAAAATTGGGCCATATTGCATGTTAGGTCTCTTTGGGCAAAACAAACAAATTGAATGATCATAGTCCCTCGATAAACTTTTCAAAACAAACAAATTAAATGATCAAGTCCCTTAAAGAAAATGCCCAAAGATACTTGGCACCATTGCAATTATGGTCTAAACGATGACCCGCGCCTGTCCCTTTCACATCCTAACATAAGGTTGTCCACCAAATACAATGGTGGAACAAACTTGTTAAAAGGGTTAAAACATAGCAATAATCTTTTGAGAAATTTAGGAGTAGATAACCTCTTAGTTACTTGAATCAATCTTGCAAACTAAAACACTTGCCTATTTCAAAAACCACACATCACTACACTTTCAAAACAAACTTTCAAAAAAAAATGAAAACCTTTTCAAAAGACATACATCTTTGTATACATCCCCACATGGATCATTACAAAGGTTGCCACCACATTGGCCTCTTTTCAAAACATTTTCAAACCCACACACAAAGCACCATTTCAAACAAATTGAAAACAAAAGGCAAGTGATCTAAGCAAGTAACTAAGAGCCCATGGATAACCATGGATAGAAAGGGTGCTAATACCTTCCCTTTCTATAATCTACTCCCTGAACCCAAGAAAACATCTCAAAAGGTTTTTGCTGTGCTTTTTAACCTTTCCTTAGGATAAAATAAAAAGTCGGTGGCGACTCTTGCTCAACCGAAACATTTGCGAAAACAAACGCAAAACCTCAAGTCAGTTCTCCCACCGTATCACAGAACTGGCGACTCTGCTGGGGATTTCTTTAAAAGTGGAGTAACCTTAGGGTTTAGATCACCTTTGTTTTCAATTGTTTGCTTTGTTTGCTTTTATATTTGTGGGCTTTGCATCGGAGTTTCATAGATCCTAACCCGGATCTGGGATATACCCTTTTTAGGTAGCATAATCTGTGAGGGACCTGTCCGGCGTAGACCGACATGGGTGAAGCAGTGGCTACGTTGGTGTGGCATCTTAGTCTGTACCTATATCCCTTGTGTTGCAACGGGGAGAATATAGGTCTTCTAAGGGGTCATTAAACACCAACCAACCTTAGAACCCTAAATTGACCAACTTGGCTATTAGGACAGTAGCAGTATGCTACACTCATTGAGGCTAAACTCTCGAGATGGTTCTGGCCGCGAGAAAAGATTGCGATGCTGGAGTTATGACCGATTGAGGGTAGCCAATGATTTGAGATCCTCTAGAACCCGTTTACTTTTGATAGGGCAGGTTTTAACCAACAAAACCAAAAGAGGGTAATACCTGAAACTCATGTTGGCCTGAAACCTAAGGGTGTCTTGTGTGACTTGTGTGCCTTATTTACCTATGTGAATACTTGTGGTGTGCTTCATCATAGCATCATACCATTGCATGCATCCTGTATAAAGGACTAACCCATTTCAAAGACAAAAGAGTTTCATCTTTGCTCTGTTTTGTAGGACATCATGATGCCCGTGCGTAGGAATACTGTCCGGCTCAACTTTGTTCAACCACCAGTTTTACTCAAGGATTTGGTTGGAAGGATTCCAAACACTTCTTCCTTCATCAACAGACATGGTTCTCTCCTTGGCTTGGTCACTGCAAAGTGGGACCAACAACTGATAAGTGTTCTGACCCAGTTTTATGACCCTTTGTACCACTGTTTCACCTTTCAAGACTTCCAGCTGGTTCCTACCCTGGAAGAATTTTCTTATTTGCTTGGGATCCCTGTCTTGGAACAAACTCCATTCACTGGTTTGGAAAAGACTCCTAGGCCTGAAGAGATTGCTGCAATTCTCCCCTTGACCAAAGAAGAGGTATTGTCCAACTGGGAAACTAGAAATGGGATCAAGGGCTTTTTGGTCAAATTTCTGGTTGGCAAGGCTAATGATTTCTGGAATGACTTGGACTTCAAGGCATACGAGGATATTCTGGCTCTTTTGATCTATGGTCTGGTATTGTTTCCCAACCCTGACACTTTTATCAGTATCCATGTCATAAGGATCTTCATGTCTCGGAATCCGGTACCCACTCTTTTGGGTGATATTCTACAACAACTCTATGCTCGTACTGCTCGAAAACGGGGAACTCCGTGGTGTTGTGCTCCTTTGCTAGTAAGGTGGTTTATTTCGCACCTTCCTAAGTTCGTGCTGAAGAATGAAGAAGCAAAAGGCTGGGCTAGGAGGTTAATGGCTCTTACTGATAATGACATCACCTGGACTCTCAGAGGTTTGGATGAGGTAGCTGTTATTGACCGTTGCGGAGAATACCCTAATGTTCCGTTGATTGGTATCCAAGGAGGAATCTCTTACAATCCGTGCTTAGCTCTCCGTCAGTTTGGAAGAGCCAGAGGAGATGGGCCTCATGAAATGCTGGTTCCTCACTTCTATTTTGAGTTTCAGGCAGATAGTGACAAACTACGCCAGGGATTCATTAGAGCTTGGGACAGAATTCACAAAGCCGACCCACATGAGTTGGGACCAAAGACTTCTCTGCCATTGAAGCCCTATTGCAAATGGGTCCGCATCCGTGCTCAAAGGTTAGGTATGCCCTACGAAGTTGTTAGACCTCTCATTCTTGAGTCTCCTGTTGAAGATGAGGTTCCGCCAACTGTCCTCCCTCCTCAGATACCTACTGACTTTGACACCATGAAGAGATCTTGGGCGCAGCTAAAGGAAGAACGGGATTTCTATCGGGAGAAGTTCAACGAGCAGGAACGGAAGATCCAGAGGCTGACTAAGCAATTGGAGGAAGAACGGGTCCTGAACAACTACATCAGCACTGAAAAGAGGAGGCCATGGGAGCATTGATGAGCTTCGGATGTTTCCTTTTATAATTTATTTCCAGTTTTTTTCATTCCTGTAATGCCTAAGGGCAAATTGTTGAACAATTGAAAATTTTAATCTAATGAAGTGTGTTTCCCTTTTTGTCTACAAAGTTGAATCTTGTTTATCTTTGAAAACATAAAACATACGCATTCCATTGCACCATATGCATAGCAGGTACCCTATTTCACAGGTTGCTTAATCTCCTTCGCTGTTTATTTTGCACAGTCATCATGAATCCAGACTCCTCCAGTGAGCAAGCAATCAAGGCCCTTCAGGCCCAAAATGCACAGTTTCAAGAGATGGTCCTAAGCCTAGCCCAAGGTCAGCAAGAGTTGAAGACTCTACTCCTGAAGAAGAAGAAGAAAAAGAGGACTGCGTTGTTCAACACCGGACGCAGATTTGGGAACACACTCCATAATGAAGCTGATCCAACTACTTCTTCTGCTGAGAAAAACAGTCCCCAAGGGGGAGGAGCTCCTAGTCCCGCAGTCTCCGACAACGAGACGGACTATAACGACGAACAATACCCACCCGCTGCTGACAGATACAAGTAATTGGAGGACCGCTTGAGCGCCATGGAAATTCAGAATGTGTCGGGACTGGATTTCGGAGATTTGGGGTTATCTTCTAGAGTAGTAATTCCACACAAGTTTAAGGCGCCCGCCTTCGCCAAGTATGATGGGGTCTCTTGCCCAAAGCTACATCTGAGGTCGTACGTAAGGAAAATCCAACCTTACACGGCGGATAAGAACCTCTGGATTCACTTCTTCCAAGATAGCCTCTCGGGGTCACAGCTTGAATGGTTCTACCAACTAGATGGAACTAGCATCCGACACTGGGAAGATTTGGCAACCGCATTCTACAGACAATACCAATACAATTCTGATCTCGCTCCTACGCGTACCCAACTTCAGGGTATGTCTCTAGGAACGGGTGAAGGGTTCAAAGAGTACGCACAAAAATGGAGAGATTTGGCTGGCAGGGTGCAGCCTCCGTTGACTGATCGCGAGCTGGTTGATATGTTTCTAGGGACGTTGTCTGGTCCGTTTTTCAATCATTTGGTTGGTAACTCCTCCGCTGGGTTTACAGATTTGATATTGACGGGAGAAAGAATTGAAGCTGGCATCAGGTCAGGCAAGATACAAAAGGCTGCCTCCACAAGTGCTGAGAAGAGGCCGTTTAAGAAAGAAGCAAGTGTCGTCTATGGTCCTAGAAGACAAGTCAAGCCCGAAAGTCGCCAAGCCGTCAATGCTTTGGTCATCTCGAAACCTGTTGCTGCTCCTCAGCAGTACAATCAACAAAGAAGCGAAAGGCCCAAGAGGCAGTATACCCGACTAAGTATGACCTTATCTCAAATTTTACCCCAACTGTTATCCACCAACCTGGTGACCCTCAAAGAAGCTCCTAAGGTCGTCAACACTGCGTCTCCTAAGTATAACCCAAATGCCCGGTGCGCTTATCATTCTGATAGTCCTGGGCACACTACTGATGATTGCTGGGCCTTGAGAAACAAAGTGCAAGATCTGATTGACGCAAAGGAAATTCAGTTTGAAGCGCCGGAGAGACCAAATGTTGTAACTGCTCCTATGCCCCACCATAGAGTAAATGCCATTGAGGAAGAACTGTATGCTGTTTCGGTAAATGAAGTTGTTACCCCTCTGAAGACCGTCAAGAAGAACCTACTGCGGGCCGGTTTATTTCCGGGTTGCAGTGAGGATTGCCTGTTCTGTGCTGTTTCCCTATCTGGCTGTCCCTTGCTGAGGTTAGGCGTCCAAAGCCAAATGGATAGCAAGGAGATTCTGTTTAAGAAGTCTGTTGTTCAGTTGGTTCCGGTAAAAGAAGTTTATGTGGTTACCATCTTCAATAATCCAATCAAGGCTCTCCCGAAGAAGCCTGTTCAAATCATGATTGTTGCACCTGTGGTTATTACTGTTCCGGGGCCTCTCCCTTACGTGTCTGATAAAGCTGTCCCCTGGCATTATGGGGCAGACGTATATGTAAATGGAATCAAACAAGAATTCGACACTGGCGCCAGTATCTGCGATATCACTGGTCCAGCCAAGGTCACCCGCAGTGGCAGGCTCTTCTCGCCTGACATTGCACCGCCCGCTATTCGAAAATCCCTCCTTATAACACCTACAAGTGTACCCGTTACTGTTGCTGATCAAGTTGTTTCCCCTGCTGCCGAGTCATCTAATGCTCGGGGCAAAGGGATTGAAGAGGAGCCTGCCCGGATGGAGGCACCGATACCTATAAATGCTGAGGCCTCCCAACAAGAAGTGGAGGAGATCCTGAAAATAATAAAGAAAAGTGATTTCAATGTTGTCGAGCAGCTGGGGCATACGCCCTCCAAGATCTCCATGCTCTCCTTATTGCTATGCTCCGAGGCCCATGCTAAAGCCTTAATCTCATTTCTCAAGACGGCCCATGTGCCACAAGAAACGTCTGCAGTCCAGTTCACTGATTGCGTAGCAAATCTGACAGCAGACAATGGCTTGGGTTTTTCAGATGCTGACCTGACTGCGAAGGCAAGAGACCACAATGATGCCCTTCATGTCTCTATCGAATGCAGGGGCACTACTCTGGCGCATGTATTAGTGGATACTGGTTCTTCCTTGAATGTTCTACCGAAAAAGGCTTTAGACCGTTTGGATTTTGAAGGCCTAGAACTGAAGCCCAGCAATATCATCGTCAGGGCCTTCGACGGTTCAAAAAGGATGGTTCATGGAGAGGTTGACATCCCTATTCGTGTGGGCTCTCAGGTGTTTGACTCTACTTTTTATGTGATGGATATACGTCCATCGTACTCTTGTCTACTGGGTCGACCTTGGATCCATAAAGCTGGGGCAGTGACCTCCACCTTGCACCAGAAGCTGAAGTACCCTGTCAGGGGGAAGATCGTCACTGTGCAAGGAGAAGAGGAGTATATGGTGAGCCATTTGAATTCCTTCAGATACATTGAGATGGACGGGGAGTTTATTGAAACCCCCTTTCAGCATTTCGAGGAAGTGCATCCAATTTCAGCAGCAGCAGAAACAACAGTCGAAGAGAATATTTCCTTGAAGATGGCTTCCCTAAGGGATGCCCGGGCTGTGGTTCAGAAAGGCAATTGTGCAAACTGGGGTCAGCTTCCTGACTTCACTCAGAAGAATGACAAGTTTGGGCTGGGCTTTACTGCAGAGGCTCAGAGGGCTGTGCGCAAGGAGAAGGTCAGAAAGGCTCCGGTGTTTATCTCCAGCTCAAGGGTGAATGCTATCGAGGAGGATGTAGAGGAAGCAGAGTTTGACAGTTGGATCTACCCGACTACCAGCGACGGACCAAGCAACTGGACGGCAAAGGATTTTACCCCTATCACATTTGTCACGCAGTAATTAATTTCTTTTGATTTCCAATTTGTAACAAACAATATGTTAAAACTTTGTTGGCTCGGTGTCCTACCCGGGGCATCGTAGCTCCATTTGTGAGGGCTTTTTGTATGACATTTTCATATATCATCAATCAAAACATTGGACGTGTGTTGCATTTCAAATCTTGTGCTCTTTTCCTTTCTGTGTTATATATATTGCAAAACAGCTATATTTACACACACTCACTTATACAGGTTTCAATCCACCCTGGATCTCACTGGTAACAGCTCTGCTACCGCCAGTTATGACTTCGAAAATCCGATCAACTTGGCCGAAGACGAAGGTGAAGATGATTGCGAAGTGCCTGGTGAACTCGCAAGACTGCTACTCCAGGAAGAGAGGGCTATTCAACCACATGAAGAGCCTGTGGAAACAATCAACTTGGGTACTGAGACAGATAGGAAAGAGGTCAAGATTGGTGCCAATCTAGAGCTCAGCGTGAAGCAACGATTGATC
Organism: Vicia faba; assembly: GCA_948472305.1. NCBI lineage: Eukaryota > Viridiplantae > Streptophyta > Magnoliopsida > Fabales > Fabaceae > Vicia > Vicia faba. The sequence goes on from OX451739.1 coordinate 1,211,527,672, forward strand.
CGGATGCTACAAGACTACATGGATATTTTTGCTTGGTCCTATGGAGATATGCCTGGTTTGGATGCCGACATTGTAGTTCACCACCTGCCAACCAAGGAAGATTGCCCTCCGGTAAAGCAAAAAGTCCGACGGATGCGTCCCGAGATGTCTGAAAAGATCAAGGCCGAGGTTATGAAACAGTTTGATGTCGGGTTCCTTGCAGTGACCTCTTACCCTCAGTGGGTTGCTAATGTGGTGCCGGTGTCGAAGAAGGACGGTAAAGTCAGAATGTGTGTCGACTATAGGGATCTGAACAGGGCCAGCCCCAAGGATGACTTCCCCCTACCTCACATTGATGTCCTTGTTGACAATACAGCTCAACACAAGGTGTTCTCCTTCATGGATGGTTTTTCAGGGTATAATCAGATCAAGATGGCTCCAGAAGATATGGAGAAGACTACCTTTGTGACTCAGTGGGGCACCTTCTGTTATAAGGTCATGCCATTCGGATTGAAAAATGCTAGGGCAACCTATCAACGTGCCATGGTTGCTTTGTTTCATGATATGATCCATCATGAGATTGAGGTATACGTTGATGACATGATTGCAAGGTCTCAAACTGAGGAGGAGCACCTTGACCATCTGAGGAAGTTATTTGACCGACTCAAGTTGTACAAGCTGAGATTGAATCCCAACAAATGCACCTTTGGGGTAAGATCTGGAAAATTGTTAGGTTTCATTGTGAGTGATAAGGGTATTCAGGTGGACCCTGCTAAGGTAAAAGCCATACAAGAGATGCCGGCTCCAAAAACAGAGAAAGAAGTCAGAGGCTTCCTGGGACGACTGAATTACATTGCCCGATTCATCTCACATCTGACTGCTACTTGTGAGCCAATCTTCAAATTGCTGAAGAAAGATCAAGTAGTACGCTGGAATGATGAATGTCAGGCCGCCTTTGAAAAGATAAAGGAATATCTCCAGGAGCCACCCATTCTTATGCCACCGGTGGAAGGAAGACCTCTGATACTATACTTGACAGTACTTGACAATTCAATGGGGTGTGTGCTGGGGCAGCATGACGAGTCTGGCCGAAAAGAGCACGCTATTTATTACTTGAGCAAAAAGTTTACCGACTGTGAGTCTCGTTACTCACTGCTTGAGAAAACTTGCTGCGCTCTTGTATGGGCTGCTCGCCGGCTGAGACAGTATATGCTGACTCACACTACCTTATTGATTTCAAAAATGGATCCCATCAAGTACATATTTGAAAAGCTCGCTCTGTCTGGAAGAATAGCGAGATGGCAAATGATCTTGACAGAATATGACATCCAGTATACAACTCAGAAAGCAATTAAGGGAAGTGTACTGGCGGATCATTTGGCACACCAACCTGTGGACGATTACCAATCATTGAACTTTGATTTTCCGGACGAAGACATCATGGTGGTAACTGACTGTGAAGTACCTGGACCGGATGAAGGACCTGAGGAAGGATCCCGATGGTCTATGCATTTTGATGGAGCCTCCAATGCTTTGGGTAACGGCGTCGGCGCTGTAATCATATCTCCCAAAGGAACTCATACTCCTCTCACCGCCCGATTATGTTTCAGCTGCACCAACAACATGGCAGAATATGAGGCATGTATCATGGGTTTACAAGCTGCAATCGACTTAAGGATAAAATTTCTAAGTGTCTTCGGAGATTCCGCTCTCGTGATCAATCAGATCAAAGGCGAGTGGGATACGAAACACCCGAATCTTATTCCTTACAAGGAGTATGTGTCGACCTTGCTCCCCCACTTTGAAGAGATAACTTTTGAACACTTCCCTAGAGAGGAGAATCAGCTAGCGGACGCCCTAGCTACGATGTCTTCAATGTTCAAAGTTAAATGGGACAATGAGGCTCCCCGAATCATTATCTGGAAGTTGGATGAACCGGCGTACTGCTGCGAGCTAGAGGCTGAGAAGGTGATTGAAAAACCCTGGTATCATGAGGTGAAGAGGTACTTGGAAGCTCAGGAATACCCTGAAGGTGCGTCTGTCAATGATAAGAAGTTCATGAGGAGGTTTGCTGCAAAATTCTTCCTCAGCAACGGCATTCTCTACAAACGGAATCATGATTCAACTCTGCTACGTTGTATGGATAAGGCAGAAGCAGAGAAAATCATGATAGAATTACATGAAGGCACATTTGGAACACATTCCAGCGGACACACCATGGCTAAGAAAATCCTTCGGGCAGGATATTTCTGGTCCACAGTGGAAGCCGATTGTTACCAACACTCCCGAACTCGTCATAAATGCCAGATCTATGCTGACAAGGTGCATATCCCTCCGGTACCTTTGAATGTCCTAACGGCACCTTGGCCTTTCGCAATGTGGGGCATCGATATGATCGGTGAGATCCGACCGACGGCATCCAATGGGCATCGCTTCATCTTGGTGGCGATCGATTATTTCACGAAATGGGTTGAGGCAGCTTCCTATGCCACAGTAACCAAGAGCGTCGTGGCACGTTTCATCCGGCATAATCTGATCTGTCGGTACGGAGTCCCGGAAAGAATCATTACGGACAATGGTACCAATCTCAATAACAAAATGATCACTGAACTCTGTGAACAATTCAAGATACAGCACCATAATTCTTCTCCCTACCGGCCGAAGATGAATGGGGCTGTAGAGGCAGCCAATAAGAATATCAAGAGAATTGTGCAGAAGATGACAGTGACCTATAAAGATTGGCACGAGATGTTACCGTTCGCTCTTCATGGGTACCGTACCTCAGCAAGGACGTCAACCGGGGCAACTCCCTTCTCCTTGGTCTATGGCATGGAGGCAGTCTTGCCAATTGAAGTCCAGATACCCTCTCTCCGGATAATGAAGGATGCAGACTTGAATGAAAATGATTGGATCCAGACTCGACTTGATCAATTAAATCTGATTGACGAAAAGAGGCTCACTGCTATCTGTCATGGTCAAACGTATCAAAAACGGATGATCAGAGCATTTAACAAGAAAGTCAGACCACAAGAGTATCAAGTTGGGGACCTGGTAATCAAACGCATCATCCTTCCTCAAAGTGATCCCCGGGGCAAATGGACCCCTACATACGAAGGGCCATTTGTGGTTAAACGTGTGTTCTCAGGAGGAGCCATGATCCTAACCACCATGGATGGTGACGACCTTCCTCACCCCGCCAATGCAGACATAGTGAAAAAATACTACGCATAAATAAAAGACCCGCTAGGTTGACATACCTAGGCAAAAATAAGGGCTTCCCGGCGAACCAAAAGGGTTCGGGCAAAAATAAGGGATGAAATGAATAAAAATCTGTACACCCGGCAAGTCGAAAACCTGAAAAGGCGGCTTGGGCAAAAATGGGTATCCCGGTGGACTGAAAACCCGAAAGGGCGGTCCAGGCAAAAGTTAGGGATAAAGCGTAACACTATGTCTCATTGGATCACTTCGCATCCGGAATTCGGTATCAACTATCTGGCTCAGATTTCGGCATCGGCCAATCAGCTTCATCTTCAAATTAGGCAGCAAAGCGATGAGACGTTCGAAGACATAAAGGCAATAGCAGAGTTGGAACCCAGTGGGATTGTTCACATAGTTGTTTTGTTTCCTTTTTCAAATTGTAAACTCTATGTTATTTGGCGGCGTCCTCTTACTAGGATGTCAGCCTCTTGTACAAAAACGCCTATTCACAGGCAAAGTTTAAATCAATACAAATTCACTTGTCCATACAAATTACCATTGTTTTCCTTTTTCTGTTTTGTCTTGCGAAGAACGTCCAATGTTCGTTTTTGATATATGCATTTGACATTAAATTGCTGATTCATAAATGTTTACATATGAAACAAGAGATTGATTACAGGTGACATCAGAGACAGGGGCAATGTGGAGTTGTCTGATGCAGTCTGGTTGTTTTGTCCGCCAAGGTACCAAGGTAGATTCGACTGAAGAATGTGACCAAATCATCTCAACTTTCCCCTGTAGGTCTTAAAGCTCATCCCCAGTAGATTCTGGAAGCTTGTTCCCTATAGTGCACGGACGTCTCTCCCGAGTTTTATTTAGAGTTATTTCCTCACAAGGACTTATAACTAGGTTATCCTCAGCTAAAAACCACGGAAGACCGCCCTCGGCAAAGTTCCTTCAATCCCCAGCGGAGTTTATCATCGTTATCCTCAGCGGAATCCATCATTAAAGTCCTCAACAGGCCTCTCATCAAAACTTCGGCCAAGTACCTCTTCCACAGAGCAACTCCCCGGCTGTTCGTCAAGGATTTATTTTCCTAAGACGAAATTACATTCATAAACATTTCACATTTTCATACATCTTGCTTACGTATAGGATAAAGTGCATGCAACACTATCTCATGTTGAACATCATGACATCGTGCATATCATACATCATGACATTGCATACAACTTATGTTTTTGCCTTTTCAGGAGAAAGACAATCCCAAAAACAACTACCTTCAACTGTCACATTTCCAGACTCGATTCCTGTATCTAGCCAGGGCACGTCTGAAGAGTTCGAAGATTCGATTCCTGTATCCAGCCAGGGCACATCTATCAACTACAACATCTCCAGATTCGATTCCTGTATCCAGCTAGGGCATATCTGTTGACCACGTTTCCAGACTCGATTCCTGTATCTAGCCAGGGCACGTCTGAAGAGTTCGAAGATTGGATTCCTGTATCCAGCCAGGGCACATCTATCAACTACAACATCTCCAGATTCGATTCCTGTATCCAGCCAGGGCATATCTGTTGACCACGTTTCCAGACTCGATTCATGTATCTAGCCAGGGCACGTCTGAAGAGTTCGAAGATTCGATTCCTGTATCCAGCCAGGGCACATCTATTAACGACTATTTCCAGATTCGACTCCTGTATCCAGCCAGGGCACATCTGTGAGCAACCAATTGTAGATTCGATACCTGTATCTAGCCAGGACATATCTGCATAAGGAGACTGAAGATCAAACATCTGTAACAAGCCAGGAAAACATCCTTCTTTCTCAAATACACAAGTTCTCGCTAAGGAATCTCTTATGCGATCGACACTTCCAAATGGCATCTATAAGCCCATTCCCGACAAGGTTCTGTCACACCTCCAGGTGGCATCTATAAGCCCATCTCCCTATCCACCACCTCTCCAAATGGCATCTATAAGCCCATTCCCGACATCCCACTATTGAGACTCCAGCATGCGAGTGCAAATTTCTGGGCACTCTAGTGTCCAATCTCCTTTTACCCTCGAGTCACGAAAGGCAAACTCGCCAATCTAACTCTTCAGGTCCAAGAAGATTGAACAGGGGCAACTGTTGTACCCCAAAATTTGCCCTCCCATTTCCTCAACATTTTCTCATCACAAGACCCTTGAAGATCAAGATCCAGTTAGGGTTTCCTCTGCTCAAGACTTCTCCTTGCACTGTGGACTCAAATTAGGGTTTGTGTTTGCCCAAGGATGTTTTGACCTAAAATGCCTAATATGACTTTCATGTTTCATGTTTGACTCACAAGATTATCCATACCAAGTTTCAAATCTTGATTCCAAGTTTTGCCCAGTCAATTGGACAGTTGACCTAGAAATCAGCTGTATTGGGGAAAAAGTCAACTGTGGTCAATTGACAGTCAAAACTCATGAAATTTTACCCACATCAACATATTGAACTCATTTGGACCATTTGATCAAGTTTGGATCACAATTCCACAAGAAATTTGATCAGATCACCAAAAGGGCAAAATGGTCATTTTTAGGGTTTTGACTGCACAAAGGCAATTTTTGACTGTTTGACCTAGCCAATGGCAAATCAAGCTCACATATGGACTCAAGGACTCAATGAAATGATCTTGACACATTCATCAAGCTCAAAAGATCCTAAGTACACAAGATTGACAGTTGAATTTCCCAGTCAATTGATCAATTTTGACTGTACACTGAAAAGTCAAACTTTGACTTTTTGGTCAAAATCAAGAGTCAAGATTCATTTTTCATCAAAACATGCCAAATCATGAAACTTGTTCACCAAGAAATCACAAAATGCAAATTAGGGTTAGAAAATGGAATTTTTCATAACTTAGAATTTTTCTAAGTTATGGAAAACCCTAATTTTTTCCCAACTTTGCCCCACCTTTTCACCAAGATCCATTTGGATTCAAACAAAAGTCAAAACATGAAATTTGTAGCTTGTTACATAATCTACAACTTGAATTCACAAAGTTTTCTCATTTGAAGCTTGTATCTCAAGTTACAATTTTTTGAATAAGGGCACTAAACCATTTTTAACTTAGTGAAGTTTTAACCTATTTTGACAAGGTTTTCTACCCCACTTCAAGGCCATTTTCCATACCCTTCCACTTGGAATTTCAACTTGCATTTCAAAGATGGATTGTAGTACACATTCCAAGCTTTCCAAAATGTCCAAGAACTTCTCAAACAACCTCATAACTTGAGAGATTCGAATTTCACAAGTTGGCAAAAATTCACTTTTGTTCTTAACCAAGACATGTTCATAATCTTGCAAATTTGAACTCAGCTTGCTTTATGCTTGATTACAGGTCCTTGAACCATTCCATACTCAATAATTTAATGCATATTCAATGTGTTAAAGTGTTGTTCTTTGAGTGCAAGCATTGTATGCAAGATTAATCCCAAACTAGATAAAGCATTCTTTCCATTTTTGCAAAAGATCACTTTATGTGAAATTGAAATCCAAGCAAGTACAGTTAGGATCTCATTGGCACAAGTTTAGGAGCTAATTGAACTGATCAAGACAAGGGTTTGCAGCTTGTTATGGGGGCCTGCATCAGTCAAAAACACCAACTTGCATTTCTTTGCTTCACATAGAAGAAAAGTGCATAACTTGTGACAACTCTAATCTCAGCCAAAAAACACAAGAACAAAGTTATCAAACATATTACACATATCATATCCAAGCTTTTGCACGAGCCCTTGACCTCCACAGCACCCTCCATCTCAGAATCATCCTCAAACTGCAAAAACAGAGTTGCCTCTGCAGTTTGAGTGCCAACTCCCATTTCCCTCGAGCATTCTTACCAAAATCAATTCATACACATTCCCTAGCATGTATGCAAGCTAACCATGACCTAAAACCTGACCTGTAATCCCTCTAACAGCTTCCACCATTTTCATTTTTTCCTTTTGCAGTTGAAGTTCCACAACTCGATACAAGAAGTTTCAAGACAAAGTAAGCATTGAAAAAGCATCCCTGGACCTCAAGGAAGCTTTTCCAATCATTACCTTGCACTAAAAGTTCCTCATTCTCCAGATAGAAGTTCAACTGCACAGGTAAAACTTTGAACTCGTATCTCTCTTATCATGCATCTTTAGTCTTAAGTTTGTGAAGAAACAAGGTCCTACTCATAGCCCTGAACATGTACATATCTTTACATTTCATTTCTTTTTCCTGAGTAGAGAGAATTTGGAGTTTGAAAATGGCAGAAAAACTAGGTTAAGATTTGGGGGAGGAGAAATTCTCCCTCATCTTAGAGAGTTAGGTCAAGTTCTATACATGGTTGGAATCGTCTCTTCATGCTGAGCATTTTTTATGTTATGAGTTTTTGTTAAAAAGCCAGGAATCGAGAGTTGGACATTGAAGAACAGGGGCGCGCGTTTTTTTCAAATGTTGTTGCTGGAGGTTGAAGACAGTGGTCTTTGGGCTGGGCCTGTGCATTTTTTCTTATTCACACCACTTAATTGCTATTACACCCCCTGAGCCCATTTGCTTCATTTTTTAATATTTTTGACTTTTTCTTTTTTTGTTTGACTCATTTATTTTTTCTCAGCACATTAAAATTTTGAAAATATTTTTCTCATCATTTTTTGAATTTATTGCATATTTATTTAGTTATTTCTTTTGTTTATACATAAATATATACATATTTTTATTTAGAATAAATACAAAAAAATAGTGTAAATACATTTTTTTATTTTTATTTACCTTCTGAAAATATTTCACATAAAAATACTTTTTTTTTATTTTATTAAAATATTAAATATATATTATTTTGTATATAATGCATATTTAGAACTTAATATATATATATATATATATATATATATATATATATATATATATATATATATATATATATATATATATATATATATATATATATATATATATATATATATGTTTATTAATATATTTAAGTTAAAGTATAAAAATACTTGAATTTTTCATTTTTATTAATATTTGATACAAAAAATACTTTTTTTTAATATACTTCATTTTATTTTTATTTTTGTAAATAATAAATAAATACTTGTATTAAATTAGATAATAATATATTTTCTTTAAAATTAGGGTTTTTGCCCTAAAAGTTGAAAATACTCAAAATAATACCTTTTTATTTTCTTATTTTTATTTTACATAAACCATACTTTTTTTTCATACACATAAAAACTTTCTCTTTGCATTTTGCATATTTATTTAATTTCCATTTAATTATGCAATTTATTTACTTTGCAAATATTCAAAAAATGATGTAATAGTTTAGATTTACATTACTTGTCAATATCCCCATTTGAACATTTGTACCCCCCTTCCCATATTTGGTTTTGTAATAGCTTAGTAAATTTATTTTCGCACTTTATACGCTTTCTAATGATAACATGTTAGAATTAGGGTTTGTATGCGAAAAAACGATAAAAAATAGTTATGACCTAATCTCAAGATAAACAAGCATGAAAATGGACACACAAATCACACTTGCACCCCCTAGGGTACTCCACTTGTTGCCTTTCAAAATTGGGCCATATTGCATGTTAGGTCTCTTTGGGTAAAACAAACAAATTGAATGATCATAGTCCCTCGATAAACTTTTCAAAACAAACAAATTAAATGATCAAGTCCCTTAAAGAAAATGCCCAAAGATACTTGGCACCATTGCAATTATGATCTAAACGATGACCCGCGCCTGTCCCTTTCACATCCTAACATAAGGTTGTCCACCAAATACAATGGTGGAACAAACTTGTTAAAAGGGTTAAAACATAGCAATAATCTTTTGAGAAATTTAGGAGTAGATAACCTCTTAGTTACTTGAATCAATCTTGCAAACTAAAACACTTGCCTATTTCAAAAACCACACATCACTACACTTTCAAAACAAACTTTCAAAAAACAAATGAAAACCTTTTCAAAAGACATACATCTTTGTATACATCCCCACATGGATCATTACAAAGGTTGCCACCACATTGGCCTCTTTTCAAAACATTTTCAAACCCACACACAAAGCACCATTTCAAACAAATTGAAAACAAAAGGCAAGTGATCTAAGCAAGTAACTAAGAGCCCATGGATAACCATGGATAGAAAGGGTGCTAATACCTTCCCTTTCTATAATCTACTCCCCGAACCCAAGAAAACATCTCAAAAGGTTTTTGCTGTGCTTTTTAACCTTTCCTTAGGATAAAATAAAAAGTCGGTGGCGACTCTTGCTCAACCGAAACATTTGCGAAAACAAACGCAAAACCTCAAGTCAGTTCTCCCACCGTATCACATATAGCATCTCATGCATCATGTGCATAACAGGTACCCCTTTTTTCTACAGGTTGCTTAATCTTCTTCGCTGTTTATTTTGAACAGTCATCATGAATCCAGAATCATCCAGTGAACAAGCAATCAAGGCCCTCCAGGCCCAGAATGCCCAGTTTCAAGAGATGGTCATGAGCTTGGCCCAAGGTCAACAAGAGTTGAAGGCTTTGCTCCTAAAGAAGAAGAAGAAGAAGAAGAGGACTGCGTTATTCAACACTGGACGCAGGTTTGGGAATACACTCCATAACGAGGCTGATCCAACTACTTCCTCTGCAGAGAAAGACAGTCCCCAAGGGGGAGGGGCTCCTAGTCCTGCAGTCTCTGACAACGAGATGGATTACAATGACGAACAATACCCTCCTGCTGCTGACAGATACAAGCAATTAGAGGACCGCTTGAGTGCCATGGAGATTCAAAATGTGCCAGGACTGGATTTCGGAGATTTAGGGTTATCTTCTGGGGTGGTAATCCCACACAAGTTCAAGGCACCTGCCTTTGCAAAATATGACGGGGCTTCCTGTCCAAAGCTGCATCTCAGGTCGTACGTAAGGAAGATCCAACCTTACACGGCAGACAAGAACCTTTGGATCCACTTCTTCCAAGATAGCCTTTCGGGGTCACAACTTGAGTGGTTCTATCAGCTAGATGGAACCAGTATCCGACATTGGGAAGATTTGGCTACCGCATTCTATAGACAATATCAATACAATTCTGACCTTGCTCCTACGCGTACCCAACTTTAGGGTATGTCACTAGGAACGGGCGAAGGATTCAAAGAATATGCGCAAAGATGGAGAGATTTGGCTGGCAGGGTGAAACCTCCTTTGACTGACCGTGAACTGGTTGACATGTTTCTAGGGACCTTGTCTTGTCCATTCTTCAATCATCTGGTTGGTAATTCCTCCACTGGGTTTAAGGATTTGATCCTGACGGGTGAAAGGATAGAAGCTGGCATCAGGTCAGGAAAAATACAGAAAGGTGCCTCCGCAAGTACTGATAAGAAGCCTTTCAAGAAGGAAGCTAGTGCCGTCTATGGTCCTAGAAGACAAGTCAAGCCAGAACGCCGCCAAGCCGTCAATGCCTTGGTCATTTCAAAACCTGTTGCTTCTCCTCAGCAGTACAATCAACAAAGGGGTGAGAGGCCCAAAAGGCAATACACTCGCCTGAGTATGACCTTGTCACAAATCCTACCGCAACTACTATCAACCAACTTGGTGACCACTAGAGAAGCTCTGAAGGCTGTGAATACTGCATCTCCTAAGTATAACCCAAATGCCTGTTGTGCTTATCACTCTGATAGCCCCGGGCATACTACTGATGATTGCTGGGCCCTGAGAAATAAGGTCCAAGACCTTATTGATGCGAAGGAAATTCAGTTTGAGGCGCCTGAGAGGCCAAACGTTGTAACTGCTCCTATGCCCCAGCATAGAGTAAATGCCGTCGAGGAAGATTTGTATGCTGTTTCGGTGAATGATGTTGCTACCCCTCTATTGACTGTTAAGAGGAACCTACTGCTAGCCGGTTTATTTCCGGGTTGTAGCAAGGGTTGCCTCATGTGTGTTGTTATCCCTACCGGTTGTCCGCTGCTGAAGTCAGGCATCCAAAGCCTGATGGATAGCAAGGAGATTTTGTTCAAGAAGACCGCTGTTCCGTTTGTTCCCGCTGAAGAAGTATCTGTCGTCACAATTTTCAACAATCCTACCAAGGCTCCCCCGAGGAAGCCAGTCAAAATTATGTCCGTTGCACCCATTACCATTACTGTTCCGGGGCCCCTCCCCTATGAATCTGACAAGGCTGTCCCCTGGCACTATGGGGCAGATGTGTATGTGCTTGGAGTGAAGCAGGAGTTCAACACCGGTACCAGTATCAGTAACATCACTGGTCCCGCCAAAATTACTCGCAGTGGCAGGCTTTTCTCGCCTGACATTGCACCACCAGTTATCCGAAAACCTCTTATCATCACACCCGCAAGTGTGCATGTTTCAAATCAAGTTCCTATGTCTACTACTGCCGCCGAGTCCTCTGATGCTCGGGGCAAAGAAGTTGCTACCGATTTGCCTTCCCGGACGGAGGCACCAAAAAAGACTGCTGTTGAAGCCTCCCAGCAAGAGATGGAGGAAATCCTTAAAATCATTAAAAAGAGTGACTTCAATGTCGTTGAACAGCTGGGGCATACCCCCTCCAATATCTCTATGCTATCATTGTTGCTGTGCTCAGAGGCCCACGCCAAGGCCCTGATTTCATTTCTGAAAACGACCCATGTGCCGCAAGAGACATCTGCAGATCAATTCACTGACTGTGTGGCTAATTTGACCGCTGACAATGGTTTGGGTTTCTCGGATGCCGACTTGACCGCCAAGGGAAAAAACCACAATGATGCCCTGCATGTTTCCATAGAATGCAGGGGCACTACTCTTGCACACGTGTTGGTGGACACCGGTTCCTCCCTGAATGTTTTGCCCAAGAAGGCCTTAGATCGGTTGGATTGTGAGGGCCTGGAATTGAAGCCTAGTAATATCATTGTTAGAGCCTTCGACGGTTCTAAGAGGATGGTACACGGTGAGGTAGACATTCCTATTCGTGTGGGTTCCCAAGTCTTTGACTCAACGTTCTATGTGATGGATATTCGTCCATCTTATTCCTGTTTGTTGGGTCGACCCTAGATTCACAAGGCTTGGGCGGTAACATCCACTCTACACCAGAAGCTCAAATACCCTGTCAGAGGGAAGATTGTTACTGTGCAAGGAGAGGAGGAATACATGGTAAGTCATCTGAATTCATTCCGGTATATCGAGATGGACGGGGAGTTTATTGAAACCCCCTTTCAACATTTTGAAGAGGTACCTCCAACGTTGGCGTCAGCTGAGACAGTGGTTGAAGAAGACTTTCCTCTGAAGATGGCTTCCTTGAAGGACGCCCGGGCTGTGATTGAGAAAGGCAAATGCGCAAACTGGGGTCAACTTCCTGACTTCACTCAAAAGACTGACAAATTTGGGCTGGGCTTCAATGCAGAGGCTCAGAGGGTTGTTCGCAAAGAAAGGATCAGAAAGTCTCTGGTGTTCATCACCAACCCAAGAGTGAATGCTATCGAGGAGGACGTAGAGGAAGCAGAATTTGACAGTTGGATCTATCCAACAACCAACAACGGACCAAGCAACTGGACGGCAAAAGATTTTACACCTATTACATTTGTCACGCAGTAATGAACTCTTTTGTTTTCAATTTGTAACAAACAATATGTTGAAACTTTTATTGGCTCGGTGTCCTACCCGGGGCACCGTGGCTCCATTTGTGAGGGCTTTTTGTATAACATTTCCATATATCATTAATCAAAACATTGGACGTTGTTGCATTTCAAATCTTGTGCTCTTTTTCTTTCTTTGTTATATATTGCAAAACAGCTATATTTACACACACTGACTTATACAGGTTCCAATCCACTCTGGATCTCACTGGTAACGGCTCTGCTACTGCCAGTTATGACTTCGAAAATCCGATCAACTTGGCCGAAGATGAAGGTGAAGATGATTGCGAAGTGCCTGGTGAACTCGCAAGACTGCTACTCCAGGAAGAGAGGGCCATTCAGCCGCATGAAGAGCCAGTGGAAACGATAACCTGGGTACTGAGACAGATAGAAAAGAAGTCAAGATTGGTGCCAATCTAGAGCTCAGCGTGAAGCAACGATTGATTCAGATGCTACATGATTACATGGAAATCTTTGCTTGGTCTTACAAAGACATGCCTGGTTTAGATGCCGACATTGTAGATCATCACCTGCCTACCAAGGAAGACTGCCCTCCGGTAAAACAGAAGGTCCGCCGCATGCGCCCAGAGATGTCCGAGAAAATCAAAGCTGAGGTTATGAAACAATTTGATGTCGGGTTTCTGGCAGTGACTTCTTATCCTCAGTGGGTGGCCAACGTGGTTCCAGTGCCAAAGAAAGATGGTAAAGTCAGAATGTGTGTTGACTACAGGGATTTGAACAGGGCCAGCCCTAAGGACGATTTCCCTCTGCCTCACATCGACGTTCTTGTTGACAATACTGCTCAACACAAGGTGTTCTCCTTCATGGATGGTTTTTCAGGGTATAATCAGATCAAGATGGCCCCTGAAGATATGGAAAAGACTACCTTTGTTACTCAGTGGGGCACCTTCTGCTACAAGGTCATGCCATTCGGGTTGAAAAATGCTGGGGCAACCTACCAACGTGCCATGGTTGCTTTATTTCATGATATGATCCATCATGAGATTGAAGTATACGTCGATGATATGATTGCAAGGTCCCAAACTGAGGAGGAACACCTTGACCATCTGCGGAAGCTGTTTGATCGACTGAAGTTGTACAAGCTGAGGTTGAACCCAAACAAATGCACCTTTGGGGTGAGGTCTGGAAAATTGCTAGGTTTCATTGTAAGCGATAAAGGTATTCAAGTGGATCCTGCCAAGGTGAAAGCCATACAAGAGATTCCGACTCCCAAGACAGAGAAAGAAGTTCGAGGCTTTCTAGGGCGACTGAATTACATTGCCTGATTCATCTCGCATCTAACTGCTACCTGTGAGCCAATCTTCAAATTGATGAAGAAAGATCAAGTAGTACGTTGGAACGATGAATGTCAGGCCGCTTTCGAAAAGATAAAGGAGTATCTCCAAGAGCCACCCATTCTTATGCCACCAGTTGAAGGGAGACCTCTAATACTATACTTGACAGTACTTGACAACTCAATGGGGTGTGTGCTGGGGCAGCATGACGAGTCTGGCCGAAAAGAGCACGCTATTTATTACCTGAGCAAAAAGTTTACCGACTGTGAGACTCGGTACTCACTGCTCGAGAAAACTTGCTGCGCTCTGGTATGGGCTGCTCGCCGGCTGAGACAGTATATGTTGACTCACACTACTCTGTTGATTTCAAAAATGGATCCAATCAAGTACATATTCGAAAAGCCTGCTCTGTCTGGAAGAATAGCAAGATGGAAAATGATCTTGACAGAATATGATATCCAGTACACAACTCAAAAAGCAATCAAGGGAAGTGTATTGGCAGACCATTTGGCACACCAACCTGTGGATGATTACCAATCATTGAACTTTGAATTTCCAGACGAAGATATCATGGTAGTAACTGATTGTGAAGTACCTGGATCGGATGAAGGACCTGAGGAAGGATCCCGATGGTCTATGCATTTTGACGGAGCCTCGAACGCTTTGGGTAATGGCATCGGCACTGTGATCATATCCCCTAAAGGTACTCATACTCCACTCACTGCCCGACTATGTTTCAACTGCACCAACAACATGGCGGAATATGAGGCGTGTATCATGGGTCTTCAAGCCGCAATCGACTTAAGGATCAAGTTTCTGAGTGTCTTCGGAGATTCCGCTCTCGTGATCAATCAGATCAAAGGCGAGTGGGATACGAAACACCCGAATCTTATTCCTTACAAGGAGTATGTGCTGACTTTGCTTCCCCACTTTGAAGAGATAACTTTTGAACACTTCCCAAGAGAGGAGAATCAGTTAGCGGACGCACTAGCTACGATGTCTTCAATGTTCAAAGTCAAATGGGACAACGAGGCTCCCCGGATCATTATCTGGAAGTTGGACGAACCTGCATACTGCTGCAATCTTGAAACCGAAGAAGTAACCGAAAAACCCTGGTATCATGAGGTGAAGAGATACTTGGAAGCTCAGGAATACCCTAAAGGCGCATCGGTCAATGACAAGAAGTTCCTGAGAAGGTTTGCTGCAAAATTATTCCTCAGCAACGGCATTCTCTACAAACGAAACCATGATTCAACTTTACTGCGTTATGTGGATAAGGCTGAAGCAGAGAAGATCATGGTAGAACTACATGAAGGTACATTTGGAACACATTCCAGTGGATACACCATGGCAAAGAAAATCCTTCGGGCAGGATATTTTTGGTCCACAATGGAAGCCGACTGTTACCAACATTCTCGAACTTGTCATAAATTCCAGATCTATGCTGATAAAGTGCACGTTCCTCCAGTTCCTCTGAACATCTTGACGGCACCTTGGCCTTTTGTGATGTGGGGCATTGATATGATCGGCGAGATCCAACCGACGACATCCAATGGGCATCGCTTCATCTTGGTAGCGATTGATTATTTCACAAAATGGGTGGAAGCAGCTTCCTACGCCACCGTAACCAAGAGCGTCGTGGCACGTTTCATTCGGCATAACTTGATCTGTCGATACGGCGTCCCGGAAAGAATCATTACGGACAATGGTACCAATCTTAACAACAAGATGATCACTGAGCTCTGCGAGCAATTCAAGATACAGCACCACAACTCTTCTCCTTACCGGCCGAAGATGAATGGGGCTGTAGAAGCGGCTAATAAGAATATCAAAAAGATTGTGCAGAAGATGACAGTGACCTACAAAGATTGGCACGAGATGTTATCGTTTGCTCTTCATGGGTACCGTACCTCAGCACGGACGTCAACCGGCGCAACACCCTTTTCCTTGGTCTATGGCATGGAGGCAGTCTTGCCGATTGAAGTCCAGATACCCTCTCTCCGGATAATGAAGGAGGCAGACTTGAGTGAAGATGACTGGATCCAGACTCGACTTGATCAATTAAACCTAATTGACGAAAAGAGACTCACTGTTATTTGCCATGGTCAGACATACAAAAAACGGATGATCAGGGCATTTAACAAGAAAGCCATACCACAAGAGTATCAAGTTGGGGACCTGGTAATCAAACGCATCATCCTTCCTCAAAGTGATCCCAGGGGAAAATGGACCCCTACGTATGAAGGGCCATTTGTGGTTAAACATGTGTTCTCAGGAGGAGCCATGATTCTAACCACCATGGATGGTGACGACCTTCCTCACCCCACCAATGCAGACATAGTAAAAAGATACTACGCATGAATAAAAGACTCGCTAGGTTGACATACCTAGACAAAAATAAGGGCTTCCCGGCGAACCAAAAGGGTTCGGGCAAAAATAAGGGATGAAATGAAAAATCTGTACACCCGGCAAGTCGAAAACCTGAAAAGGCGGCTTGGGCAAAAATGGGTATCCCGGTGGACTGAAAACCCGAAAGGGCGGTCCAGGCAAAAGTTAGGGATAAAGTGTAACACTATGTCTCATTGGATCACCTTGCATCCAGAATTCGGCATCAACTATCGAGCTCAAACTTCGGCATCGATCAATCAGCTTCATCTTCAACTGAGCAGCAAAGTGATGAGACGCTTGAAGACATAAAGGCGATATCAGAGTTGGAACCCAGTGGGGATTTTGTTCACATAGCTGTTTTGTTTCCTTTTCAAAATTGTATAAACTTTATGTTACTCGGCGGCGTTCTCTTACTAGGACGTCAGCCTCTTGTACAAAAAACGCCTATTTACAGGCAAATTTTAAAATCAATACAAGTTCACTTTTCCAAACAAATTGCCAATTGTTTTTTTTCCTTTTTCTGTTTTGACTTGCGAAGAACGTCCAATGTTCATTTTTTGATATATGCATTTGACATTAAATTGCTAATTCATAAATACTTGCATACGAAACAAAAGACTAATTACAGGTGACATCAGAAACAGGGGCAATGTAGAATTGTCCAGGCAGTCTAGTTGCTTTGTCCGCCAAGGTACCAAGGTAGGTTCGACTGAAGAATATGACCAAGTTGCCTCAACTCCCCACAGAATAAGACAAGATTCAGCAATACTCTCCCCAGGAAGAGTAGTCTATCATCAGCCCTATAATATGCACCATATTCCCCTAGCAAGTCAGCAATACTCTCCTCTAGTAGAGTTAGTCTACGGCCAGCCTAAAGGAAGTTGGGTATCCCCAAAAGATATCAACATTCCCCAGTGGAGTATAGGCGTTCCTCAGCAAGCATCCCCGACAGTCTTAATCTAAGATTGTTCCCCGGCGGAATACAGACACCCCAGTGGAACCATCTTCTAGTACAGTCTGAAAGTTTCCCCGGGAAAATTGGAATCCATATCCCCAGCAGGTCTTGAAGCTTATCCCCAGTAGATTCTGGAAGCTTATCCCCTATAGAGTACGGATGTCTCTCCCGGGCTTTATTCAAAGTTATTCCTCACAAGGGCTTATAACTGGGTTATCCTCAGCTAATTACCACGGAAGATCGCCCTCGGCGAAGTTCTTCCTATCCCCAGCGGAGTTCATCAAAGTTCCCCAGCATAACTTATCAACAGAACCCCCGGCGGAGTTTATCATTGTTAACCCCAGCGGAGTTTATCATTGTTATCCCCGACGGAGTCCATCATTGAAATCCTCAGTGGAGCTCTCATCAAAACTTCAGCAAAATATCTCTTCCCACAGAGTAATTCCCCTCAGAGTAATCTCTCCAACAAGTTTATTCCCCAACGGAGTCATCTTCTCCTACCGGTGTATTCTTGCAACCATCATCCCTAGCGGAAACGAAGAACTCTACTCTTCAACGTCAGCCCAGGATTTAATTCCCCAGCCGATCGTCAAGGATTTATTTTTCTAGACGAAAATACATTCATAAACATTTCACATTTCGTACATCTTGCTTACATACATGATAAAGTGCATACAACACTATCTCATTTTGAACATCATGACATCATGTATTTCATACATCATGACATTGCATACAACTGATGTTTTGCCTTTTCAGGGAAAAAGACAACTACCTTCAACTGTCACAATTCCAGATTCGATTCCTGTATCTAGCCAGGGCACATCTGTGAGTGATCAGTTTCCAGATTCGATTTCTGTATCTAACCAGGGCACATCTTAAGAGTTTGAAGATTCGATTCCTGTATCCAGCCAGGGCATATCTGTTGACGACTAATTCCAGATTCGATTCCTGTATCTAGCCAGGGCACATTTGAAGAGTTTGAAGATTTGATTCCTGTATCCAGCCAGGGCATATCTGTTGATGACTAATTCCAGATTCGATTCCTGTATCTAGCCAGGGCACATTTGAAGAGTTTGAAGATTTGATTCCTGTATCCAGCCAGGGCATATCTGTTGACGACTAATTCCAGATTCGATACCTGTATCCAGCCAGGGCATATCTGTGAGCAACCAATTGTAGATTCGACACCTGTATCTAGCCAGGGCATATCTGCATGAAGAGATTGAAGATCAACACCTGTAACAAGCCAGGAAAACATCTGTCTTTCTCAAAGTGCGCAAGTTATCGCTAAGGAATCTCTTATGCGATCAACACTTCCAAATGGCATCTATAAGCCCATTCTTGACAAGGTTCTGTCATGCCTTCAGATGGCATCTATAAGCCCATCTCCCTATCCACCATCTCTCCAAATGGCATCTATAAGCCCATTCCCGACATCACATTGTTGATACTCCAGCATGTGAGTGCAAATTTCCGGGCACTCTAGTGTCCAATCTCCTTTTACCCTCGAGTCACGAAAGGCAAACTTGCCAATCTAACTCTTCAGGTTCAAGAAGATTGAACAGGGGCAACTGTTGTACCCCAAAATTTTCCCTCCCATTTTCTCAACATTTTCTCATCACAAAGGCCCTTGGAGCTCAAAGATCCAGTTAGGTTTTCCTCTGCTCAAGACTTCTCCTTGTACTGTTGACCCAAATTAGGGTTTGTGTTTGCACAAAGATATTTTGACCTAAAATGCCTAAGATGACTTTCATGCTTCATGTTGGACTCCCAAGTTTATCCATACCAAGTTTCAAGCCTTGATTTCAACCTTTGCCCAGTCAATTGGACAGTTGACCTAGAAATCAGCTGTATTGGGGAAAAAGTCAACTGTGGCCAATTGACAGTCAAACCTCATGGAAATTGACCCACATCAACATTATGAACTCATATGGACCATTTGATCAAGTTTGGATCACAATTCCACAATAAATTTGATCAGATCACCAAAAGGGCAAAATGGTCATTTTTAGGGTTTTGACTGCACAAAGGAAATTTTTGACTGTTTGACCTAGCCAATGGAAAACCAACCTGACATATGGACTTAAGGACCCCATGGAATTGTCTTGACATACTCAACAAGTTCAAAAGATCCCAAATACACAAGATTGGCAGTTGAATTTTCCAGTCAATTGATCAATTTTTGACTGTATACTGAAAAGTCAAACTTTGACTTTTTGGTCAAAATCAAGTGTCAAGATTCATTTTTCATCAAAACATGCCAAATCAAGAAACTTGTTCATCAAGGAATCAAAAATCACAAATTAGGGTTTGAAATGAAGATTTTTCATAACTTAGAATTTGTCTAAGTTATGAAAAACCCTAATTTTTTCCTAACTTTGTCCCACTTTCTCATCAAGATGCATTTGGATTCAAGGAAAAGTCAAAACATAAAAGTTGTAGTCCATTGCAAAATCTACAACTTTGATTCACAAAGTTTCCTCAAAAGAAGCTTGTAGCTCAAGTTACAATTTTTGGAACAAGGGTACCAAACCATTCTTAACTTAGAGAAATTTTGAACCATTTTAGGCAGGATTTTTGCCTAACTTCAAGACCACTTTTCACATGCTTCCACTTGGAATTTCAATTTGCATTTCAAAGATGGATTGTAGTACACATTCCAATCTTTCCAAAATGTCCAAGAACTCATCAAAAAACCTCATGGTTAGAGAGAATCGAATTTGGCAAGTTGGGAAAAAGTCATTTTGATTCATGGCCATGTACATGTTCATAACTTGTGCAATTTTTCAAATCAGCTTGCACAACTTGATTACAGGTCCTATATCCCATTTGCACTCATAAATTAAATGCAAACCCTTTGTGTTCAAGCCTTGCATTATGTGTTTAAGCATTACATGAAGGTTTAGTCCTAAAATAGAAAAAAGCATAATGTCCATTTTTGCAGAAGTAGAACTTTATGTCAATTAGCAAATCAAGAGGTACACAGAAAAATCTCCTTGGCACAAGTTTTTGAGCTAATCCCACTGATCAAGGGCAAGCTTAGCAGCACATTAGAGGGGCCTCCATCAGTCTAAAACTCAACTTGGCATTTTGTTGCTTAAGTAAGAAGAAAACTTGCATAACACCTACCAACTATCATCTCAGCCAAGGGAACCTTAAGAAAAGTTATTGTACACTTTCTAAAGATCAAACCTAAGCTGAAACACAAGCCAACCAAGTTCCAAACATCCTCAAACACATAATCACCATTAAACTGCACAAAAACAGGGCATCCTGCACTTGGAATCCCACAGCTCATTTCCATCGTGCATCTTGGCCAAAACCACTTCAAACACTTTCCCTACCATCCATACAAACTGTCCAAAGCATTAGAAGCAGACTGTAACACTCCTAATCAACATCACCATTTTCATTTTTCTGTTTTGCAGTTGAAGTGCCATAACACGATTCACTTGGTTTCAAAGCAAACTAAAGCTTGGAATAGCGTCCCTGGACATCAAGGAAGCTATACCAATCATCACCTTGCATTGAAAACACCTCCATCACCAGATACGATTCCAACTGAACAGGTAAGTTCATGAACTCTTATCTCTCTATCCAGGCATTGTTAGGTTTAGATTTGTGAAGAAATTATGTCACATTTATGGCCCTGAACATGCCCATATAATTAGTTTTCATTTATGTTATGTGTGCTATGAGAATTTGAGGTCTGAACATGGAACAAAAACTAGGTCAGGAATTGGGGGAGAAGAAATTCTCTCTCATTTCTGAGAGTTAGATTGATTTCTTTATATGTCTAGAATCGTGGCTTCAAGCTCTACAGGTTTCATGTTGCAAGATTTGGCAAATGATCAAGGAATCCGGAGATAGAAAACGCGTGTTGTTGTTGTTCATACAGGTTCTGAGGTTGAAGACAAAGTCTTCTTGGGCTGGGCCTGAGTTGACTTCTTATTTGCACCCTATGTTTACTTTTGAACCCCCTTGGCCCATTGTGCTTATTTGAAACATTTTCTTGACTTTTCTTTGTATTTCTGACTTATTTATTTTTTCTCATAATATTAAAAATGTAAAAAAAATATTTTTCACACCATTTTTGTATTTATTAGGCATTTATTTGTTTAAATTGATGTTTGTACATAAATAATACATAATATCTTTTATTTAAAAATACTAAAATTAATACCAATACATTTTATTTTCTGATTTTCATTTTATTTTATCTTTTGAAAATATTTTATGAAAATATACTTTTTTTTGTAAATATTAAATATTTTATTTTTGTACATATTTAATATATTTATCATATAATATAAATATTTACATATTTATTAGGATATTTAGGATAAAAATACCAATATATATATATATATATATATATATATATATATATATATATATATATATATATATATATATATATATATATATATATATATATATATATATATATATATATATATATATATATATATATATATATATATATATATATATATATATATATATATATATATATATATATATATATATATATATATATATTTATTTATTTTTATCAATATTTAACATTAAAAATACCTTTTTGACCAATATACTTCTCTTTTATTTATTTTTTGTATATAATTAATAAATATTGAACATATTATACAATAAATACTTTTATTTGTAAAATTAGGGTTTTTGCCCTAAACATAAAAACATTCAAAAAAATTAACTTTTCTTTTATTTATTTTCTAGTATTTTATTTTATTTGTGAATAAAAATATACACTTACACAAGAATACCTTCACATATACATTGTTCCATTCTTACACATTTATACATTTATATTTGTGCAATTCAATTTGGTTGTAAAGATTGGGTATTACCCTCCTATAAAGTTTCATCCCCATTTGAACATTTGTACCCCCATTCCCATGATCATTGTGTAATAACTTAGGACTTTTAAATTTCGCACTTTAAATGCTTTCTAAATATGCCATGTTAGAATTAGGGTTTTGTATGCAAATCAAAAACAACAAAATAGTTTGACCTAAATTCAAGATAAACAAGCATGAAAATGGACAACACTAATCACACTTGCACCCCTAGGGTATTCCACTTGTTGCCTTCAATAATGGGCCATATTGCATGTTAGGTCTCTTTGGGCAAAACAAACACAATTCAAATGATCATAGTCCCTCGATGACGCTTTCGAAAGTTGCCTAAAAAATGATCAAGTCCCTCCAAGGAAAAATTTCCCAAAGATACTTGGCACCATTGCAATTATGGTCTAAACGATGACCCGCGCCCGTCCCTTTCACATCCTAACACAAGATTGTCCACCAAATACAATGGTGGAACAAAATTGTTAAAAGGGTTAAAAACATAGGAGAAATCTTTGAGAAATTTAGGGTAGATAGCTCTTGGTTACTTGCCAACTTGCAAAACAAAACACTTGCCTATTTTTTTCAAACCACACATCAATACATTTTCAAAACAACTTTCAAAAACATTGAAAACCTTTTCAAAATACATACACCTTTGTATACATCCCAACATGGATCATTACAAAGGTTGCCACCACATTGGCTTCTTTTCAAAACATTTTTCAAACCCACACACACACAAAGCACCATTTCAAAAAATTGAGAATTAAGGCAAGTTGATCTAAGCAAGTAACTAAGAGCCCATGGATAACCATGGATAGAAAGGGTTCTAATACCTTCCCTTTCTATAATCTACTCCCCGAACCCAAGAAAACATCTCAAAGGTTTTTGCTGTGCTTTTTAACCTTTCCTTAGGATAAAATAAAAAGTCGGTGGCGACTCTTGCTCAACCGAAACATTTGCGAAAACAAACGCAAAACCTCAAGTCAGTTCTCCCACCGTATCACAGTTATCAAGAACAAAATAAGGATCAACTGGCCTTACTACTTTGCGAGTAGAATATATAATTTGAAAGATTCGGGTAGAGGAAGAGCGTTAGGCTATGCTTCCTTTACTCAACATGTCCTCAACAAGGCCTCTATTAGTTTTTCGTGTCTTCCCTTAATTGGATTATAAATGGATCAAGAGTTCACTCAGAAGACATTGACTATGATGAGTCACCAGTGGGATGCGAGTCAGCAACAGTATCGATATGTGGTAAGAAGTAATAATGTGTGCTTGCAGGAAGAAGATGATAGTGACAAGGAACATGATGAAGAAAATGAGGAAGGTGAGAATTTTGCTTCCATGGATGAATATGAAGTTTCGGGTGGAAACAATGCTACCATTTTGAACTTTCTTGAGTCTATACGTCTTCAACAGGAGGATAAATTTTCGCTTGTAAATGAGAGACTTACTACTCTATCAAACCATGTCAGGGTACACGGTAAACAATTTTCTGCATACTCTACCATTCAAGATCAACGATACAATACTTTGTATGGGATGATGGAGTCTCAAGCGAACAACTTCACCAACAATTTCATGCAACACTTCCCTTTTAAGCAATCATCAAATCCACCACCTCAAAGAGGAAATGAGAGTGATGAAAATTAATGTTTTCTATGGTCTTGTACTTTGCTATTTTCTTGATCTTTGGCTAGTATTTGTTAGTTAATTATTTTTGGATTATGACTTACTTTGTGTTTGTCTCTCTTTGAACACCGGTTTGTAACTAAACTATGTGATTGGTGTCTATTTATGTTTTTTTTATTTTGTTATGCCTTTCTCTAACATCTCTTTATGGGATTGTTTGTTAGAGTTATTGATTGCCAAAGTAGATAATGGTGTAACCTTACTTGTGTTGATTATTATTATATTTAACCTATTACTTTGTCTCTTTTAGATGTCGTCAAAGGGGGGGAAGCATGTGGAAGCCAAGAACAGATGACATGAAAGCCAAAATGAAATGAAACGAAAGGGTGCACAAAGATAGGGGAGAAATCTTTGAGGTTAAGATTCTGATACTTGGTACTAAGGACAAGTTTTGCCATCATCAAAAAGGGGGAGTATATGAGGGAAAGGTTCCTTCAATAATAGTTTCAATGATGTCAAAACTTTCCACTATATGTTGGAAATATTGCTAGATGATATGGTGGACAAGGAAGCATGAAAAGTCTTCAAGAATTGGTATTTTTGGAAATTTCTATACTTTGAGTCGACTCAAAGAAAGCTCTGGTCGACGCATGATTAAAAGTTTCTCCTTGGGGAAGTCTCGGGTTTACTCACGTCGACCGTGTGCTCATCTCAACCTGGGAGTAATTTTTAGGAACTATACATCGACGCATAGCACTGGAGCAGTCGACGCATGGATTGAAAGTTGCTCATTGAGGAAGTCTCGGGTTTGCTCACGTCGACTGTGTGGTCGACTCAACCTAGGAGTAATCTTTAGGAATTATGCATCGATGCATGGCCCTGAAGCGGTTGAGGCATAGATCACACACTTTGTCTTTTGGCACTCTCGGGAATGCTCAGGTCAAGTCCCCTTTTTGGCATAGGTCAACCGTTCGCTCGTTAAATCTGTTTTCCAGCTTGTTAGTTTGGGTTTTGACTTGAGATAACATATATAATCTTGTTATGTTCTATAATTTGGTTTTGAACAAGAAAAGTGAAATAGATACACAAGGTACTCATCATCTTCAACCTCTCCCTCATCCATTGACAACTACACATAATAATTTTTGTTGATCAAGGTGCGGAGTGTGTGTTGATAATATTTGAAGTAGAAGATTGCGATCTTGTTCGAGTTGAGTAATTGTGGGTTTTTCTTCAATAAAATATAAGGGTTTTGTCCTCCAATATCATTAGGATTTGTGGGTTTTTGACAATTCTTTGCTTCATCCAAATTCAGCCATGCTTAAGGGATTGAGGAACCGTGGGTTTGCTCGATAAGGTAGCTACAATCGGAGGATTGTAAGGGTAGAATTAGGGTTACCATCTTGCGATCAAATCATCTGAGCAGAGGGTTTGAGAAACGGTTTGGGTTCTCAACAAGGTAGCTACAATCGGAGGTTTAACGAAGATTGGTGACATACTTGGTTCAAATCGAATCAAGGGAAGAGAGGAGCTTAGTTTTCAATTCAACATATTGGGATTGAATTATGGTGACTGTTTTCTATATCTTGTACAAACTTTGCAATCATAACAGAAATTATCCTAATTCTAAATTTTAGAGTTAGGGGCAGAGTACCCCACACAAGGACGACAGGGGGAACTTCCTAAACAAATCACGTGTCATTTTTCTTTCTCATCTTTTACTGTTTATTTGCTATAATTTGTGAGTTTGCATTTGTGGTTCCAAGTGTCTGGATTTGTAGTGTGATATAACTATTGCTAAGGACTATAATAATCACTTCCATTGCTATAATTGGTTTTAACACTAAAAATTAAGATAGGTTGGACTTGTTGTGATTACGCACACCAAGTGTTCGATAAAAGTCCAAAAGTGCAAATTTGTGGGTTTTATACTCAACAATTAATTGGGAGTAATTGACTACAGTTAAAAAGTATAAGTTATCAATTATAATTGAATTAAGTGTTAATAATTCTCATTGATTCATTCCATTGGGTTTTACGCATATCTGGTCTTTTCAATAGAGGATCGTTTTTAGATGAGTGTATTCGGGTAGCTTTCACTGTGTTTTAAGTTTTCTTTAAAAACTCCTTTTAAAAATCACGGTATCTATTCGACCCCCCCCCCTTCTAGATACCTCCTATCGTCTAACACTATTGACTAATAGTATGGATAACATTGTCTAAAGGAGAAGGAAAAGTACAAGAACGACCTTAAGTAGGTAGATACTTTTAATCGCTTGCTCACAAAACTCTTCAAAGCAAAACATTTCACAAACACTTTCAAAATGCTTTGTATACACTCTTGAGGACTTATATAAGAGTCATTACAAAGTTCACCTTACATTGGAATTTTCAAAACACACACACAAAAAGCAAGATTTTCAAAAGTGAGCTAAGCGATTAAGAGCCCGTAGATAACTACGGATGAAAAGGGTTCTAACACCTTCCCTTTTCATAACCTACCACTCGAACTCAAAATCTATCAAGGTATTTCCTATTATTTTCACCCTTTCCTTATTGGATAAAAGAAAAGTCAGTAGCGACTCTTGCTATCCGCAACATTTGCGATAAAACACAAACCAAGTCAGTTCTCCCACCGCATTACATCAGGCTAGCAACACAATTTTCGAACTGATCAATAGAGATTTCTTGCGGTACATGAGCAGATTTCAGGAACTTTACCAGTGCCTGAGCATGGGCATCGGAGTACAATAACAGAGATAGCATAGATATTTTGGAGGGGGTCTACTCCAACTGTTCAACGATCTTATAGTCACTCTTTCGAATAATTTTATGTACTTCCTCCATCTCTTGCTTGGAGGTATCTTCAGCAGTAATCTATTTCGGTGCCTCAGTCTTAGTAGGCTCAGTCATATGTTCTTTGCCTCGAGTCTCAGTGGTTGATTCAGTGGTAGTGATACGAACTGGTGTAGTAACGACTTTTGGATAGATCTTTGGGGAGAAAACCCTTTCACTTCTGGTAAATTTACTAGTCCAAGCAATATTACCAACATTGGGATTAGTAATTTCAGTCTTTTATCTTCGACATTCAACAGTTCTTGCTTGACGCCATGGTTGTAGACATCAGCTCCATAATTCCAAGGGATAACCTTGTCAGAGGAATATGTAATTGGCCCAGGCACAGTAATGATCAGAGGAGCAACCCTAGGTTCAGAAGTAATCTTCATATGACCCTTAGAAGTGATCCTTACAAGAGTATCGGAAATTGCAGACATGTCTTCAAGCTTCAGGTCTTGAGACATACTCTCCATAGAAGGAGTATTCTCAAATAGAATTACACGGTCATCCATCAAACGTTGAACACCTTCTTTCAGCAGTGCACAACCATTGGGTTGGGATGCACAATAGTAGCACCTTTCAATGCAACTTGGAAATAAACTGGCTTGCAGCAGCTTCTTCTTAAAAATCATCAGAGGAGTAGTCAAGTCATTTACAGTAGAAACATAAGAAACATCATCAATAGCATTAATGCCCTTGTTGGGATTATGCATGGTTGTAGTGATCACATTAGGAGTCTCAGGAGGATCAAATTCAATCTCCTTAGAATTAATCATGTCTTGGATATTATTCTTCAGAGCCCAACAATTGTTAGTGTCATATCTGGGAGTGTTAAGTGATATGCACACCTTACATTGGGATTATAACTAGGGGAAGAGTAATATTGGGATTCTAAGGAGGATCCTTCAATGTAATCAGTTGTTCCTTCAACATGTGTTGCAATGCTTGAGACAGCAACATGTTGATTCTTGTGAACTGTCTCCTAGGTGCGACCTACCTATGTTGATTATTTTGTTGTTGTTGTTGCGCTGGCCCAGGATTAGAGATCAGAACTTCCCCTAAAAATTTGTTGCGGTCACTCTTACTATGACCCTTATGGTCGTATACAGCATTGGATTATTTCTTACCAATATAAGACTTCTTCACAGTATTCAAAGATGTAGCTGCCTGAATTTTATTGCTTCTGATTCCATTCTCAACATGTTCTCTTGTTAATATCAGTCCAGTGAAATTGGCTGAAGAACTTCCAAGTAGGTGATTATAGAAAGGACCTGTTAGCATGCTCATGAACATGTCAACCAATTCTCTATCAGCCAAAAGAGGTTGAACTCTGCCTGTAAGATCTCTCCATTTCTGTGTGTACTCTTTAAAGCCTTCCTCAGAACCTAGGGATATACTTTGTAGTTGCATGTGGGTTGGTGCCAAACTAGAATTGTATTGATATTTTTTATAGAAAGTTGCATCCAAATCTTCCATGGTATGGATATTGGTACCTTCAAGTTGATAATACCCTTCTAGTTGTGTTCCAGAAAGACTCTCTTGAAAGAAATGCAACCATAATTTCTTGTCTGCAGTGTGTGGTTGAATTTTCTGAACATATGATCTCAAATGCAGCTTCGGGAAAGAAACACCATCATACTTGGAAAAGGTAGGATTTTTGAACTTAGGAGGAATGACGACTCCTGAGACTAAACACAATTCTTCAAAGTTCAAGCCAGGCACCTTCTGGATCTCTATAGCTTTCATACGCTCTTCTAACAGCTTGTACTTCTCGTCGGCATGGGATATTGTTCATCCAAATAATCCTCTTCCACTTCATAAGAAAATTTGTCAGAACCAAGGTTGCTTCTTATCTCAGTTTTAACACTCTTACCATCTTCATCCTGTTCATTATCTTTGTCGAATGGGATATCAAGATCTTGAGCTCGCTTGACTGGACCTATGAACCTCCTCCCCATGTTAAGGATGCTGGTTGGTTTCTTTGTCTTCTTCTTCTTCTCTTTTGTAATGAGTGCCTTCAATTCTTCTTTCCCCTTGGCTAAGTTTAGGAATATCTCTTGGAACTGAGCATTCTGAGCCTGAAGATCTTTGACTGTCTATTCAAGATCCATTTTCTTTCTAAAATAAACAGCAAGAATATGAGAAAACCCATCTTGGAAACCTATTATGTAATGATATGTATGGTATGTAGATGTGTATGCAATGTTTTCAAGGATCTCGTGGGATTTAAATTTGTTAATAAAAGGAAACAACAACAAAGATTCTTGTTAGTAAGTTCAGATTATAAATGCCTTTTAGGCTTATATTGAAAACAAAAAAGAAAGGTTACAAAGGAATAAATTATGACTCAAGTCTCCCATGGATGCTTCCTCTTTGTGTTGACATATGCATTAAGGCTCTGCTCTTTGTGAAGGCGTTTGGTCAGCTCGAATACTTTCTTACTAGCATAGAACTGAGTCTCAAAGGTGTCCCTTTCTTCTTTCATTTGAATCCAAGACTTTTGTAGCTCTTCAAGGTCAGTAGGCATATCTGAATGAAGAATGGTATGAGAAATATCTCCTTCATCAACAGGCTCCGCAATTACTGATAGGACAGCGGGATATGGCATTATAATATTTTGAGCACAAGATCGCACCTATCTGAGGTAGGGCTTCAAAGGGATGGAGTTTTTATGTCCCAAAGTCTTGCTATCAATCTTATTCACCATGCCCCAAGCACGTATAAAACTTTGACGGTAACCTCGAGGATCATTCTCGTAATCAAATACAATACTCTGAATAAGCATGTCATGAGGATCGTCTCTTTGAGCATAACCAAATTGACGTAGATCTAGGGCAGGGTTGTAAGTGATACATCCCTCATGCCAAGGAGTGGCGCATTAGGGAATTCCCCACAGCGGTCAATAATAGTGATATTCTCTTGAGATTGGGAACACCAACAGATATCTGAATGAGAAAGTGACATCATCCTTTGATACCACCTCAAACCTTATTCGTTCTTCATCACTAATCGGGGAAGGTGCAAAATAAACCACATGGATAGTAAAGGTATGCAACACATAAGAGTCTCTCGCTTCCTCATAGTACAAGTGTGAAGAGAATGAAAAATATCTCTAAGAAAAGTAGGCACGGGATTATGAGTAAGAAATATTTTGATGGCATTCACATATATTAGTTGGTCTGGATTAGGTAATAGTACCAAACCATAGATAAACAGAGCCAAGATCTCCTCGAAAGCATGAAAACTCATAGCATCCAGAAACAACTGAGTCTTCTCTATCAAAAATTTAGCAAGAAGGCATTTGACTCCACTTCTTATTTCCCAATTAGATACAATGTCGGACCGCTTCAGATGTAAGGTTGCTGCAATATCTTCAGGTTTTGGAACTTTCTCTAAACCGGTGAAGGGTATCTAATCAAGAATAGGTACTCCGAGTAGCTTAGAGAACTCTTCCATTGTGGGTACCAACTGATAATCTGGAAAGGTAAAACAGTGATGCTCGGGATCAAAGAATTGGAACAGAACACTCATCATGTCTTCTTCAAAACCCGAGGTGACCAAACTGAGTAAATAACCATGCCTTTTGGTGAATTGATGATTTTCGGGAACCTTTGAGACTAACTCCTTAAGCTGGGAAGGCACCCTTACAAAGTTGATGCGGATAGTGTTTCTGCGAGCAGAGGACATAACCTACAACAAAGAACAAAGATAAATCACTAGGTCCTTGAAATGGTTAGTGAAAATGTTATGTTATAATGATATGATGTTATGATGTCATGTTCAAGTTAGATAAGTAGAAAACACACACTAGTCACACAAGAGCCTTAGTTTTAAAGGCTTGCATGAAGTCCATAGGTAAGTACCCTTCCCCATTGAAGTTAAGTTGGCTTAACCTGTCCTAAAATAGTAATTGGGTTCTAAGAATCTCATATCACTGATCTTTCTCGCAGGCTTTATTTTAGCACAGCAACTGGCTTGCCACCAAAATATCCCGAAAGTCAAACCTCAATGAGCGTAGTTTCGAGTATCAACCAACCTTGGACTGCACCAAAGCAGGCTATCTCACTATCTTCTAATGGCTAAGATGGGTCAATTAAGGTTCTAAAAGTAAGTTAGTGTTAACGACACCATGCGGAAGCCTAATGTTATCCTTAACTGACTCAAGGAACATCAGTATAAACCAAAGTGTCACACTAACTATAGCCATCATGTTAACCATATCAGTCTATGTCGTACAACCTTTATGATCTATTTCTACTTACCTAAGACATCCCTAGATCCGGGTGTAGGATCTTACAAGAAATTAAACCCAAACAAACCCTTAAAGTAAAGCAAGAAAAGAATACAATTAAAAGCAAGTAAAGTGATCTTAAGCTCTAAGGAAACTCCTCTTTTTTAAGTAGTAATCCCCAACAGAGTCACCAGTTCTATAATATAGTGGGAGACTGACTTTTTGGTTTTATCCAAATGTGTGGATAGCTAGAGTCGCCATCAACTTTTCTTTTATCCAATATTTAGGAAAGGTGAAAAGAACAAGAAAGACCTTTGATAGATTTTGAGTTCGGGGGGTAAGATATGAGAAAGGAAGGTGTTATCACCCTTTTCATCTGCAGTTATCTACGGGCTCTTAATTACTTAGCTCACTTTTGAAAATCTTGCTTTGTGTGTGTGATTTGTTTGAAAATATTTTGAAATCGCCAATGTAAGGCTGACTTTGTAATGATTATTGTATCAGTCCTTAAGAATGTATACAAAGTGTTATTTTTGAAAATATTTGTTTGAAAGTGTAGTGGGAAAAAAGTTTTGATAAAAGTTGTGAGCAAGCAATTAAGAGTTTCTTACCCACTAAAGTCTTTCTTATTATTTTCCTTCTCCTTTAGAGATAGTACTATCCATACCATTAGTTGGTAGGTGTAATACGGTGGGAGAACTGACTTGGGTGTTTTGCATTTGATCGCAATTTTTGCAGATAGCAAGAGTCACCACCGACTTTTCTTTTATCCAATAAGGAAAGTCTGAAAAGAACAGGAAAGACCTTTCGAGATTATTTCTTGAGTTCGGGGGGTAGGTTATGAAATGGAAGGTATTAGCACCCTTTTCATCCGTAGTTATCTACGGGCTCTTAGTTGCTTGCTAGATCACTTGCTTTTGTTTGAAAATGTGCTTGTGGTGTGGGTTTAAAAATATTTTGAAAATGTCTTTGTAATGATTCTCGTTTCTACAAGAATGCATACAAAGTTTTGG
Source organism: Vicia faba (assembly GCA_948472305.1). Taxonomy (NCBI): domain Eukaryota; kingdom Viridiplantae; phylum Streptophyta; class Magnoliopsida; order Fabales; family Fabaceae; genus Vicia; species Vicia faba. The sequence continues at coordinate 1,211,559,694 of OX451739.1, forward strand.
TTTTGAAGATAGTTCAAAGAGGAGTTTGTGGAATGTTTTTTTGAAAGTGATTTTGAAAAGTGTCTTTGTAATGATTCTCGTCTCTATAAGAATGCGTACAAAGAGCTTTATCTTTTGAAAATGTTTCAAATGAAAGTGTTGGTGTGAAAAATGTTTTTGTTGTGAGCAAGCGAGCAACTATGAGCATCCTACCTACTCAAAAGGTCTAGTATTCTTTTCCTCCTTCTTTAGATGTTGCTATCTTACCATTGATTTAGTAAGAAGCCCCATCATTGGATGTGAAGGGACGGGCGTGGGTCGTTTATATAGTCACAGAAGGAAAACTATGAGACGTTTTAGCCATTTTTGTTTAGGGACTAGATTGTTTACTGAAGGCAACATTGAGGGTCATCGAGGGACTACGGTCTTTTATAGAGGGTATTTGCTAAAACGTCCATATTCGAGGAACATGACTATTTTCTGAGGCAACAAGTGAGATTACCCTAGGGTGAGCAAGTAAGCTTCAACCTTGTTATATGTGAATATATATATGTTAAGTGGTGTTTAAGTTTAAGAAAAATATGTTTTTGGTCATTTTTAGTTGATGCAAATCGATTGCACAATAGTGTAAATCGATTGCTCACTGTATGTTTTTATTTTTGACCTTTCTGTTTCAGTGAAAATCGATAGCACCATAGTGTAAATCGATTGCACACTGTGCATTTCAATTTTCTTTTGTTTCTGTTTTGTGTGTAAATCGATTGCATCTGTATGCAAATCGATTGCACCCACTGTAGCATGCTTTTATGACAAAAATAATTGTTGGTCAGAATTCCTCTCTCTCTCTCTCATACTCCCAAGCTCACCTTTATTATTGAAAAGTCAATTAAACTTCATTACATATAATATAACCCGCTCATTTCTATTTACTCACAAATCATATCTAAACTTCAGCTCATCAAACATCTTCCTCTCAAAACCTAAAACCTTCCAAACCCTAAAAACACCTTACCCATGGCATCAAGGCAAAAACGAAAGGTGTCAGCTACAAAGAAATGGAAGAAGAAAGTTGGTTCATCTTCTGCAGATAATCCATTAATCTCAACTCTCACTGAAGATCAAGAAGCAAGATTTAAAAAGGACTTTCAAAGAAAGATAGTGTCCACTCCACAATATGGTATGCTATCATATTTCCCTCAGGAATGTTTTAGTTTTCAGAATGATTTAATTGCATATGGACTGGAACCACTGATTTCATCATTTGGTCCATACTATCTGAATTTGGTAAGAGTATTCTTCAGCAATTTGAATCCTCATAAAGGAAAGATGGTTACATATGTGTTGGTTACAAAAATCTCTCTAACCCCTGAGATTGTTGGTGAGATTCTACATATTCCCTATACTGGAAGCTCTTTGTACGACCCTGAAAACGAAGCATTGGGTGATTACAGGAAAAATGAATTTTATTACAGCATTGGCAAATTGAGCGAAGCTGAATTGCATGCTAAAAGAATTCGTGGTCTATGAGGAGTGATTCCATCTAGATACTCATGGAGTGCAGGTAACTTTTTTATAGATGATAGACTATTTCATTATTTCATGGTTTATATTATGTTTCCACCGGCTGGAAACCACTGCACCGTGACTGATTTGGAAATGCAGCTGATCTACGCAAGGAAGAGAGGTATAAGTGTTAATTGGGCAAGGCTCATAATGGTTCATATGCTGAGGGTTGATGCAAAGTCAAAAAATTTACCATATTCTTACTTTGTTACATTAATTATGGAGGAATTTGGAGTTGATTTTGCTGGTTTTAAAAGAGTTAATATGGATCCAAATGTGCATAAGATTTCAATCAAAAATGTTTACTCAAGAATGGGAGTCCACTATAATCCGGAAATGAAAACTATAACGTACATTGGTGAAGATGTGGTTGGTGATGAAGGAAATGATCAAGAAGTTGAAGGTGGTGAAGATGTACCTCCTCAACCTGCTCCTGTTGGTCCAAGTAATCAAGATGTAATTAAATTCATGACTCAACACTTTGCTACCCTCGACACAAACATCAAGAACCAATGGAATGCTATCAACGACTCCACAACGACCCGGATTAATGACTTTCGCACATATGTGAATCAACAATTTTCCTACCTTTACTCTCACCTTCACATACCTCCATATGACCCTAATAATCCTGTTGCACCTCCACAACATTACACAGAACCTCCTCTACAACAACAAATTCCCAATCAAGGATCTTTGTTCTAAAACAACCGTGACATGAATCAACCATAAAGTTTTGTCAAACATTGTTATTTCTACTTTTTTCTGTTATGTCCTTGTTCCGTTATGCTACGTTTTGTTTGTTGTTGTTCAGATTTCTTTGTAATTGTTATGTTACTATGATTATGTCTATGACTATTTGTGATGCATGATTGATTAAGTGTTCTCAATGTTGTTTTATTATTGTCCATTTTTATTGCATCTTTCCTTTCTTTTTGATAATGTCAAAGGGGGAGAAGGATGTGGCACTTTATGCTTGTATATTTCCTATCTTAAATTTCTAAGGTACTCTTCAACCAAGATGAACAAATTAAAAGAATTCCAACCTTCTCATACAAAGGGGGAGTTATGCATCTTAGGGGGAGAAGTTTCTTTCCGGAAATTACAACGCATCAAGCAAGATCGTTTGCCATCATCAAAAAGGGGGAGAATGTAAAATCAAGCTTCTCAAATGCACTTTTGTTTTGATGAAGACAAACCATGTTGACAAGAAGGCAAAGATTATTGATCAAGCTAAAAGCATATGTGGATAAAGTCTTTGGTTCAAGCACTTAGCAAATTTCAAGGTATAATGATAATACTTACTTTGAACTTAAGATATAGATGCTCAATAGTCAAAATAAGTATTTTATCTTATCCAAACTTTTACTCAAGTTTAATATGAAAAAATTCAAATTTTACTTGGGTGCAATCGATTTGCATATTGGTGCAATCGATTGCACGCTTCAATTTTTCAAAACATTTGCTATTGTTTCTAAGTGCAATCGATTTGCATGTTTGTGCAATCGATTGCTCTCAATCAATTTTTGCTACTGACTTCAAGTGCAATCAATTTACACACTTGTGCAATCGATTTCTCACTCAAAATATTTGAATTTCTAGCTGTTAAAACCCTGTGCAATCGATTTACACAAGGGTGCAATCAATTGCATGTTGAACGGTTTTGAAAAACAGCAGCTTTACGCATGCCTGTTCATAACACCAATTCATGGAAACCTTTCACTCAATCTTGGCAATTGTTCATGATTCATTTGCAGAATTATATGTTGTTTCAAAAGGGTGTTATGAACATATAAATACTCATTTTCAAAATCATTTTAAGTACCTCTTCCAATCATATTTTCTGAATTTTCAAAAATCAAACTCAAGTTGTTATACATTTTCATACACAAGTTTTATGCACACTTTCACATATTGTCAACCAGAAAACTTTGAGCATTATATATCTTGATTCATTGTATACTATTATCATTGGAAGAGAAGATCAATTCATTGATTAAATCACTCAAAGTGATCATTGCTACTCAAACTCACTCAAATCAAATATTGTTATATGCTTGCTTATTTTTCAGGATTGCTGAAAATAAGTTCAAGTGGTTTTGTAAATCTTGTTTTTCCAGGATTTTTGGATACAAGTAATGTCACTTTGAGAGGATTGTTCTCATTGTTGACATAGTGAAAATCCAAGAGGATTTTTCTTGGTCCAAGAGGATTGTTCTTAGTTTTGGGTAGTTCTTGTTTGAGTTTGCCACAATAAGGAAATCTCTTTCATGTTGAAAGGGGACTGGAGTACTCTCAGACTATGAGGGGAACCAGGATATATCGCTTGCGTCTCTTTATTTTTCTGCACTTTACTCTTTCATAAACTCACCATAAACCATAAAAATAATATCCATCATCACTAAAACTAGAAAAAATTTATAGTACCTAATTCACCCCCCTCCCTCTTATGCGCACTTCGTACTTACAGTGGTCCCTTGATTTATAATAGTCTGAGAGGAAAATTCAAGTTGGGTAATCTTGTCGTTTGTTGGGGAAATAAACCTTGTTGCCAATCTGTTGGAGAGGTGTTTTCTTTTGGCAGAACTCCTCGAGGATTCTTGAGACCAAACTTAGATGGGAAGAAAGTTTTTTGAGAGATTGAAACTCTGGCTGGGAATTGCCTGGATCCAACTTTTTGGGGACTTGACTGGGGGTCATCCTATGAAAAGTACTTTGTGGGAATTTGTCGCTTCCCTAAGTAGCAAGTGTTGTAGCATTACCAGAAAAATGTTTGCTTGGTCGTATGTGACCCTTTGCTAGAATTCAAGTTCAATGCTCCATGTGATTAAAATAAAGACCTGCCCCTGGTTACTCAGCACTTCTTGAGAGATTTCTTGGAATCTTGACTTGACTGCCCCAGATGTGCTAGACAATGATCATGATGTGCCACCTTGCTTATAGGAGATTTGTCATTGGAAGTGTCATCCCATTTGAAGTGATTTTGTTCCCTGAGAGAGTTCACTGGATATTCGTCGTGTGATTTTCTTCAATGTCAAACAATTAGCCATATGCAAACAGTGATATTCAAATAATGCAAAGTTTATGCTTGTCTTGAAGTTTTGAGAATGCAGTTTTAGCAAGTAAAGAGTTTTGTAGGAATATGAATTCAACTCAGAATTTGCAGTAAGCCTTACAGGAGTTAGGATACCTTTTGTAACAATATGCTTTTGAACTAACTCATACTTCAATAAGGACTTTTGAAGGATTGTAATGTGGCTTGGTTCATGGTTTAAGAAACAAATGATAAGGCTCAAAGTGTATTTGTACCCGCCTGTTCTTCATGATGTTCTTCAGTCCCTAACTCAGTTAATTGTACGTTTAAACTCCAATTGAGTCTGGAATGACATTTTGGTGATGGTTTGGACACTTGGAATTTTATTTGCGAAGGCAGTCATTTTTGCAACGTTTTTCATGTTGTCAAGGATTTGTAGTGTCCTCTTTTTTGATTTACTATCCCTGATTTTTTGCCTGACTGTTCTTGTTTTGAGATTACGGTCAGCGGGATGCCCCAGTTTTTTCTTAAGTCTCCTTCGTAGGTTTTGACTTAGTGGGCTTTTCTTTTTTAGAGATAATGACTACTTATGTGATAGGGAACCATCGCCATCTTTTGATTCAAGAGGAATGTTTTTGATGTCATTCGTTGTATACGAAGTGAAAGCTGGCGACTGAACGCGTATTTGAATTAACTGAGAGACTACCCTGCCCCAGGTTTCGATTAAAGGTATCATTTTGTGTGAAAAATAAAACTCCTACTTCTTAGGCTCAAAGGGGTTGACTAGGGATTATCTTCCTTATAACTCTAGTGTTTAGGGATTGAAAGAAACGTCTGTATATCGTCAGCAAGGTCTGTCCAAAAGCATACTGTATGAGATTATGGCATTGTTCTTGTCATCCTCCCTCTAAAGGTTTGCAACTTTTTGAAACAAGAGTTGAATATCATAAAGGGAGTAAAAATCATAGTTTAAATAGAGTGAAAATGAATGGATTAATTCAAGACAAAGAAATTACAACTGAAAATTACAACTGAAAATTCGAATAAACAAAAATTTCTCCGTCTGAAATTGTCACTTCAGATGGTATGCCTTTGAGGGGTGATAGAAGAACTCCAGTTGACCATCTTGTGCAAATTCTAATGCTCTTTCATCGATCAGGTCTTGAATCTTTTTTTTCAACGTCCAACAAGTATCAGTATCATGCCCTAGACTGTTGGACCGATACACATACCTTTCATTGGGATGGTAACTAGGAGCAGAAGTATTAGGATTCCGAGGAGGATCCTTCAATGTGACCAAATTCAGATTCAACATGTGTAGTAAGACATGCCCAATTGGCATGTTGAGTTTGGCATATTTCCTGTTGGATGCATTCTGTTTACGCCGATTACCCTGTTGTTGTTGGGCTCGTGATGTAGCAGCAATTTGGAAAGGTCTGCTCTCTATCAAATCGGCTTCTTGTCTCATGAGAGGCTGAATAATGACTTGATCCCCAATCTCGATTGTTTGTTTCATACGGTTGAAACCGTCTTGAAGAAGTTTGTTGAAGAGGGTCCTTAGCTCCTCTTGTCCCCGAGCTAAGTTTTGGATAAGAGCTATCTGGCCTACCATTTGTCCCATCATCTAGATCTTCATTGTGGCTATCTCAGTTTGTAGCCATTCCAACTGGTCATCCTTGTTGTCCTCATGATTCTTCATAGTCGTGCCCTTAGTGAGGAGTGCTTTCACTTCCTCTTGCCCCTTGGATAGGTTCAGGAACAATTGTTGGAATTGAGCATTTTGAGTCTGAATGTCCTTGATAGTCTGTTCTAGAGCCATCTCTACTGAAATAAACAGTAAGAAGATGAGAAACTCGTGTAGGGAAAACCTGTCATGATATGATGCATGGTATGTGGATGCATGTTTTCAAGGATCTCGCAGGGTAAACACAAGAAGATGTTAGAAGTTGAGTTTTGATCAATAGCTTTGATTGGAGAACTTCGTATCGGTGGATGTCCTTCCATGAGAATTAAGCTAACCATGTCAAATGGGTCATAACCCTTGACTCAAGTTACCGTGCTTTGGTCTTTGACGGTGTTTGATTAGAGGAGAATAAATCCTCTTGCCCCTTAATAAATGTCTGGTTCAACGTGACCCTGCATCACAGGCCCTTGAGATCCTTGAAATGGTTATTGAAAATTCCATGGTATAATGTCATGATGTTATGTACAAGTATGCAAAGCAAGCAAGTTGTTATGTACAAATAATCATATACACACAAAGCAGACAAGTCCTTAGGTTTAGGCTTGCATGGGGTTTGTAGGTAAGTACCCTCTTGAAGTTTAGTTGGCTCAACCTGTCCTAGTAATAGTAATCGGGTTCTAGGGGATCTCAATATCACTAACCTTTCTTTTAGGCATTGTTATAGCTCAAGCACCGAAGTATTGCGTCTAGAATATCCCAAAAGTTCAATCTTAATGAGTGTAGCATCGAGTATCAACCAAACTTCAGTCAGAACCAAAGTTGGCCATCTAACTACTTACTAATGGCTTAGGATGAGTCAAGTAAAGGTTCTAAAGGTCAGTTAGTGCTTAATGATACTATAAGGAAGCCTAATGTTATCCTTGACTGACTCAAGGAACATTAGTATAAGCCAGAGTACTACGCTAACGTAGCTATCACTTTATCCATATTGGTCTACGCCGTACAGCCTCCATGATTTATTGCTACTAACCTAAAAAGGTGCCCCAAATCCGTGTGTAGGATCTTTAACAATAACCCAAACAAGGAACCATAATGTAAAGCAAGAAAGTCAAACAATGAAAGCAAGTAAAGGTGATTTAGCCCTAAAGGTAACCCCACTTTTAAGTAAATCCCCAGCAGAGTCTCCAGTTCTGTAATACAGTGGGAGAACTAACTTGGGTGTTTTGCATTTGATCGCAATTGTTTCGGATAGCAAGATTCACCACCGACTTTTCTTTTATCTAATAAGGAAAGGCTGAAAAGAACAGGAAAGACCTTTCGAGATTATTTCTTGAGTTAGGGGGGTAGGTTATGAAAAGGGAAGGTATTAGTACCCTTTTCATCTGTAGTTATCTATGGGCTCTTAGTTTCTTGCTAGATCACTTGCTTTTGTTTGAAAATGTGCTTGTGGTGTGGGTTTGAAAATATTTTAAAAACATCTTTGTAATGATTCTCGTTTCTATAAGAACGCGTACAAAGTGTTGGTTTTGAAAATAGTTCAAAAAGGTGTTTGTGGAATGTGTTTTTGAAAGTGATTTTTAAAAGTGTCTTTGTAATGATTCTCGTCTCTATAAGAATGCGTACAAAGAGCTTTGTCTTTTGAAAATGTTTTAAATGAAAGTGTTGGTGTGAAAAATGTTTTTGTTGTGAGAAATCGAGCAACTATGAGCATCCTACCTACTCAAAAGGTCTAGTATTATTTTCCTCCTCCTTTAGATGTTTCTATCTTACCATTGATTTGGTAAGAAGCCCCATCGTTAGATGTGAAGGGGCGGGCGTGGGTCATTTGTATAGTCATAGAAGACAACCTATGAGACGTTTTAGCAATTTTCATTTAGGGACTAGATCGTTTACCGAAGGCAACATTGAGGATCATCGAGGGACTACGATCTTTTATAGAGGGTCTTTACTAAAACTTCCATATTCAAGGGACATGACTATTTTCTGAGGCAACAAGTAAGATTACCCCAGAGGTACATGTGTGCAAAGTGTGTTGGATTGCATGCATTTTGTATTTGAATTTTAGGTTGTCTACTTGTTGGTTTTATCTTGCCATACATCCTAATTACTAACATTTGTACAAAAGTGATAAAAATGCAGAAAATAAATATCCTACACTATTAAAATCATATTTAATAGCAATAAAATGTAAAGATAAAACAAAATAAAAGGAGAAAAAATGAGCTTTTCGATCTAGGTAGAATGCACCCTTCGATTCTACTTCTCTGGCTCTTTTCGGTTTGGGCTTAGCATGAAGCATGAGATGCAGCCTTCGATTCTTCCTTTCTGCTTCCTTCGATTGGGGGAATGTTAGGGTGAGCAAGTAAGCTCCGACCATGCTCTTTGTCCTTCTTTTGATTGAGGCCTGGGAGTCAATGTGGACATCCTTCTATTGCGTCATATTCTGCTTCCTTCGAATGGCCTGGAAGTCAGTGTGTGGCGAAGCCTAAGGCCACACTCTTTATTCTTCTTACAACTGTGGAACAGCCAGGGGTGAAGCCTAAATCTTCGATTCACACCTCCTTCCTCCTTTTTTCTTTCGTTTTGGATTTTAATAGCAACATGGCCTGAGGCCATGCTAGTATTGTCTCATGGACAGGTTAGTTCTTAAAAAATGTTTGATAAACCAAGAAACAAAAATAAAATGTTAGAAATGAAAACAAACTGAAAAGGTGGAAACGAAAAGGAAACAAATGTTATGTACATGTTTCAAACGAAAAGTTTAAGGTAAGAGTGACTTACCTTGCTTGAAGCTGGAACGTGTGTTTGGCCTTGAGTGATTGGACTAGATGCTCCTGGATTCGAAGGAAAGAAACAAGTGTGGTGTTTCTTTGACTGGATTCGAAGGTCAAGAGGAGTGGGATTGTGTTTGTTATTGCTAGATTCGAAGGAGAAGAACAGGTGTATTGTTCTTTCTGCTGGATTCGAAAGAAAAGCAAAGTGTGGGGTTGTTCCTGGATTCGAAAGGGGAGAGAAACATGTGTTGTATTTCTAGTGTTGGATTCGAAAGGGTCAGAAACAAAGGTATGGTCTTTTGAATCTGGGTATGATAATGTGTTAAGTGTTTGATGATTTTCACACAATCAAATTTTTTCCCAGTTACTAAAAGCCTCTGGATGTGTTGTTCAGCCCCTTATACGTGTTATGGAGACTCTCATTTATAGGTGAAGTTGGCTTAGGTTTAGGAGGGAAAACAAAAGAATTTGAACAAAATGGGCAAACTGTTTTTGTAGTTTTCAAGGGACAGTATTCGTATGCCAAATTGGTGCAAGAATATGGGCAGTGTTGCAGGACTGCTGTGCAACATTTTTGGAGTGTTGCGGCCAGTGTATCAGGCCTGAACTTGGCAGCAAGCATCTTTTGATATCTCAACCTTTCGTTTTGACTTCCTAGGTCCAACCTTCGACCAGATTCCTCTTCAAACAATACTATTTGATTTTTCACCCAATGTGTATTTCGAATGGGTCATGTGTGTATCTTTGAAAGGGCCAAATATGTGTCCTTCGATTTGACCATATGCATCATTTGTGTGCACCATTTGCAATTCTTCGAATTGGCCACCAAGACATGTATTTTGAATGGGACACCCAGACATGCCTTTTGAATGGGACACCCATTGTTTGCCATAGTGTAGGAATTATGTGTGATCGAAGCAGACTATTTCCAAAGGAAATATTGCCCAGTCGAAACTAGCATGAAAGTATCCAATGCTTTGTGGGAGCCATTGCCTTGTGAATGATATCCATGGGGAAGCTTTTTCCTTGTGCATACTGGCCTAAAGGGAATTCTGGCTTTTGTGAATCGGAGGAAGCGTGCAAGGGGAAAATGGCTTCTGAATCGAAAGAAAGCTGCATGAGGCCATTGCCTTGTGCCTGTTAGCCTGAAGAAGGTCCTTGCCTTGTGAATTGGGAGCAAGTGTAAAGAAGGCACTTGTCTTCTGAATCAAAGGAGGCTAGTAGGAAGCCACCAATTTCTGAATCGAAGGACATCAATAAGAGGCTTTTCCTCTTTGAATCGAAGGAGGCTACAGGAGGCTTTTTCTCTTGTGCCTGCTGGCTTGGTGGAAGCCCCTTGTTTTGAAGTATGCAAGAAGGAAGCTAATGCTCAATAGAAGGACGTGTTTAGGAGACTTAATACCCAATCGAAGCTTGCATGCAAGTAATCATTGCATTGTGAATCCAGCAAAAATGTAAGACCAATGGTGCAATCGAAGCTTGCATGTAGGAGGTTATTGCCATGTGTACCAACATATCATATAGGATTCTATTTTCTTATGGGTCGAAGGAGGCACAAAGGATGGATCAAAGAAGGCATAAAGGAGACCATAGCCTAATCGAAGCAAGGGAAATCGAAGAAAGCTTGCAGAAGACCAAAATCCAATCGAAACCTTGTGAATCGAAGTAAACTTATTTTTTTTCCTCCAATTTTGTCAAAAAGATTATTTTTATCTGCTTTTCCCATTTTTTTTAACAGTTTCCTCTTTAACTTGACACTGGAAAATCCAATTGTACTTGTGTAAGTTTGAATTTTTGAGAATCCTTGTGAGAAATGCCTTGAGAAAAGAGAGGGCAAATTTTAGGGTACAACAGTAGGTATCTCTATCCATTGGATGTGAAGCGACATGCTTAGGGTCATCATATGGTCATCGAAGGCAACAAGTAAGGATACTTTAGCAATTGTATCGAAGGGACTATCATCATATTATTTGTAAGGTCATCGAGGGACTAGATCATTTTTTCGTAGGAAGCTTGAGGGGCATCGAGGGACTATGATCTTTTGTATTGTAGGGACTGTGATTATTTGATCGAGGGTCTTTAGCTAAAGTATCCCAACTTTCGAGGGATGTGACCAATATTTGTAAGGCGATAAAAGAGGATCCCCTAGAGGTGCAAGTGTGAAGAGTGTATTATTTTCAGTTTATTTTATCTTGAGAATTAGGGTTTTCTATGTTCAATTATTAGTCTTGTCATATAAACCCTAGTTACTAGCAGTTAAATATGTATAGAAAAATAAAATGCATAATGAAAAGTGCGGAAAATTAATCCTAAGCTATTACATCCTGTGAGAAGTTACATAATAGAAAAAAATGCGGAAAATAAATCTACGCTATTACAATAGAAAGTGAGTCTTATACATTTGATCTATGAAGATAAATAAAAGAAATAATAAAAATGCTTTGAGAAAAGTTTGAAAGACCTAAAATTCTAAGTATTGGTATTTTGGTATTTTATGGAAAAATAATTTAAATGATAATAATTAATAAAACCCTAAATACTAATGTATTTTAATATTTAAGAAAATGTTAATTAATTAATTAATTTAGTAAAATAAAAAATACTAACTAAAAGCCTAATCCTAATTTATTAGTGTTAAGGAAAAAATTAGGTTACTTTAATTAATAATTAGTTAAAATAATTAGGGTTAGAAAAGAGGAAATTAGGTTAAAAAATAAAGGTTAAAAGGATTTGCATGGGGTGGGTGTTGAGCCCACGCCCTCCTGACTTCACACGGCATCGCTTGCCACTAGACCAAGCGCTTGTTGATGTCTGGAAACAGGAATTGAACAATACATAGGAAACTTGCGCGTTAGTTTAAAAATAACAAAATAAATTGCAAAACACAGGGATTGAGCCCACTCCCTTAAAGTTACATGCCTTTGCCTTAACCAACTGCGATGCATTTCCATTCATTTAGGCAAAAACAAATCAATAAATATAGTATGAACAGGTTGACCAGAGAGGCACCAGAGCCCTAGCTCTGGTCGTCTTCTCCGGTGAGATCGTTTTGTACCCAGCAAAAATAGCATGTGTTAGGAATAAAGAAAGACCTTATCCCCCTAAATCGATCCTTACGAGTTCAACGGTGGCATTATTTTTGGCTAGTCCGGCCTACACAAGGAGATATGATGAAAACAGAGCAAAACGGTTCAATAATGGCGATGGACTATTCTGGCGTCATGGACCTCATGCAAGGGATCAAACCCGCGCTATTTTGTCTCGGGAACATGTTAAAGTTGTTAGTTTACATCAAAGCATCATAAAAATCAAAGCATGAATTTCACAAAATATGTAAACCGACGATGCATCATATGCATGTTTCAGGCATCTTTGATCATCAAGAATGGTCAAAACTTACCCTATGATACCTCGGGAATTGATTTGAATGGTTGGCTGGCCTTGAGGATGGCTGGATGATGGATTTCGAATTCACCCTCTTCCTTGAAAATTTCGACTTCACGACTCTTGTTTCTTGCGCAGCTTTTGTGTCCTTTTTTTGTCTGAATATGCAATGTACTTATAGGAGAAAAGACTAGGTTAAGAGGTGGGCTTGGACATCATGTGAAACATATCTTTGATTTTGTTTGAAAATAGATTGAAATCTTACAAAACCATGAAGATTTGGTTCAAGAATAGGTCTACGCGGTTTGTAGTGTGACCTTGGGCCTCCAAAATTTCTAGATCTCAAACCTTTTATGCTCTACACATTCACTTAATATTTATTTGATTTAATTTTGAATTTAAATGAATTAAAAAAATAAAATTAAAATTAAAATGATGCATGAATGGACTTAGAGGTCCATTATGAGGTCAAGAACACGTTTGGACTTTAAAATATAGGCCCATTGGTCAAAAAATTCAAGTTTGCTCGCATTGATCTTCATGCATTTTCTCAAAATTGTCCAACTTGCACAAATCATATCTTACTCAATTTTTATCATATGAAGGTGATCTTGGATTTTTTGGAAACCTCAAGATGTCTCCTACAACCTTTATGTTGGTTATTTTTTATTTGAAGCCTTTATCTTGATGTAAATTGATTTGACAAGAAGTGTCTTTTTGTTGACTTTTAAAATGACATGTAATGTTTTGGCCCATATCTCTCAAATGAAACATTTTTGGCCTTGAGCTTCGAGAGACAAAGTTGTAGAGAATTGAATTTCCTTTAAAATGATAATTTGGTTGAGAAATTTTTTATGAAGTATGTGAAAGTTATGCTTGGTCAAAGTTCAGTTGACTTCTCCTTAAGAAAACCTTAATTTAGTAACTTTTGACTTTTGATGAATCTTGAGTTTTCTTGATGAATCAGGATCAACCCTTGATAAAATTATGAATGTGACTTAAAAATGTTGATGTTGACCAAAAATATTGAAGTTTGACTGTAAATTGGTCAAAGTTGACTTTTTGCCCAATATAGTTGATTTTCAATTATCTGACTAATTGACTGAGCAAACTTATGTTGCAAGGCTTGGAATTTGGCATGAAGATTCTTTGAGACATATGAGAAACCATGAAATTCACTTGAGGCATTAGAAGTCAAATTTTCCTTGAGAGAAGCAAAACCCTAGTTGTAGGTCAATTGCTTAGGAGGAGAATTTGTCTGACCAAACCTTGAGTAGTCTTGAGCATTTGAGAATCCTAGAAGCATGAGGAGGTATCTTGAAAAATTGGAGGTAAAATTTTGGGGTACAACATTATTTAATCTTCTTCTTCCTTGAATGTTCGAAAGATTAGCGTCAATCTCACCTTCAGGTTTAAGACGATTAAATATGGGCAGCTGTAATACCCCAAATTTGTCCTACCCCTTTATGAGGATCACCTGGATTACGCGTCTTGCATTTTTTATATGCACATTATCCAATAGGTCATTTGGCATTACATGTATCAGTGGCCATGGAATCGAAGTTTTGAGTACCTTTAAGGGCTTATGTTCATTTGAAATTCTTGTGAATCATGAAGTGAGATGCTTAGGCTTGCACTTATCGTTGTAATTAGGGTTTATTTCTCTATTTTCATGAGGGGAGCAACAAATTAAGTATGTTTGGTTGGTTTCTTGGCATCTTGGGTTTTGTTCATCAGTGAAGTATAAATCGGTGGTCCTTTTTCTCAGGCTACTAGTTGTCACTTTGGCTATCATACAAGGGTTTGATATATACATGGTGTAGGGAAACACCTATTGAAATTGAAGCTCATGAGTTGGTGTTTTTATAATGGAAACAAGATAAAGTGGATCTCAAATTGAGAATGAAAATAAAATAGAAGTTACATTGCTTCTTGAAATACAAGTTTCCACAAAATCTGCACATTATAAAGAAGATCAGCTTGAACTTTTGAAGTTCATGGTGATGTTTTGTTTGCATTTTAACATGATTATATTATAAAGAAGATTTAAACTCCAATTTCATCACAAATATAATTCAAGGTTTACATCCAATATTCGATCAAAAGTCTGAGCATAATTGCATTTACAAGATGAATGTTGAAAACTACAAAGAGAATTACAAATTTTTGAATGATTAATCATTGATTTTCTAGGACTTGATTCTTAAACAAAGCTATTATTCTGATTCCACCGGCCCACCTCTTCATGGTTCTTCATGTTTAGCATGCATCCAAAGATCCTATATACTAGAGCAAAGTTGCTGCCTCATATCCTGTTCATAAAATCAGAAGAAACTGATATTCTATACATTCAAAATGTGAGCTTCAACAAGCAGCCTGCACCAAGCATCAAAATAGAGCACGTGTACCAAAACAATCGTATTTAGATTCGAACTGGCATCCAAAACAGTTCACAAAGATAATTCAAAACTAGTTCCACAGTAGCATAAAACCTACCAAAACCGTGTCTTACTGCACAAGAACTACGCATAGACCAGCTTCGCAACATAAACCAGTTCAAAATCCGTGCATTGCATCCTATCAAAACCAGTTCAAATTTTAATCAGAAAACAGAAAAATGGAGTGAAGCTTAAAACAACATAAACCATGTTCTCAGAACTACATTGCAAGGAGAAAACTTAGTTCAGCATAAAAGAGAGGGAACTATGAGTTTGAAACTCAGAAAATAAAAAAATATAAATAACTTATAATCGATGCTAGCTCAACCAATAACAGAAAAAACAGGATCCATGTCAAACTTCTAACCTCCTCAATCTAACCCCTTCAATCCTATAACATATTTTATCAATCCAAGGGCTGAGATCTTATTACATCTAACTAAATTTTCTAGATCTAACAGAAAGATAAAAACAAAAACTCACCTCAATTCATTCATTCTTCAACATTGGGAAGAATCACAACAAACTCCAGAAAATTTTAAATCCCTTTCTCTATGAAAATCACTTCAGTCTCCACTCTTCACAATGATCATCTTCATACACCTTCAATCCTCATTGACAACCTCAACCTCCATCTTTATCTTTTTTCAATCATCTTCTCAACAACAATCATACTCACCGCACAACCTCAATTTCCATCACGGAATCGCAGCCTCTTCAGTCATCTTCATCATGCAGTCATCAACATGGAAACCGCATCACAACACTTCTTTGTATTCACAACAACTACAGAAACACAACAATTGCGTCAATGCAACGAAAATGCACCAATCGAAAAAGCGAAAAGAAGAGCAAAAACTCAGAAGCAACAATAGAAGAAGTTTGAAGAAGAGAAGTGATAAGATCATAAGCAAACTAAAAGACTTGTGTATACCTTAATCGAAATGATCTCTGAGTCCTCTTAACAAATTTAAATCATCATTGGAGCGTCTCCGATCAGCAAGGTTCTTTCACTCGTTTCTGCGTTATACTTTCGCACTTGTTTGTGTGTTCGTATTAGAGAAACAAGCTTGAAGCAGCGAAAATCGACGGAGGAGCAAAGTGGGTTTAAGGAGTATCACGGTGATAAGTATTGAATGAAGAAGAAGATCAAATCTTCGCAAAAGCAAGAAATATGAAAAACGTAGAAACAGAAGGAGAAGAAGGAGTTGTGCCTGAAATCCTCATCGGTTTTTACATCGTCTTCGCCTCCTCGACGATGCAACGAACTCGTCTCCGACCATTGTGACAGAATCAGAATAGAGATGATGACAGAAACAAAGTAGAGCATGACAAAGGTGATGATCTGTGATGAAAGGAAAGTTGAGTCGTCTAGAGAAAAATGCGATGGAGGTGGTGCGGAAGACCGACTGCGGGATAGACTTGAGTGAAACGGTGAGCATCCATTGTCAACGGAAGAAGAATCGATCAGAGTGAAGGTAAGTCTGAAGAGAGGCACCGCGTTGTTTACGAGAGAGATGAAGAAATTCTGTTTCTCGATTGAAGTCCAACAGCCACAAATAATAACCCTAATCCCTTTTCGATTTTTAGTTTAATTCTTTTTTTAAACTATTATTTGTTTTTTTATCTTAATAAGTTGAATAAAGGATGGTGGACTGGAAGATGGATTGAACATGTTGGACTTGGTCATGTTGGCTTGACCAAAATGCAGCCATAGGCCCATGCAATTTTTGGCATAGCACAAAGGTTGTACACAAAAAGCTATTATTGGATTAGGTTCAATTTGGGCTTAATACCTATTCAGCTGCTTGCAGCATACACCATGATCCAGGCCTTGCACCCCCCCATACTCCTATTTTCTTTGTTTGATTTAGGATTTTTTCCTTTTAATTTTTCTTGACATGAAAAATTATAAAATCAATAAAAAATGGTAGAATACAATAGAATTTTTCTAGAATCTCTTTAGGTTTTTTTTAATAGAATTTCCTCACATAAAAAACTAATAAAAATACTTTTTTATTTTAGTTTTTTTTTCATATTTTACACCGTTGTGTCTCGTTACTTTTGACGCGTTTGTTCACTGTGCAAGGTATATTTTGGTGTTTTCGATCATGTAACAATAATAAGTTGTTATGTGATCGAAGCATGTGGTTTATACTCGCTTCTGATGCGACATGCCTTATTTCTCATCGTCCTGAGAAATTCATATCATATTATATGTTATTCTGATGCATGTGATATTTTATGATATTTTGTGCAGGAACTTCTGATTATGCATTGCATTCGCAACATGTGTTTGCTTTTATCTTAGTTGAATATCGTTTCTGACTTTGTTTGTTCTTGGTGAAGCTTTCTCGATGCATGCTCCTTGCTTCTCCATTGCTTTCGTCCGCTCTTGACGACCCGCTTACTTTTGGTAGTCGTTGCTAATGCTTTTATATTTTTCGAACCTTTATTGCATTTCTTTACCGATTTTCTAGATATCATGAGAGGTAGGAAATAAAGAGCGTGCACTCGAAGTTGCTGTTTAAAGTTCTGTAACAGACACCACTTTCTGTATGCTATTTGTGTTTGTTTAAAACCCTACCTTTGAAGTAGGTATTCCACACATGTGTTTACATTTGTGCCTGCATTATTCCCTCATCTCCCATGGAAGTCCTCAAAAAGGAGGCGAGCAGAAAGAGTTAGCAATCAATCCCCGTAATTTCGTCTGGTCATCCTTAGCTCGCAATGCACTACGACGCTTCAAAATTATGCAGATCTTGTGTATCGAGTCATCAAGTGGAAAAGGGTTTTGCAACCAATCCCCCACGCTTTGCTAGGATTTTGCATTGGCCAATGCAGAACTTCGTGATTGTTCATATTGCCTTTTGTCTCCTACCTCAATCTTTTTTATCTTGGTTGGGTGTTCAGTCGCTTTGGACATCACGTTTTTGTTTTACGTTCTACTTCTGCTTGTTTGCTTCGGGTGATCCGCTCCCCTTAGCTAAAGCATTTCTCTTCTTTTATATTTCACTCCCGCTTGTTTGTCTCGGGTGATCTGCTCCCCTTGACTAAAGCATTTCGCTTCTTTTCTTTACCATTTCATGTGTGTTCTCTTTCGAGCTTGTCTGCTTACTCGCTTTCTATACCATGTTCCCTTAGGATGTGCTTGTTTCTTTCGGATGCAAGTTAGACTTTAGGTTACGAACCATGCATGATAATGTCAGGTAGAGATTTTTCTTTTGTTCATCCAAACCTTAGGACCACCATTGTATGATAACATTAGGATTAGTAATAGGCTAGTCTCTCGTAGACTCTTTTCTTCTCCTTTTGCATTTACATTTAAAACTAAAACTTTCTTTTTCTTAGAAAATCATAAAACATCTTAATCGCACTTAAACTCTTTTTCAAGATTATAAAACATAAACCAATCAAACGTGACATCTTTTTTTGAGGGAGTAACTCAAAACCGTTTTCACAAGGGTTCGTCACGCATGAAAAACACAAACAAACAAAAACATGTGAGTCAAACTACGACGCTCTGATTCCTCGAAAGGGATACGTAGGCAACAGGTCGCGGGACCTAACCGAGCAAAATTCGTAAATACTTACTTCTTTTTCCCGCATTTATTTTGCATGCATTCTTCCTCAGTAGTAACCAGTAAGAATAGATTAAACACACCCAAAAGATATATAACAAGAGTGGATACTATAGAGTACTACGGGTGTGTGGGGTGCTAATACCTTCCCCTCGCGTAACAGACTCTCTTACCCGATCTCTCGGTCGCAAGACCGTGACTTCTCCCTTCTCAGATTTTCTCGATGTTCACCTTTCCCTTCATGTGGGATAAAAGACGTTCGATGGTGACTTCATTGTTTGATGATTTTCAGCCGGTTGTTTCACCAGGACGAAATCAATTCTCGAATCGGCGTCAACAACAAAATTACTCTCAGCAGAAACAACAAAAGCAAAGGAAGCCAGAAAGAAAGTTGGATGCAATTCCTATGCCTTATAGTCAACTACTTCCTCTCCTGCTTCATTATCAATTGGTTGAGATAAGAGATTTTGTGCCTCCTCCAACATCACTCCCTTCAGGATACGATGCAAATGCAAGATACGAGTTCCACTCAGGGGGTTTCAAATGGGTGAGTTCCACTCAGAGGGTTTCAAATGGGTTTCAAGATGTTTCTTCATCAATCATGGTTGAATGCTACTTACCTATGCTTGTGGGATCAGATGAATCGTGGTTTGAGGTTACTATGACCATCATTGGGATTTGCTTGACTATTTGGGGGACAAAGCGGTTATTGTAGAACTCAAACAAAGATTGGAGGGTATATTCATGTGGATTTCTTGGAGTTTAAGTTGTAAGTATAAAAAAATAAAAGATACATCATGGTTCATCCAAAGGCAAAAATATAAACATCATGCTCATTATCCAAGCATCATTATTCCATTTTCAGAAGCAAAGAAAGAGGTCTTGAAAAATTTGTCATCTTATTCAATTATTCACAAGTGGAAAAGATCAACATATTCATTCATTCAATTGGTTCAAGACATTACAAAGGGTATAAGCCATGATCCATCATCGTGCCATCAATGAAAAAGAAAAGAAGATGCAATTTGGAAGACAAAACTGTTTTGAA
Organism: Vicia faba; assembly: GCA_948472305.1. Taxonomy (NCBI): domain Eukaryota; kingdom Viridiplantae; phylum Streptophyta; class Magnoliopsida; order Fabales; family Fabaceae; genus Vicia; species Vicia faba. The sequence continues at coordinate 1,211,579,179 of OX451739.1, forward strand.
TATGTGAAGCTTCATTACTTGAATATAAAGAAGGCAGAAATAGCAAAATATGCCAAAACTTACAAAGAGTACAAAGGCATCTGACACTCATGTATCAAAAAACACTACAGTGGAAGAAAATTACATGAGATTTTTATCCTAATGCTATGCCTACTTTGTTCCGTTTTCAATCTTCTTTATTAGCCTTGCTTACATTAATGATTTAACCTAGTTCCATCTTCACGATTCCATATTTACATCTTTATGCTTCCATCTTCATGATTGACCTTTGCTTCCTTTTTCCAATCTTCATTCTCCATCTTCAAAGAAAACCTTCATGTCCAAACTTTCTAAACTTCATGACCAAAGTCCACTCAATTCTATCTTCATCCTTTCTCTGAACAACCAGGTTTCTCTTCAAACTGCCTTGCAAGAATCAAACTAAACAGTTCACTGTGCATGCATACAACACCTGCAAAATAAATCCAGAACAGATGCTAAACAAGACAAAATAACCCTGCATAGAGCATTCCAAACCAGTCCAAAGGTGACACAAAATAACAGTCCATACATTTTCAAATCCATGCAATATGCCACAATATTATTGGTTGGTTTGAGCTTAGCTTTAGCTCAAGACCATGATCATTTATATATACCAGCTCGGGTACACATTCATTATCCAATGGTCAGGAATTCTTAACATCTAACGTAACTAACTGCTAACAGAAATTTCACTAGCAATTACTAACAGAACTAACAGAAGTTAATAGCTCTAACTGCTTAAAATCTAACCATCTGTTTTGTAACTAACTTCTCCAAATATAATGGATGAGAAGCTCTTTCTTCAACCTATTTAAGTCCAGCTTCCCTCTCAAATCAGTTTACACGCACCATTTTTTCTTTTATCAGTTTCACACGTTCCACCATACATCATTATTCACCAGAAAAATTTCATAGAAAAATCTTCAATCTTCATCTTCCTCAATCTCTCTCTATGCTCAACCATATTCACCATTCTTCATATTTCTCTACTCTCTCTCATCACTTCCCTCAACCATCATCATCAGAATCATCATCCTCTGCAACTTCATCTTCCCATACACTTCCACCATCTCTGTACGCACACCTTCAACCTGCAACCTCTCTGCATCTAATCAACTTCATCCATCTTCTACAACCACTTCAACATCAATTATGGGCAACTAAACCTCCATCTTCCTTATCTCTTCTTCACCCTCTTCGCACAGATTCATCATTACATCTTCAACTTTCATCATCGACATGTGAATTCCAAATCTTCATCACATAATCACAACATCAACACATCACTGAACACGCACGTCAAAAACAACACCGCAACGACAACTCAGAAATCACGCAGAAGAAGAAGGAAGTATCGCAAGAAAACGATAGAATCGAAGACGTAATACCTCAAATATATTTTTAATCTCTGGTTTTCTGCTTCTCAGCGTCGCCATTGAAGATGCACCGGACCGGTCTCCAGTAGGTAAGCCTTGATGCTTCTTTCTTACAACCTTCTGCTTCGATCTTCATGTCTGTGCGTAGAGTAGAACATGTAGATTGATATTCCTAAGGATTTGTAATTGATTACTCTACGCGCCGCGTTAGATTTTTCTTTTAGCTTCTTAGGGTTTTCGTGTTCAATGGGTGGATTTAAAGACTTAGAAGGAGATTGAGCAGATGATGAGCAGAAACATGCTCGTTGGTGGCGGAACGACGATGAAGGGAGAACGGATGAGGCTAGGGTCATGATATGGTGGCGATGGAGATCGGAAAAGATTGAAGGTGGTGACTGAAGTTTGATCAGTGGATGAGATGAGAGGGAATAGTTTCACTGAGTTCCAAATCAAAGATGAAGAGTCACATTGTAATAAGCCCTAATTGCTACAAAACGACGTCGTCCCTCTCTATTTTCCTTTTTCAGTTACTTTTGTGTTTTTATTAATAATACATAATAAAACAAATATGAAATAATAAAAAACCTGATAAAAAAGATTGAGATGGACTGAAATTGCTTAGGCCCATTACGCCTTGTTTTTTAGAGAGCCTGATTTGCAATAGAATGGAAAATACCTTATTGGACTATTTTGCTGAGCCTTGGTGCCAATTTCTGGACTGCTCCTGCTGAATTTGCTTACACCCTCTATTGGTTGTTTTGATCTTTTTTAATAGATTCTTTCAATTTTCTTTCTATAGCATTTTCCTTTTTTCATAATTTTTGATGAAAATGTAATACAAAAAATAGTATAAATGCTCATTGATTTTAGGATTCCTCTTTAAAATTTTAATTAGAGTTTTTCTATTACTCTTTTTCATGTTTAGTAATTATTCTTGTTGCTATTTTTTGGCTAAGATTTTGTGGTAGAATTTTGAGGTGATCTTTTGTGATATAAGATGCTCAGGTATTAATTTGGTTGACTACAAGTGAGGCTTCTGACATCTTTTTACTTGTGTGGCTTTGAAGAGGCAATAAACTTTCTCTGTTAGGTACCACTTAGAGATCTTATCTCTGTTGCACGCGTCATGTTAGGTTTTTATTTCTTTGCCAGGATCATATAGAAATAGTTGCATCTGAGTCCCTCTGTCAAGGGAAATGTTTCTTGGCATAGCTTAGACATTGGTATTATTTTGGTGATGCTTGACGATTGGAAATAATTGTTGCTTGCTTATGTGATACCATGTTTCCTATAGGATTTTATCGTTTTCCTTTATTTATTTCCGATCGATGAGTCACTCAATTAGAATTGAGATCACGACTTCACTCTCAGTGCATGCTCCCTATAGAATTTTATTGCTTTCCTTTATTTATTATCGTATTTATTATCGATCGATGAGTCACTCAATTAGAATTGAGATCACGATTTCGCTCTCAGTTCATGTTCCCTATAGGATAGCTATCCTCACCCTTAGGTCTATTTCTGTATGCTAATACCAAGTATATTTTCCCTTTGTTAATCCAAATTTTAGGACCATGTTGTATGCTAACATTAGGACTCAAGGTTCCCCTAGATTTTATTCCTTTTGCATCCATCAAGACTAAAACTCTCTTTTTCCTTAAATCAAAAATTCAAAACACCTAATCATACTCAAACACTTTCAACAATAACAAAACAAAATGCCTTAAGGGCGTAACTCAAAACCGTTTCAAAAGGGTACGTCACCCATAAAAAAACACCAACAAACCAAAACATGTAAGCCGGACTACGACACTCTGACTTTCCCGTTGTACGAGGGAGTACGTAGGCACTAGGTCGCGGGGCATGGGCGAGCAAAACTTTGTAAATATTCCTTCTTTTCCTCGTATTTTCTTTCGCATGCATATCCTTTTAGCAGTAAGCTTTAAACATAGATTTTTTACACACTCTTATATTAGAGAAAACTTGAGTGGATCCTATGGAGTACCACAAACGTGTAGGGTGCTAATACCTTCCCCTCGCATAATCGACTTCCGTACCCTTTATCTTGATCGCAAGACCATCTTATCCATTTGTTTGAGATTCTCTCAATATCTTCCCTTCCTTCGAGATAAATAGAGTTCGGTGGCGACTATGTATTTTTTTGCGGTACGACAACTGAAAACTGAAATTCTTGGACCATAGGAAAAGGCAACCAAAGATAAAACTAGGTTGGCTCACTTGACTGAAGAGTTCTGGCATGATAGAGTGTATCAAAGATATAGAGAGTTCAAACAATTGTGATTGTGCCTCTAGACTGGATTGTGCCAGTTTTTGAAATAAGTCATTTGAGATGATTTTTGAGTTCTTTATGAGGTTGGTGATGTTAAAGGGTTATTACTAAAAGAATTTTCTCAGTCAAGTCCATTCGCATCACCTGAGGACAGATAATGATTCAAGTTTGGAGGTGTGTTAACCCATATTTTGTGAGTTAATACATACCTTAATATTTGTCTTTATTAGGTTTTAATTTGATTTTAATTGTTAATTTATTGCATTATTAGTTTGTTTTACAAGTTTAGCTTGGAGCATAATAGGTTCTCTCTTTTGTTGTTTTAATGTGTTTTTGTGTGAAGGTTAACATTGTTGAGTTGAGGCATGACTATAATACTTTACTACGTGAAGCACAATCTGAAGAAATAAGATGGACTTAGAGGAAAAGGGAAAACAAGAATGAATATGGTTGGCTTCAAGGAAAGCGTAAAAGGCAGATGGAAATGGAGGGAATCTTTGCTGAGAAAAAGAGGGAAAGTTATTTGAATGCAAAGGATAAGGTTCCATGGAACTAGAGAACAAAAGAAGGACAATCATACACTGTGCATACTGTTCAGCGCTGTCTGCGCCTCTGCCACAACAGTCTTCCAAAATACGCCTTGTCCCCCATCAATGTCTCCTTATACCCGATTTCTTGTTAGCTAAGAAGAAGAAATATAGTGTTGGCGCTAATTTCTACATGTGCTTGATGTGAATTCCTCATTTTTAGACCCATGATCCAATGCAACACAAACCCTAGCTCAAGTCTATAAATAAAACATTGAAGATTGCAGAAAAGAGTTCAGTATTTTGAAGAGATAATACAGAAGATACTAAGTGTGAGGAAAGTGGATAGTAGAAAGAGTTTTCTTCTTCTTACTCAATCGTGTATCTGTTGCTGAGCTTTGGCGTGATTGGAGTCACCTCTTGAAGATTATCCATCTCAAGAAATTCTCAAGTCTCTCTTAGGTTTATATCTCTTTTTTATTATTTATTTAAGGATGTTCCTTATGAGAACCATGCTTGTAGATTGTATTCAGTTCATTATTAGTTAAACCTTTTGTAGTTGAGCAATGTGAAGTTAATATTAAGTTATTTTTATATTATACGATGTGTGATTAAGTGACTTGTTTTATTATATGTTTACCTGTTATAAATCTATTTCTTTGAATAATCAACATAGGAGTAGATAACAACTTCTTGTTGTGAGAGATCCAACAACAAGTGATTTTCTTAATAAAAATGGTTGAACGAGTAGGATAGAGATATTCACCCACCTAGCTTGCTTAGAGATAAAGAGCGACAACTATTGAGGATTTCAGAATACAAATAGACGCATATTAGGGTTATAAGTAAGACTTAGAGATGTGTTCCCTTGCCCATTATATGCATGCTTTGATGTTGTAGAGATACACTGTAAGATCACTCTGACCTCACATGTCACGACACTGCACATCATCACATATATTTACTTCTAACATATTAATGGATCATGGCTCAACTCATTCACTCTTGATATATTTCCACTCTCTCTTTACATTGTTTATATTTGTTTTAAGTGAAATCTGAACACAACACACACATATCATTTTCCTCTTTGCTCATGCTTAAAACTCAAATATAGTTATTTATAAAATCAACCTAAGTAACTATATCACTCCCTATGAGTTCGACACTCTTATCTTTATCACTTGCTACAATCAAACATACATGTATACTTGCATGTGACACCTTTACCAAGGAGCTAATCACCCTTGAACCAGAAACAAAGTATAAACTGTGTAAACATAAATAGAAGATGCAACCACAAAATTTGTAAACAGAAACAATCGACATTTACACCATCATTGTTGAATATATATTACTTATGTGTTAAACCATATCAAGATTACATCGTTGATGACAATACATTAAAAAAAAAGTGTATCGATTACAATCTAAAATACATCAAAAGATGCATCATCGCATAAATCTATTACTGGTTCCTCTCTCGACTTTTCCTTATTTGATTCTCTTTCAAGCTCACTCTATTTGGTGAACTCTTTCATCCTTTTCAGAAAGTGATTCGGCCAAATTTCCGCCTATTTTGTAGAATGTGTCGTCTACTCCAATGATGTACTTGGTATATGACACCCAACTTTCAAATAAACCTCGACAAAATGTAGCAATTTTGAAAACCACCAAATACACATGATGCGTCCGGATGGATCTTGAGATGGGTCACTCCGAAGTGAAAACAATACATCTCCAGATCAATTTTTACCAAAAATAAAATGATTGTTTAATTTACGAAGGATGTAGTGATTTAAGAAGCGTCTAAAGATACATCTTCAAACGCACCTGAAAGTAATTTCGAATTTTCAATAGTTTAAGCCACACTCTATAAATAGAAAAAGAAATTCACCACTACTAATTCCAAAACATCAGATATTAGACTTTAACTTTTCAATAAAATATGAAAACTTCACTGTAATGTAAAAACCTTTGTTTTTCTTGTGCATTAAATTAAACTTTAACAATCACTTTTATTTTTATTATTTAATTCTACATTTTAATCACCTTTTCATTTGTTAGTATTCTATTTCTATATTTTTGTTTTCTTATTTGTTTTTTCATATACTATGTTAAGAAAATAAAATCATATTTTATTATTACCCATCTAATCTCAATCGAACTCAGTCAAATTTTAATAAAATCTTAATTTTAATTGGATTATGATCGGACTTCCATTAAAGTTTTATCGGATCTTTATTTATACTGATTGAGTTTAAATAAATTTTAATTTCATACATAGTACAATATTCAATTGCATCCAAAAAGCTAAATCTTTGAAAATTATGAGTATTTTTGACTTTTCTCTAAAAGTTTAAAAAAACCTATAAGAATAAGAAAAAAATGTCTTTCAATTAATCTCTATCTCACACATGGGCCAATTAAACCAAATCCACTATTTTATTTCCTTTTTTCTTTTCTTTAATTGGTGTAAGTTCCAGTTATGAGTGAAAAAAATAAATTATGAGTGAATTAAACCAACAAATGGCAGTAACAATAAGCAAGTTAACTGCTTAAAATTGGGGAAATGGGTATCAGAGATTTGAGTTATAGGGACTCAATAAACGCTCAAGAAATGAAGTTAAAATTCTTTGATTCATTTACAAGTTATGATGTCAAATGAAAACATTGTAAAAATCTATTATTTTATAAGCTTTTTATCTTTCTTTGTTTTAAGTTTTTCTTTTTGAAAAGGTGTTTTAACTTTGGTTTTAAATGATTTTTCCTATACTCTATTTTCCCTTTGTTAGATTTTTGGTACGGGAGAAGGACAAAAAATTCATAAATCAGGACACACTATAATCATCTTTTGCTTGTGAAAGGTTTTTTAATGGATAATTGATTTTGGCCAAAATTAAAAATCTACTATAAAATTTTGGTTTGATTGAAATTAATTTTAGGTAGAAATCTTTCGGTCTTAAATACAAATAACTACTGATATTTTTTCATATATTTATTTGTGTTTAGGGGTGTACAATAAAACGAAAAACTAAATTACTATTTAAATTATTTCAAATTTAAAAATCCAATCCAATAATATATTATAAAACTGGTGGTCCATTTAATTAAATTATAAAAAAAAACTGGTAGCCATATTCTAAACCGATTTAGATTATTGGATTTCATATTTGGAATCAACACCGTCTCTTTCTCCCTTCTTCTAGCCGCATTTCTTTCTCCCTTCTCCCAACCGCACAACGAATTGAAGAAATTCAAAACTCTAATTCTAAATCCAACGAAATCGTCACCTCCAACTCCAGCACCATGTTCTACGCCACCTTCGTTATTCCAATACTCGTATGATCCTTCACAGCTCCAATTGCTTTCCGAATCGTTCTCGAAGCCATACTTTAAGAGTCTTTCTCCGATCTTCAACTTTCAATTGATTCAGTTAGTTACAAACTCACTCTGAACTGTTTGTTGAATAAATATGTTCTTTTTGTAAATGTCCTTTAACTGTTTGTTGAAATGTTTCTTCCAATTGCTTGTATATATTCCAATATTCTTTAGTAGTAGTAACTGTTTTTCAGTACATGTTTTAGCCTAGTATAATAGAAGAAACTAGCATTATAAGTTAGTATATTTGTTTAAAGCATTGGCAAAATATGTTGTTTTAGAGAGAACCAAAGATGTGACTAAGTTTACAAGTGTTTGAAATTTTGTACAATTTGCTGTGGTCTTGTTAATAGTTATTCTAGGATTGTTTCTGTTAGAATTAGGTCCTAATTAGTGTGTAATTTTCTTTTAAATCAGATGAATATTTTTTTTTTTATTAATGGACCTCTTTTTTTTGTTATAGAAGAACTTGCAGTATTATAAGTTTATAACTTTATAGGAAATTTTATTATATTTTATTTGGTATATATATATATATATATATATATATATATATATATATATATATATATATATATATATATATATATATATATATATATATATATATATATATATATATATATATATATATATATATATATATATATATATATATATATATATATATATATATATATATATATATATATATATATATATATATATATATATATATATATATATATATATATATATATATATATATATATATATATATATATATAACATCATGAGATTATTATAGAAAAATATGTTTATCTTGTTAGGAAGTTTTAATAAGGGTTAGTAAATTTGGTTAGTTTCTAGATCAGCTTCACCCTTAGCTCTTCATTCTCCCTTGACAAGATAATTGTTGTCTCATGAGTCTCTGCTTCTCTATGACTAGCAGCAGCAATAGCATCAACCATTGTCTTCAATTCTATTTGGTTGTTGATGTTAATTGATGGAGGTCAATTTGCTTCATTCCTTCTGTTGTTGTTTCACTTAGTTGAGATTTCTATTGTTCAAAATTTGCTTTAAATCATCAACGAGCCTGCAATAGAGAAACATACATATGCATAAACAGTGTGAAGGAAATGCACCAAAAATCACTTGAGTAACAGGCATGTGCAAAAACAGTGTGAAGGAAATGCACCAAAAACTTGTCATGTTTTGAATTGAGTTGAATGGACAAATAAGTTTAGAATGAAATTCACCCTCTCATTTAAGCTTAGTTTTGTCTCTAATTTATATTTTTCTAGATGAGCAATGGAGTTTCATACACTTAGGAGAGATGCCAATGGCTTAATTATATGATGTCATAGGACTTGGTAGAGTTTGAAAATTGAATTGATTGTTGGTGGCTGCAGTTAATGTTTTGTTTTCTTCCCAATTCCTTTGTTGATGTAGCATTTTTGGTTTATGGATACATGTTTCTTCTTGAATTGATGTTGAACATTTTATGTTGTGCTAGGTATGTGAATGAGTTGACAAAAAAGGGAAAAGGTGTTCCGACGAAAGACGATTGAAAGCATATCAACTTAATCATTCCATTCTTGAAGTTGTTTTATGATGCTACTGTACACATATCAGAGTCATCTTATTTGACAAACAAAATTTGTATGTTTGAGTTCCTGGATATTGGAAAGAGTATTGTGGATATGTGTGCATCTGAAGATGCATATCTACGTTTAGCAGCTCAAAAGATGAAGAAGATGTATGATAAGTATTAGGGATCTCATGAGAAGTTTAACATGATGTTGTTGATTGCTCTAGCTTTCGACCCTAAACGCGAGATTAGATTGGTTGATTGGATGGTACGACGATATTGTGATAAAATAATTCAATGGTGTGGTGAACACATGCTTACATAAAATTGAGAATGTATATTCGATTGACTTGATTGTTAATTATTTAATTATAACATTATGACCAACTCAATGGTGTGGTGAGCACATACTTATTTAAAATTAAATGTTTTCAAAATAAAATTGTCAATGACCATAAATTTTGAGAAATCACTTTAGTATATCTTAAGATCATATCACATATCATATGTTTTAAAATTGTGAATGACCATAAATTTTGAGAAATGATCAATTTTTTTAAAATAATTGTTTTTAACATAAAATAATTTTAAAACTTTTTAAAATAAAATAAATATTTTTGATATAAAACTGTTTTATTTTTAAATTCGCTTTAAAACTGTTTATTTTTATAAAACAGGTTTTGAAACTAGTTTTTATTTTTAAAACTGGTTTTGAACTGTTTTTTTTTATAAAATTGATTTTGAACTTGGTTTTTTAAAGAAAAATAAAAACTGATTTTTGAAAAAATCAGTTTAAAACTTTTAAAAAATATATATAATTTTTGTGAAAAACCAATTCAAAATTAAACCGATCTATATATAAACTGATTTTAAAAATATAAATCAGTTTTAATAAAGTAGTTTTAAAATCCAAACTAAATATATATAAAATTTAATTTGGTTTGATTATTGATCTATACACACCTTTATTTATTTATATGCTTTAAGTTTTTCCCACCATCGGCTGAAATTTCAATTTCTCATCTCCAATGTCAACATTTTATCTTCCATTGATATTAGTTATGTTTTGCACGTTACTATTACATCAGTTCTTAATTATAAGACAGTTGCTCATTTTCTTTTCAAAATATAACATTTATTTAAAAAAAAATTATATGCATTAATAATTTCTCTAAAAAATATTATAATAAATATAATAAAATACAATCAAAATATTCTATTAATTCTTTCTATTTATTTATATTTTTAAATTTAAATAAATCAATAAAATAAATCAAATATTTTAAGATGATAATAAAATTGTATATTCTAATTATATCGTTTAACGAAAATTATATACGTCACTCTCAAAAATATTACTCTAGTATTTATCATAAATAACAAACCCGTATTTAACAAAGATAGGTTGGTGAAATTTCGTTTATTTATAAAAAATTTAAATGATCAACTGTATTATCTATTTTTATTTAAATACAATTTTAATCCCTTCATTTTTTATTTTTAGTCTCTACATATGAGTGTCATTTTTAATGATGAAGTAGACTATTTCATAATACGACACATTTACATGCTATTATAAAATATTTATATTATTTAATAATATAATTTTTTATATTAAAAAAAATAGAAATAATTTTGTATTGGTCTGTAAAGGCAATAAAATTCATAGGCTTTAGTAGATTTATAACACATTTTAGTGGTGAGGACTTGCCTACGACGGCGAGAAGCTTTGTACAACGGTACTTTGAAATTATTTTATGTGATCTGCTCATGTGAGAAGAGAGGTCTTATTGATGACCGGTGATGCTTGATAGCAAGCGTATAATCGTCAACGGTAATGTGTTAGCACCGTAGTGAATATTGTGCTCTTTAGAGTGTACAAAATGTGTATTACGTGGAGTCTCTCTTCTCCGTGAGAGAAAATATATTTATAGAGGTCTCTAGAACCTAAGATTTTCTCAAAAAAGGCCACTACCCACTTAGTTAATAGTGGACAATTGAATTCATATTTTTAAGAGAGTTGTTGATCAGTTAATGACCTTGACTTTCTCTCTGCCCGAGAAACGTATTCTCCTCACATTTCCCATGTAGGGGTGAGGGAAGACTGTGGGACGAGGGAATACCTTCTTTTGGGTAAGCTTTTATCGTTACCTCTTCCAGAGCGGTCCAAGAGCATCGCCCTAGGTGAGAGATTTTGCAAATATAACACTACAGATTTTAATTTAAAAATTAATTAAAAGAAATTTCACTCGTAATTTAAAATGATTTAAAATAATTAAAATAATTATAATCTTCGTCATCAACTTTCACTCAATTCCAACATCCGGAAAAAAAACCTTAGGGTTGCTTCATGATGAGTCCGTGTAAAACTTCATCTAGAAATGTATGAGAAGGAACCTGGGTAGGGTTGCTTCATGATGAGTCTGTGTAAAACTTCATCTAGAAATGTATGAGAAAGAACCTGGGTAGGGTTGCTTCAGCTGGTCGAGTAGATAATTGTCCTGTCTTGTTTCAGGAATTGATCTACAATCAAATTGTTCACAGGTAGTTGTCCTATCTTGTTTCAGGTATTAATCTGAAACTTGTTTTTTATTGGTCGTAGAGATAGTTATCTTGTCTGGTTTCAGGTATTAATCTCTGACCTTAGGAAGAAATATAATTTTCCTGGCTTGTTACAGGTATTAAGCTTCAATCTGCTCATGTAGATAGCTTTCCTGACTTGTTACATGTATTAATCTACAATCAGTCGTCCATATATAGTTTTCCTGGCTTGTTACAGGTATTAATCTAGAACTGTTGAAAATTGTTGATGATAGTTATCTGTTGATTGGTCTTTCCTTAAAAGGTAAAGAATTAGCTGCATGCAATGTCATGATGTATGAAATACATGGTGTAATGATGTTCTCAAAATAAATGAGATTGTGCTGTATGCATTTATCATGTGTGTAATATGATGCATGAAATGTGAAATGTTGTTGGAATGTATCTTTGTCTTGGAAAATAAATCCTTGACAAATGTTGGGGAATTTTGGGGAAATTAAATCCCAGACTGCCGTTGGGGATGAAGAGTGTGCCCCTCTCCAGACCTTGTTTTAGAATGCTTCCGCTGGGGATTCCCGTTTTTGTTGCTTTTAGGAGAACTCTGTTGGGGGCGTAGATTTTGCTTGAGGTAAACTCTGTAGGGAGTGTTGATTTCGACTTGGGGAAAAGAGTTCAGGAGCTTTAGCTGTCCGTTACTCTTCCGGAGAGCTATCTCTTGATGGAAGTTAACAACTTATTGAGGATAAAGGAGTTAACTGTTATCTGGTTGTCTCTCAGGCTTTGCAGCAACTTACTGGAGATTGTAGAAAAGTCTATTGGGGAAGAGGGGTTGTGGTCCCTTGATTTGTGATAGTCTGAGAGGAAAATTCAAGTTGGGGAATCTTACCGTTTTTGGGGAAATAAACTTTGTTGCCAATCTGTTGGAGAGGTGTTTTCTTTTGGCAGAATTCCTCGAGGATTCTTGAGATCAACTCAGTTGGGGAGAAGTTTTCAGAGATTGAAACTCTGGATGGAGATTGCCTGGATCCAACCTTGTGGAGATATCCATGAATTTGGCCTTGAGGGGTTTGTACCCTCATCCGTGAAGATTATGACTTCGTGGGGATAACCTTATAGAGATGACTGGGGATCACTTTATGAAAAGGACTTTGTGGAGATTTGTCACTGCCCCAAGTAGTAAGTGTTGTAGTACTGCCAGAAAATGTTTGCTTGACCGTACGTGACCCTTTGCTGGGGTTCATGTTTAATGTCCCAAGTGGTTCAAATGCAGACTTGTCCCTGGTTATTCAACACTCCTTAAGAGATTTTTTGGAATCTCGACTTGACTGCCCCCATATGAGTTAGACAGTGACATGTTGTGCCCCATTGCTTATATGAGATTTTGTCATTGGAAGTGTCATCCTATTTGAAGTGGTTCTGTTCATTGAGAGAGTTTTTGTTCACTAGATATTCGTCGTGTGAATTTCTCCGCTGTCAAACAATTAGCCACAACGATATTCAAATAATGCAAAGTTTATGCTTGTCTTGAAGTTTTGAAAATGTGTTTTAGAAGATAAAAGAATTTTTGTAAGAATGTGAATTCAACTCAGGATTTAGAGTAAGCCTTATAGGAGTCAAGATACCTTTGGTAATAGTATGCTTTCGAACTAACCCATGCTTCAATTAGGTCTTTTGAGGGGTTGTAGCATGGTCTAGTTTGCGCTTTAAGAAACAAAGGATAAGAGTCAAAGTGTATTTGTACCCGCCCATTCTCCATGATGTTCTTCAGTCCCTAAACTCAGTTAATTGTAAGTTTGAACTCCAATTGAGTCTGAAAGACGTGTTGGTGATGGTTCAAATAAGTTAAGTTTATCGAAAGACAGTCATTTTTGCAACGTTTTTCATGTTGTCGAGGATTTGTAGTGTCCTATTTTTTTATTTATTATCCCTGATTTTTGCCTGACTGTTCTTGTTTTGAGATTACAGCCAGCGGGATGCCTCAGTTTTTTCTTAAGTCTCCTTCGTAGGTTTTGACTTAGTGGGCTTTTCTTTTGAGAGATAATGACTGCCTATTTGATAGGGAACCATCGCCGTCTTTTTTTTTTATTCATAAGGAATTTTTTTGATGTCATTCGTTATGTACAAAGTGAAAGCTTGCGACTGAACGCGCACTTGAATCAACTAAGAGACTACCCTGCCCCAGGTTTTTTATTAAAGTTTCAATTTGTGTGAAAAAGAAAACTCCAACTTCTTAGACTCAAAGGGGTTGACTAGGGATTATCCTCCTTATAACTCCAGTGTTTATGAATTGAAATAACGTTTGTATATCATCAGCAAGGTCTGTCCAAAAGCATAATGTATGAGATTATGGCATTGTTTTCGTCATCCTCCCTCTAAAGGCTTGTAACTTTTAGCAAGAGTTGAATGTCATAAAGAGAGTAAAAAGCATAACTTAAATATAGTGAAAACAAATGGATGAATTCAAGACAAACATATGTGATGCATTAATGAAACTGAGTTTAACATTAGTAGATAAGTGTTTGAATAACAAAAGAAATTACAATTGAAAATTCCAAATGAACTGGAATGCTCAGTGATTTGGCATGAGAGCAGTGATCACGTTGGGAGTCTCTGGAGGATCGAACTCGATCTCCTTGGCATCAATCATGTTTTGAATCTTGTATTTCAGCGCCCAACAATCATTAGTATCATGCCCAGGACTGCCGGAATGATATGCACATATTGCATCAGGATTGTAGTTAGGAAAAGAAGTTTTGGAGTTTGGATGAGGTCTTATCAACGTAATCAGATTCATCCTCAACATGTGTTATAAAGCTTGAGATGGTGGCATGTTGATGTTGGTAAACTGTCTTTTGGGCTCGTCTTGTCTTCGATGATTTCCCCGTTGTTGTTGTCGCTGCGATGCAGGAACGGAGATCAGGATTGCCCCACGTGTTGGTCGTGGTTGATCTTGTTATGACCCTTTTGGCCGTATACAACATTGGACTTTTTCTTCCCATTGTATGAATTTTTCTGAGTATCAGAGGATGTAGCTCCTTGGATCTTACCACTTTTGATGCCAGCTTCGACTCTTTCGCCAGTCAGTATTAGCTCAGTGAACCCGACCGATGAGCTTCTGATTAAGTGATTGAAGAAAGGTCATGTCAAAGTTCCCATGAAGATATCAATCAGCTCTATGTCAGTTAATGAGGTCTACACCCTACCAGCCAGGTCTCTCCACTTCTGGGCATATTCTTTGAAGCTCTCATTGGATCGCATGGTCATATTCTGCAACTGCACACGAGTTGGCGCAAGATCAGCGTTGTATTGGTACTGCTTGTAGAAAGCAACAGCTAGATCTGCCCATGTATGAATGTGGGAACTCTCCAATTGATAAAACCATTCAAGTTGCATCCCAGCTAATCTCTCTTGGAATAAATGGACCCAGAGTTTTTGATCAGTGGTATATGGTTGAATCTTGCGGACATAAGATCTCATATGCATCTTAGGACAAGAGACCTCGTCATATGTGGCAAAAGTAGGGATTTTGAATTTTGGTGGGATGACCACGCCAGGAACTAATCCCATTTCTTTAAAGTCCAGACTAGGTACTCTCTGGATTTCCATGACGTTGAGACGATCCTCTAGTTTTTTGTATTTATCATCCGCAGGAGAATACTGCTCTTCAACATAGTCAGCCTCTTCTTCGTTAGACCCCAGACAGTGATCCCCTTCTTTTGTATGATTGTCCCCCTCAGTTGACGGAGTTGCAAATCCTAGAGCTCGCTTTGTTGGTCTTTTAAACCTCCTTCCCGAATTCAGGACGCCCACTGATTTCTTTTTCTTCTTGTCTTTAAGAAGAAGAGTCTCCAGGTCCTCTTGCCCTTTAGCCAAAGTCAGGAACATTTGTTGGAATTGGGCATTTTATGCTTGGAGATCCTTCACTGTCTGTTCCATATCCATCTTACTGAAATAAACAGTAGGAAGATAAGGAAACCTGTGTGGGAGAAACCTGTCATGATATGATGCATGCTATATGGATGCATGTTTTCAAGGATCTCTCGGGGTAAACACAAGAAGATGTTAGAAGTTGAATGCTGATCAACCACTTTGATCGAAGAACTTCGTATCAGTGGATGTCCTTCCACGAAAATCAAGCTCACCATGTCAAGTGGGTCATAGCCTTTGACTCAAGTTACCGTGCTTTGGTCTTTGACGGTGTTTGACTAGAGGAGAATAAATCCTTTTTCCCCTTGATAAATGTCTGGTTCAATGTGACCTTGCATTATAGGCCTTTGAGATCCTTGAAATGGTTATTGAAAATGCCATGGTATGATGTCATGATGTTATGTGCAAGCATGCAAAGCAAGTAAGTTGTTATGTACAAATAGTCATATACATACAAAGCAGACAAGTCCTTAGGTTTAGGCTTGTATGAGGTTTGTAGGTAAGTACCCTCTTGAAGTTTAGTTGGCTCAACCTGTCCTAGTAATAATAATCGGGTTCTAGGGGATCTAAATATCACTGATCTTTATTCATTGGGCATTATTTCAGCGCAAGCCTCTTTATTGGCGACTAAAATATCCCGAAAGTCTGATCTCAATGAGTGTAGCATCTAGTATCAACCAACTTCGGACTGCACCAAATCCGTCTATCTCACTACTTCCTAATGGCCAAGTTGTTCAATTAAGGTTCTAAGGTCAGTTAGTGCTTCATGACACCACACAACGGCCCCGTATTCTCCTTGACTACTTAAAGGCTATCGGTACAAACAAATGTGTCACACTAATGTAACCATTGCTTCAACCATGTCGGTATACCCCCATACAGTTTCCACAATCTATTTCTACTTATCTAAAATGTGTTTGTGGACGATGTTTTTGAAAGGGATTTTGAAAAGTGTCTTTGTAATGATTCTCGTTTCTATAAGAATGCGTACAAAGAGCTTTGTCTTTTGAAAATATTTCAAATGAAAGTGTTGGTGTGTAAAATGTTTTTGTTGTGAGCAAGTGAGCAACTACGAGCGTCCTACCTACTCAAAAGGTCTAATGTTCTTTTCCTCCTCCTTTAGATGTTGCTATATTACCATTGATTTGGTAAGTAGCCCCATCATTCAATGTGAAGGGACGGGTGTGGGACGTTTGTATAGTCATAGAAGGTAACCTATGAGACATTTTAGCAATGTCGTTTTAGGAACTAGATCGTTTACCGAAGGCAACACTGAGGGTCATCGAGGGACTACGATCTTTTATCGATGGTCTTTGCAAAAACGCCCATATTCGAGGGATATGACTATTTTTCTGAGACAACAAGTGATATTACCCTAGAGGTGCATGTGTGAATAGTGTGTTTGATTGCATGCATTTAGTCTTTTGATTTTGGGTTGTCTACTTGTTGATTTTATCTTGCCATACATCCTAATTACTAACATTTGTATAAAGCAATAAAAATGCAGAAAATAAATATCCTACACTATTACAACCATATTGAATAGTAAGAAAATATAATGACAAAACAAAATAAAAGAATGGAAGACAAGCTTTTCTATTCAGACAACAACACCCTTCAATTCTGCTCTTCCTGGCTTCTTTCAATTTGGCCTAGAAGTCAGCATGTACAGGCAGCCTTCGATTCATCTTCCTGGCTGCTTCCTTCGATTGGGCCTAAAAGTTAGTGTGAATGGATCCTTCGATTACATCATTTTCTGCTTCCTTCGAATGACCTGGAAGTCAGTGTGTGGCGAAGCCTAAGGCCACATTCTTTGTTCTGCTTGCAACTGTGAAGCAGCCAAAGATGAAGCCTAAAGCTTCGATTCACACCTCATTCCTCTTGTTTTCTTTCGTTTGGGATTTAAATAGCAACATGACCTAAGGTCATGCTAGTATTGTCTCATGTCCAGGTTAGTTCTTAAAAAAAAGTTTTAATAAACCAAGAAACAAAAACAAAAGGTTAGCAATAAAAACAAACTGAAAAGGTGGAAACGAAAAGGAAACAAATGTTATGTACATGCTTAAAACGAAAAGTTTAAGGTCAGAGTGACTTACCTTGATTGAAGCTGGAACGTGTGTTTGACCTTGAGTGATTGGACTATATGCTCCTGGATTCGAAGGAAAGAAATAGGTGTGGTGTTTCTTTGACTGTATTCGAATGTCAGGAGGAGTGGGATTATGTTTGTTATTTCTGGATTCAAAGGAGAAGAACAGGTGTAGTGTTCTTTCTACTGGATTCGAAAGAAAAATAAAGTGTGGGGTTGTTCCTGGATTCGAAGGGGAAAAGAAATAGGTGTTGTGTTTCTAGTGTTGGATTCGAAAGGGTCAGAAACAAAGGTATGATCTTTTGAATCTGAGTATGATAATGTGTTAAGTGTTTGATGATTTTCACATAATCAAATTTTTCCCAGCTATCAAAAACCTCTGGATGTGTTGTCCAGCCCCTTATATGTGTTATGGAGCCTCTTATTTATAGGCGAAGTTGGCTGAGGCTTAGGAGGGAAAATAAAACAATTTGAATAAATTGAGTATACTATTTTTGTAGCTTTCGAGGGGCAGTATTCGTATGCCAAATTGGTGCAAGAATAAGGGCAATGTTGCAGGACTGCTGTGCAGTAGTTTTGGAGCGTTGTGGCCAGTGTATCAGGCCTAAACTTGGCAGCAAGCATCTTTTGATATCTCAACCTTTCGTTCTGACCACCTAGGTCCAACCTTCGACTAAATTCTTCTTCAAACAATACTATTTGATTTTCACCCAATAAGTGTCTTTCGAATGGGTCATGTGTGTATCTTTGAAAGGGCCAAATATGTGTCCTTCGAGTGGACCATATGCATCATTTGTGTGCACCATTTGCAATTCTTCGAATGGGCCACCAAGACATGTCTTTCGAGTGGGCCACCAAGACATGTCTTTCGAATGGGACACCCATTGTATGCCATAGTGTGGAATTATGTGTGATTGAAACAAACTGTTTCCAAAGGAAATATTGCCCATTCGAAGCTAGCGTGAAAATGGCCAATGCTTTGTGGGCATCATTGTTGTATGAATGCTAGCCATGGGGAAGCTTTTGCCTTGTGCATATTAGCCTAAAGGGAATCCTGGCTTTTGTGAATCAGAGGAAGCATTCAAGGGGAAAATGGCTTCTGAATCTAAAGAAAGCTGCAGAGGGCCATTGCCTTGTGCCTGCTGGCCTGAAGAAGGTCATTGCCTTGTGAATTGGGAGCAAGTGTAAAGAAGGTATTTGTCTTCTGAATCGAAGGAGGCTAGTAGGAAGCCACCAATTTCTGAATCAAATGACATTAATAGGAGGCTTTTCCTCTTTGAATCGAAGGAGGCTACAAGAGGCTCTTTTCCTTGTGCCTGCTGTCCTGGTGGGAGCCTCTTGCTTTGAAGCATGTAAGAAGGAAGCTATCGCTCAATCGAAGGTTGTATGCAGCTAGCTATTACTTTGTGAATCAAAGCAAACGTGGAGAGAATTATTTGTCCAATCAACACAAGCATACAAGCATCAAATATCCAATCAAAGTAGGCATGCAAGCCATCATTGCATTGTGAACCATGTGAGGTCAATGGTGCAGTCGAAGCTTGTATGCAAGAGGTTATTGCTTTGTGGATCGAAGGAGGCACAAAGGATGGACCGAGGGAGGCACAAAGGATGAATTGAAGCAGGCATGAAGGAGACCATAGTCCAATCGAAGCAAGAGAAATCGAAGAAAGCTTACAGGAGACCGAAATCCAATCGAAGCCTTGTGAATCGAAGTAGACTTATTTTTTCTCCAATTTTGTCAAAAATATTATTTTTATCTGCTTTGCCCTTTTTAACAGTTTTCTCTTTAACTTGATGCTGGAAAATTCAATTGTACTTGTGCAAGCTTGAATTTTGGAGAATCCTTGTGAGAAATGCCTTGAGAAATGAGAGGACAAATTTTGGGATACAACAAGCATCCTCACAATACAACCAATAGCCATAATATCACATTGTTACACACCCACATACATACATGGCCAAACATATTTCAAATCAAATTTAATTTGCAAAATAAATTCATCTAAAATTAAATGTGAACAAAACCCCGAAGTTTTACCTCTCTCTTTTCTAACATAATCTCACACGCTTCAACTTTCCACGAGTACAAAACCCTTATTGTTATGATGCTGAAGTTGAAACCAAACCCTAAAACCATAATCCAGTGAAGAGTAAAGAGAGATCGAAGAAAGAGGAGGAGAACATACCATATTCGCCGTTGTTGGAGTTTGTATCGGACGTTGTTTAATTCAGGTATCCTTTAAGCTTCCTTTAAGAGTTTTTGTTTAGGATTTTCCTTAGAGAGAAACAAGTGTTATAAAACGGGCGACATATACTTTCTTTTATATATAAATAAAATATCACTTTTCATTACGGTTGTCAAGACGAACCGCAAAGATATATTATTTTAAATAAAAAAGCAAATTAAATTTATCACAACTGTTGAATAACATAACCGTGATAATATATTATTAAAAAAGAATTAACGTTAAAAGAATAAAATATTTGAGAGTGTTGAGATTCGAACCAATGAAAGCTTTATTGTATCACCACTACATTTTATCCAACCGCTATTATATCCTAATAATTTATAATTAATAAATAAAGAAAAATGTTACGCACCTGAGTTTAGAGATGTCACCACGGTGTTTGGAAGAACCATGGTGACTTTGACGTTGTTGTATGCACGTTTTGTAGTATAGTGAGGCCCATGACTGAGAAGAGACATTCATAAAAAGAAATGTCACAATCTCTATATTCGCTGCATATTCAATCATTTTTGCTAGGGGTCAAGACACCCCAATCCAAAGATGGACCCACATCAAGAAATGCTCTATCAAGATTACCCTCACTGAAAAAGACATAAATAGTTCAAGAGTAAGTAGAGTCCACCCACGAACATCGAGCATTCTTCTTTGGTTTTTGACTCATGATGTACTATTTTTCCTAGACACAGGTAAGCGAAATATAAAAAGGAGAGATATAACAACAAACTGGAAATGATAACTTAGATAAGTGCAAAGGTGACTCTTCAAAAATCGTTTGTTTGCATGCAAACGAAAGTAGACTCTATCAACACTTTAAATTACTCACACACAACACTCAAGTATTTAAATTTCCAAGGGTCATAATGAGGATACCTCAGAATATACGTTTGAAGTACGAGATATTAAAGATGTGAATCTCCAAAAATCAGAAACACGTACTCTTATTCTTTGAGGATACATGAAAGAGTGACCGACCATCAAAGCTAATACGACAAACTCTTTCTTTAGTACGCATAAACAAGAGTTTGGAGGACAACTATTTTAAACTGACCATATTAATTCTTCATCGACTACTTTAAAGTTCTGATCCTCATTCCATTTAAGTGTTTATAAATTGTTGGAGTATATATATATATATATATATATATATATATATATATATATATATATATATATAACGCAATTTTAACAAATTTCCTTTATTATTAATTTTAATTTTTTAATTTCGCTCTTTATAAATTGCAAAATGCAAATCTCTAAATTTAAATTTAAATATGACTACTATTATCTCGTTCTAAATTAATAACAAGACATGATAAAACAATCTTATTTATTGTTTCATTATTCTTGTGAATTTTGGTGCAGTTGTCAAATATTCATCAACTACATCGAAAATGTAATAAAAGACTTTACAGCATTACCCTTATCTATTTAATAAAAAATTGAATTAATTTCTCTACATCGTATAATAAATAAAAACCTTAACAACATATCTTATCTTATAATAATGGAAAGAAGGAGTGTACTTATAGTGTAAGAAAATATCTTAACTACGTTCATTAATTACTTTAAATGATTAATCACATTTTTTCACCAATAAACTTTTTCTTTCAACTTCTGTCTGTGCTGGAGACAGAAAACACCCAAGACAACTCTCTCTCTCTCCCCTCACTTTCTCTCTCTAGATACCTTCTTCAACCCCAAAACCTCTCTCTCTCTCTCCAATGGAAACCACCAAACAACCCAAGAAGAAAAAATGGTTTGCACCACTCATCTTCTCTCTCCTCCTCACGACCTTCCTGGTCCTCCTCTCCATCTTCATCTCCTCCGATTCCTCATCCTTACTCTACCTCTCCCGTTCCAGAACCACCCAAAACTCACCTCACTTCGTCGAATCAAAGCTAAGGGTATCTTCAACTTCACCCATCAACTCAGTTCCAAGGATCGCTTACTTGATCTCAGGCTCAGCTGGTGACGGAGAGAGTTTGAAGAGAACCCTTAAGGCCCTTTACCATCCAAGAAACCAATACGCTGTTCACTTGGATTTAGAAGCTTCTCTTCAGGAAAGATTGGAACTTGCTGAGTTTGTGAGGAGTGAACCTCTTTTTGCTGAATTGGGTAATGTTAAGATGATTGTGAAGGCCAATTTGGTTACTTATAGAGGACCTACTATGGTTACTAATACTCTTCATGCTGCTGCACTTTTGTTCAAAGAAGCTGGTCATTGGGATTGGTTTATTAACCTCAGTGCTTCTGATTATCCCTTGCTCACACAAGATGGTTTGTGAAATTTTACTTTTTTAGCCTTTGAAGTTTGTGTTTGTCGGCTAATGAAACAATGCAATGTTTTTGTTTTTGTTTTTTTGTGTGTTTTGGTTGTAATTTAGTCATGTTTTGTTCAACAGATCTACTACATACATTGTCATCTATTCCAAGACACCTTAACTTCATTGAGCATACTAGTGATATTGGATGGAAGGAGTATGTTGCTAATTCTTATGTTCTTTTACTTTAATGTGATTTAATTGGTTTTCTTCATGAATTGAATGTAGTGTGTAATTCTGTGGAATGTTGAACTTATCTTGTCTTTGCTGTTTTTGTTTTTTGATAGAGATCAGAGAGCAAAGCCTGTTATAATTGATCCGGCGCTTTATAGCGTTAATAAATCTGATGTGTTTTGGGTGACGGAGAAAAGAAGTGTCCCCACAGCTTATAAGCTGTTTACAGGTGAGAAATCCTGGTTTCTCGTGCCTTTTATTTTGATTCAATCTCATATTTTGTAGTTTTCTTCACACCAGCTTGATTAGTTTGTTATCTCGAATTTGTAGAATGTTTTGGTAGTATGAGATATCTATTCCTTGCATAAGTTGAATATATTAGAAATATGTGAAGAACTGGAAACGCGAATAGAGAAACAGGTGAGGTTTTGTAACGAAGTTCGACCAATTGTACCTACATTTCCGACTGCGGAGCAGCTGCAGCTCCTTTATATTATTTCAAGCCTAAATATTACTGTCCAGATTACAACATTACCTTTGAACTGTATAGAGTAACTATGAGTCATCTGTCATTAAAGAAAAGTAACTATGAGTCTTACTCAACAATATGCTATATGATCTATACTTGCTATTTGATTTTTGTTAGGTTCTGCGTGGATGATGCTCTCACGCCAATTCGTTGAATATATGTTATGGGGATGGGATAACTTACCTAGAATAGTCTTGATGTATTATGCCAACTTTCTATCTTCCCCTGAAGGATATTTCCACACGGTCATCTGCAATGCTGAGGAATTTCGTAACACTACTGTAAACCATGACCTCCACTTCATATCATGGGACAATCCTCCCAAACAACACCCACATTTCCTTACAGCTGATCACTACCAGAGTATGATAGACAGCAATGCTCCTTTTGGTAGGAAATTCGGCAGGAACGAGCCTCTCTTAGATAAAATTGATACCGAACTCTTGGGACGAAATGATCACGGTTATGTGCCTGGCACGTGGTTCAGTCGAGCGAATCCAAACATCACCAAATCGTATTCTTTTATAAAAAATATCACTGAACTTAGACCTGGCCCTGGTGCAGAAAGGCTTAAACACCTTATTAATGGTTTATTATCAGCAGAAGATTTTCAGAAAAATCAGTGTTCTTGATATCATTGCTGTTTATTTCCATCACTTAAGAAAGACTTAAACACCTGATCAATGCTATGTCTACTTGACACACAAGGTTGCTTTGAGGCCAGTCGAGAAAGATGAAAAAACAGAATAGAAAACACAGAAGATAGCTGCTGCTTATTCAGAAACACAGCTCTGTCATCGACTTATATCTTTATTTACACTAATTTTTACACAACCAAGAATTTGTTGTCCATGTGTAGTATTAATTTGTTCACATAATTGATTAAATTTTATTGGATTGCAAAGACAAACCACCAATGCCAATTGTTGTACTGTGTAGAGTAGAATGTGTTTGTAACAAATAAATTAGAATGAGGGATTTCTGATATATAACATGCTTGTGTTGTGTCTATAATGCAAACTAAGGAAGTACATATACTAATGAAGTAATCATTTTTATTATTTTGTAACATTATCCTCCATATATTTTCTAGAGATTTCCTTTGCATATGAAAATCTAGCTTGTCTTGGATAAAAAAATAGAGAAGGGAATCTAGCGTTTCCTATTTGTATTGCTGGCCTCTTTATTCTCACGGGGAAAGAATTTAGGTTCCATTTGATCATGATGATAGGATAGAGAGAGACAGATGCAGGAGGAGCATCTATGGGCCTGGGATCATGGGAGGGGCGGACATTCATGGATTTGCTCCACCCAAAGTTTCAAGGGGAATGCTCTTTCGGTTTTTACACGGGCATGTCACATATTTGAAAATTCGAAATTGTCTTTGGTGTTTCAGAGATGCATCTTAGGATGCATTTAAAATCACACCAACAAAGGCGTTGCAAGTGAGACACTTTTATTGTCTAAAATATTGTTCGAAAATACATCTTCGGACAATACTTGGAGATGCACTTCTGTAAATATGTTTTCGGAGAAGTATATAAATGACACAAGTTTTTTTGAAAGACATATTCAATAGTGTGAGATTTTGGATCGAACTCTATTGGATCGAAGAGTAGCTTCTGGTTCGGCAGGATTTATGCATGTCGTCGAATTATGTTCACATGCTGGTATCGAAGACCTACATACTGTAGTTGAAGTGTGTTCTAGTATGTAGGTGTCGAAATGATAGGGTTGTTAGCATTTCGAATTGAGCATGTTTGTTATGTCCAATTGTTTAAGTTAGCTTGTAATGGGTATTTATGAAAAAGCCCATTAGTTTAGTATATTAGGTTTATTATAAATAACATACTAGTCTCTCATCATTGCATGCTGCAAATCCTAATTTAGAGTGAGAGAGGTTATTTGTTATTCTTGAGTACTTGTATTCTGATTTAAAGAGAAAGTAAAGAATAACAGTTATAACCAATCCTTGTTGTTTCTTTTTGCTTTCCTGATTCATATCTTGTGGGTTTCTTACCTCGAGAAACTTGTTATATTCTGTTCTTGGCATCATTTTCACAATAAATTGGTGCGGTGAGCGTGGACAAGATGCCTTCAACAAAGTATGAGATTGAAAAGTTCACCAGAGTGAACGATTTTGGTCTGTGGTGGTTGAAGATGAAAGTCCTACTGGTTCAGCAGGGTTGTTTGGAAGCGTTGAAGGGAGAGGCGGCCATGAACGTTGCGTTAACGGCAGCTGAGAAGACGACAATGATAGAGAAAGTCCACACCGCAATCTTGTTGAGCCTTGGTGATAAGGTTCTTCGACAAGTATCAAAGGAGACGACGGCGACAGAGTTATGGGTGAAACTTGAAAGTTTTTACATGACCAAATCGCTAGTTAATCGAATCTATTTGAAACAAGTTTTGTATTCATTCAAGATGATTAAAGATAAAGTATTGGCTGAGCAGTTGGATATGTTCAACAAGCTGATTTTTTATCTTGAAAATATTGATGTAAAGATCGATGATAAAGATCAAGCGTTGTTGCTGTTGTGCGCTTTGCCCAAAACACATGTTCACTTCAAAGAAACTCTCTTGGATAGAAAGGAGTCTCTGGCCTTTGAAGAAGTTCAATCTGCCTTCTATTCTAAGGACTTGAATGAACGAAAGGAGCATAAACCTTCAACAGTTGGTGAACGTTTGACCGTTAAGGGAAAGTTCTTGTGAAAGGATGATAAGTTCGACAAGAAGAAAGGTAAAAGTCAGCAGAAGTCTTATAGTTGTGAAGCATCTGGTATTCGATGATATCATTGTAAGAAGGAGGGTCATACAAGAAAAGTGTGTCCTTAACACTTGAAAGATCATGGAGGTAAAGATAATGGCAACACAACCATTGTTCAAGATGATTTCGACTCATTTGACATTCTTGTGGTTTCAAGTAGCGACTCTATAAAAGAGTGGATTATGGATCCAGGTTGCACTTGACACATGATTCCAAACAAAGACTTGTTCGAGGAACTATGTGAGCAAGATAGTGGATTTGTATTGCTAGGAAATAACAAAGCTTGCAAGATTGCAGGTGTTGGATTTGTGAGATTCAAGCTCTATGATGAGTCAATAAAGTTGTTGACTGAAGTCAGGTATGTACCTTATTTGAAGAGAAATTTGATTTCTCTTGGTGAATTCGACAAGAAAGGATATGTTTTTAAATGATAGAAGAGTATCCTAAAAGTCATGAAGGGGTCGGAGGAAGTCTTGAGAGACGTGAAGAAACAAGGCTTGTATACCCTTGAGGCTGAAGTTGTAAGTGGTTCGATAAATATTGCATCCACGAAACCTTTGTAAAAGACAGAAATTTGGCACATGAGATTGGGCCATGTCCCTGAAAGGGGTTTGGTCGAATTGGGGAAACAAATTTTTTTTGGAGGAGACAAAGTCGAAAAGTTAAAGTTTTGTGAACCACATGTACTTGGAAAATTTTGCAGAGTGAAGTTCAACAAAGGCAAACAAAGAACACATGGATCCCTTGATTACATTCATGGTTATCTTTGGGGGTCTGCAAGGTGTCCATCACATTCAAGAGCAATATATTTTCTATCTATAATAGATGATTATTCTAGAAAGTTATGGATATTCATCCAGAAGACTAAGGATGAAACTTTTGAGAATTTCAAAAGTTGAAAGACTCTGGTAGAAAATTAAACTGGAAGAAAGGCCAAGAGGTTGAGAACCGACAATGGCCTTGAATTTTGCAATGAAGCTTTCAACAACTTTTGTGATGCCTCTGGCATTGCAAGGCACAAAACTATTGCAAGTACTCCACAACAAAATGGTTTGGCTGAAAGGTTTAATCAAACTATTTTGGAGAGAGTTAGATGGATGTTAACTAGTGCTGGGTTAAAGAAGGTGTTTTGGGTTGAGGTTGTTTCGAAAGCAACATATCTAATAAACAAATGTCCTTCGACTGCGTTAGATATGAAGACACCTGAAGAATTTTGGTCAGGGCATCCACCAGATATCGATAAACTGAGAGTATTTGGCTGTGTAGCCTATGCTCACATTAGGCAAGACAAGGTTGAACCTAGAGCTCTGAAATGTATGTTCATGGAATATCCTGAAGGAGTCAAAGCTTATAGGCTATGGTGCCTAGATCCATATCACAAGAGGAGTATCACCAGTCGAGATGTAGTTTTCAATGAATCTGAAATGGCTTTCAAGAAAATTTATGATGTTGGTTGAAGTGTATAAATATCTAACGAAGAACTGGAGCAAGTAGAGATTCCTGTTGAGGTGGAACATGTTGATGCTGAATTGTGTATCCAGATGAAGTCGAAGAAGAAGCAGGAGATATTGATGAAGTTGAGGTAATTGTCGATGACTATTTATTGGCAAGAGATAGGATGAGAAGATTCATCAAGCCGCCTCAGAGACTTGGGTATGTAGATCTTATAGCTTATGCCTTAATCTCTGCAGGTGAGGTTCTAGAGGAAGAACCTTGAGACCATAAGGAAGTTATGAGGAGTTGAAATAAGACTGAATGGTTGAAGGACATGAATGATGAGATGAAATATCTTCATGATAACAACACTTGGGAACTGATCAAGAAACCCGCTGGAGCTAAGTTAGTCAGTTGTAAATGGATTTTCAAAGTTAAGGAATGAATCAAAGGAGTGGCGTCGAAAAGGTATAAGACAAGGTTGGTTGCAAGGGGTTTCACTCAGAAAGAAGGTGTCGACTTCAATGATGTGCTTTCTCCTGTTTTGAAGCACATGTCCATTCCAATGTTGCTTTCCATGGTGGCACATTTCGACCTTGAAATGGAACAAATGGATGTGAAGACTGCGTTCTTGTATGGTGATCTAGATGAAACAATTCCTCTGAGGCAGCCTGAAGGGTATGTTGAAAAAGGAAAGGAAGATTATGTGTGCAAGTTGAAAAGATCTTTATATGGACTGAAACAATCTCCTCGACAATGGATTAGGAGATTTGACAAGTTCATGGCACGCATAAAGTTCATTAGAAGTCAGTTCGACCAATGTGTTTACTTCAGATTTCAACCTGGTAATTCATTTGTTATTTTATTGCTTTATGTTGATGATATTCTCATAGTAAGCAACAATGTCGAAGATGTAATGAGGGTGAAGGCCAAACTCATTAAGGAGTTCGACATGAAGGATTTGGGAGTTGCGTCCAGGATTCTTGGGATTGACATCCGAAGAGATAGAAAACAGTTGAAATTAAGCTTATCTCAAAAGGCATACCTACTGAAGATTCTCGACAAGTTTGGTATGTCGAATACAAAGCCTGTTGTAACTCCAACAAACTCTCAATTCAAGCTGAGTATAGATCAGTGTCCCAGTACTGAGGTCGAAAGAACTTTTATGAATAACATTTCATACGCTAACATAATGGGTTCATTGATGTATGTTATGGTTTGTACTAGATCCGACATAGAATATGCAGTAAGTCTTGTAAGTAGGTATATGGTGAATCCTGGAAAGGCTCACTGGAAAGCATTGGTATGGATTCTAAGGTACATAAATGAGTCTCTGAACAGGGTTCTAATTTATGGTAGAGCCTTGGAAGAAGATAATAAAGTAGTAATTGAAGGATATATCGACTTTAATTATGCAGGTTGTATGGATTCTAGAAAATATACTTTTGAATATGTTTTCACTATGTTTGGTACAACAATCAATTGGAAATCGACACTTCAGAAGGTTGTTGCCTTATCAACCACTGAAGCATAATATATTTCCCTCACTGAAGTTACGAAAGAAGCATTTTGGCTTGACGGTTTTGCTAAAGAGCTGAAACTTCAAGGTCAAGTTATCGGTGTTAAATGTGATAGTCAAAGTATAATACACATGTCGAAGAACTTAATCTATCATGAGCGAACCAAGCACATTAATGTGAGGCTGCATTTTATCAGAGGGATAATCGAGCATGGAGAAGTCCAAGTGTTGAAGGTTTCGACAAATCACAATGTTGCTGATACGATCACCAAGACATTGTCAAGTTGCAAGTTTTTTCACTGTATGCAGTTGATTAAGCTGCATGAAGAAAGCTAGGTTGTTTTATGATATTAAAGTTTGTTTCAATGTGAAGATTTGTGAGATATTAAATCAAACTCTATTGTGTTGAAGAGTAGCTTTTGGTTCGACAGAATTCATGCATGTCGTCGAAGTATGCTCACATGCTGGTGTCGAAGACCTACATACTGTAGTTGAAGTGTGTTCTAGTATGTGGGTGTTGAAATACTAGGGTTATTAGTATTTCGAATTGGGTCTGTTTGTTAGTTTCAATTATTTAAGTTAGCTTGTATCCTAAGTTAGCTTGTAATGGGTATTTGTGAAAAATCCCATTAGTTTAGTATGCTAGGTTTATTATAAATAGTATACTAGTCTATCATTATTGCATGCTACAAATCCTAATTTAAGGTGAGAGGGGTTATTTATTATTATTGAGTACTTGTAATATGATTTAAAGAGAAAGTAAAGAATATCAATTATAACTAATCCTTGTTGTTTCTTCTTGCTTTCCTGATTCATATCTTGTGGATTTCTTGCCTCAAGAAACCTGTTATATTCTGTTCTTGACATCATTTTCACAATAAATAGTATATTTCAAATAATATTGAAAATTCTAGTATTTAAAGAAAAAACGGGGCTAGTTTAAGTGTTATTTGTCTGGTTAAATTGCACGAGTAAAAAGAATTACAAAAGTAGTATGTAGAAATTAATCTCTTTAATATTATTATTTTAAATTGCTGAAAACATCATTCAACCACAAAAGTCATTGTCCCCTTGACATTACCTATGAGTCAAACTCAACAATCTCCATCTTGGTAAATATCAAACTTATATGAAGATTAATTGTATAATGTCATATTCTAACAATTGAGGGTGTGTAGTTCTTACTCAACACTAAGAAATATATAACAAGTCCAAACAATGTTTAAACTTATCACTAGTGACTGACTTGATCAACATATCAGCTACATTATCTAAAGTGTGAATCTTCTGAAATAATATTTGTCTAGACGCCACAAACTCTTTGATCTTGTGGAATCTCACATCAATATACTTGGTTCTAACATGATACACCTAATTGTTTGTCAAATAGATAGCAGTCTGACTATTACAATGCAACATAACTCCACCTTGCTTAACAACCAACTCTTTGACTAATTATGTTCTTCATAATGCTTTCTTGACAGCTTTAGCTATTGCCATGTATTTTGTATCAGTTGTAGACATAGCTACTATGGATTGAACTAATGATTTTCAGTATATAGACCCTCCCGCAAGAGTAAAGACATACTCTATTGTAGACCTCATATCATCCAAATCATATGCATAGTCAGAAACTACATATCTCACAACTGATGGAACACATTGTTATATGTTGAACATGATACCATGATTCATTGCACCCTTCAAGTATCTTAGGATCCACTTGAGTGCTTTCCAATGTTACTTCCCTGACTTTAACATGAACTTGCTGTTTACCGTGGTTTTTGGTAAACAACCGCTGATCCTCCAAAAAGGAAAGTCCTTTTAGTTACTCGCGGGATCGATCAGATTGATCCCAGAACATATGCTAACTTTTATACTGGGTTGATGTAAAATAAAAGAAATCCAGGAAGAACGCATGTTCGACCAAAGACAAGGTACTAGTGGTTTTGGATAGTAAGAAAGTTAATAGAAATGTAGAAATGCAGGTAAAAATGTAGGAAAAGTAACTTTGTAAAATAAGATCAAAGCAATGTAAAAAGACTTTATTAATGAAAAGTGGTGTTTCCAACGTACATTTCTCAGTTTGTCCTTTCTCACACAGCGGATACTTGGACAATATTTGAGTAACTAGCACAATAGGTTGAACACCCGAAAAAACTACACAGATTTCCTATTTTATACTAAAAACTATGTAATCATCGAGGGGTGGTTCTGCTCTAAGATGAGGACAAGTGTCCTCTGCATGTCCCTCTATCTCTAGTTTCCAGCCACGTTTCTTTCTTTTAACTGCTGGAGAAACCGTCTTTCCCTCCAATAATTCAAAATTTAAATGTCCCTCGCCTTTGGTGTCGACGCGAAGATATTCTCTTCTAGTCGAAGGTCATAAGACCTTCTCAGTCGAAATCTTGATAGTGGGTCCTGGTCGAAGACTAATATGTAACTTAGATATTTTCTCTAAGTTATTTCACACGTCGAAACATTCTTCAGCTTGGTTTTACTTATTCCATTTTTAGTCTAAAAGACCAATATATAGTAGGTGTCGAATTCAGGAGCCAACAAATTGCCTCCCAAGAATTTCTATTTCGACGCCAAAAGAAATAGCCATTCTTTGATCTTTCTGTTCGACACCTGTCTCTTTTGCTGTCCACAAAGGCCTGACGTGCGCTTTTCGTCTTCCAACAGCAGCCGCTTTCGAAACCCATCATTACTCTTTTTTCCAAGACGTCTTTTCCAACTGCCGTTACCACGCTGCCATGATGACCATTATTCCTAGAATCTAGACAAGCATGTCAAAACGCTTTCCATCATCTGCACGGTAACCGCTTCATGGTCTGCCACGTGCTCCACTATATTCATAACATTAAATGGCTTTGACGAGACACATTCCTCTCTGAAGATTATAAATACTCTTGAGCCTCTTCATTTGGAACTTTCACAATACTAAGTATTTCTAAGTCTTCTGCCTAAAACACCTTGCATTGTCATCTTCACCTCTTTCTAATCTGCAAAAATGGACTTTCCTTTTTGGAGGATCAGTGGTTGTTTACCAAAAACCACGGTAAATAAATTTGTTTACCGTAGTTTTTGGTAAACAACCGCTGATCCTCCAAAAAGGAAAGTCCTTTTGGTTACTCGCGGGATCGATCAGATTGATCCCAGAACATATGCTAACTTTTATACTGGGTTGATGTAAAATAAGAAAAGAAATCCAGGAAGAGCGCACGTTCGACCAAAGACAAGATACTTGTGGTTTTGGAGAGTAAGAAAGTTAATAGAAATGTAGAAATGCAGGTAAAGATGCAGGAAAAGTAACTTTGCAAAATAAGATCAAAGCAATGTAAAAAGACTTTATTAATGAAAAGTGGTGTTTTCAACGTACATTTCTCAGTTTATCCTTTCTCACACAGCGGGTACTTGGACAATATTTGAGTAACTAGCACAATAGGTTGAACACCCGGAAAAACTACACAAATTTCCTATTTTATACTAAAAACTATGTAACCATCGAGGGGTGGTTCTGCTCTAAGATGAGGACAAGTGTCCTCTGCATGTCCCTCGACCTCTAGCTTTCAGCCACATTGCTTTCCTTTAACTGCTGGCGAATCCGTCTTTCCCTCCAATAATTCAAAATTCAAATGTCCCTCGCCTTGAATTTTTTTTATTAATAACCATGTATTAAAAAAATATTTCGCAAATAACCGGGTTTCGGAAAAAATTACGCAAATAACCATGTTTCAGATGGCTCCACAAAGGAGGAGCCATCTCAATTGGCGCATGCACCTAGGGTTTTGCCCTAGGCGCCATCTCACTTGGAGCCTCCCTTGTCTTTTAGCCAAGTGAGATGGCGCATGCTCCTTAAAAATGAGAGGAGGCGCCATCTCACTTGGCGCCTAGGGCAAAACTAGGGTTTTTTTTGCTATTTTATAAATAATTCGTCAGTTTCTTTGAAATTTCTCACACTTTCTCGCACTGTATTTTTATTTTGTACTCCCTTATTTACGTAATGACGTTGCCTATGATTTTTAGCAGAGATGGTTACGTTATATTCTCCACCACGAAACCTGCGATGAAAATGAAATTCTGGCACATTCACTCCATGGAGCGTCTGAAGCGGGAGTTGATGCGGTGGCTAGATGGAGACATCGCCGAGGGGGGAAAAATTCGAAGGATCCAGCGAAAACGAACAACAACCTCGCATGCGACAGGAAGACCTAATGTGTGGTTGGAGGAAGTCAAAACAGACAGTGATGTAATGCTGATGATGCATGGGTCAGATGAAATTGTGTTAACAGTTGTAATTTCCTAGATTGAATATCGTTAATCATTGTTGTACGCGAAAACCCTAATGTAATTTCCTATATTGAATTTCTTAAATTGTGTTAACAGTTTTATTAACGGAAAACCCATAACGTTTACAACACAAATATTGGAAAGATTTATTGTATTACAAAATTTATGTGGTCGAGCCAGACGCCCGATTCGGACAGTTTTTGCGATTGTGTCCGACCTGACGGCATAAACCACACTTTCTTTCCAACCTGTCAAGATCGTCCATTTCTGTTGTGATGCGCCTGCTTTTGGGACGACCCTTCTTGTTCCTTCGCATTTGGTCATTGTGCCAAACTATATCGCCGTTGTATTCAGGCCAATAGTCCGGTTTTGCCACCAAAGGAAAGTTGTTGTTGTAAACAGTGAGCAACGTTTCAGATTTATAAATGTTTGAGAGCAGTTGAAGCGCGTCTTGATGGGTATGAGCACAAGCGGCAATGACATGAGAGCAAGGCATACGAAAAGCTTGAAACCTGCCACAATCGCACAATTGAGAAGGTAAAATGACCCTGTATTCTTGTCTTGCCAGGCCTTCATTGTGGTCGATTGTCTCTTTCACAATGAAGTTGTGGCTATGGCGGTCAAACCATGTAACCATGTGAGTGTTGGCTTTAGCACTTTCAGCCTTAATGTATTTCATACAGCTTTCACTCCATAGTTGTCCTGATTGCAAGACCGCATACCATATTTCACCTCTTTTGGCAAATAACGCAGCCATCCTAAAATACGTGGATTTCACCAAGGCAGTGATGGGGAGATTTCGTATGCCCTTGAATACCC
The DNA here is from genome assembly GCA_948472305.1 of Vicia faba. Classification (NCBI taxonomy): domain Eukaryota; kingdom Viridiplantae; phylum Streptophyta; class Magnoliopsida; order Fabales; family Fabaceae; genus Vicia; species Vicia faba. Next base: position 1,211,613,006 of record OX451739.1, read on the forward strand.
CATTCATTGATTCAATAAGATTTGTTGTCATATGCCCCCATCTTTGGCCATTGTCGTATGACCTAGTCCACTTTTCGACCGGTATATTGTCGATCCACGTACTGGCTTCTGGGTTAGACAAACGGATCTCGTTGCGGTAATATTTGAATGTGGGCTGTGTCAGTGCGTATCCCGCATTCATCACCGCTTTCCTCAATGTTTTGTCCTTGACCTCCCTCGAGAAATTCTGGACGATATGCCTGACACAATAGACATGCGTAGAAGGAGGGTCATGCCAACCATTTGCTGGATTATTATAGGCACTTTCAATGGAGGCATGTCTGTCCGAGATCAAACAGAGATCTGGTTGAGGAGCCACGTGTGTACGAAGATTTTTCAGGAAAAAGCTCCAAGCACCACCGGTCTCCCCCTCGACCAGGACAAACGCAACGGGGAAAATGTTATTGTTGCCATCTTGTACAACTGCCATCAAAAGCGTGCCTTTGTACTTCCCATACAACCAAGTCCCGTCAATTTGTAGAATTGGTTTGCATGATGCAAACCCTGTGATGCATGGTTGAAATGCCCAAAAGACGCGACTGAATATTCCGTTGCCATGTAGTAGACTACCATCTTGGGCGTACGCTGGCAATGTTTCCAGAACATAAACACTACCTGGAGAATATGTCTTGAGTGCATTTAGGTAGCGGGGAAGTTCTCGGTATGACTCCTCCCAGTTTCCGTACACCCTTTCAATCGCCTTAGTCTTTGCTAACCACGCCTTACGGTAAGACGGAGTGTAGTTAAAAATCGTGGTGATGTGGGAGATGATTGTTTTCACCTTCAAAGAAGGGTCGTTGCTGACCAGGGGTAGGATTTCTTGACAGATTAGATCATGGTTGAGTTTTCGGTGGTCTTGTGATTGAGTGGAACTTACACAAGTATGGGTAGTCATGGAACCTATGACCCAACAGTCACCCCTTAGTCTGTATGATGCGGTCAGCTTGAACATACAGTCAGGGTGGACACACTTGATCTTGTACCTTTCCGGGTTTACACGATCCACCTTATAATCAACGGAGTTGAGCATGTGAAATTTTTTGATGGCCCTTATGCATTCCTCTCTGTTACGAAACTTGTCCTTCTCTTTTAAATTTTCATCCGACTGCATATACGGTTGGAAAAACAAGTCCGTAGAAGGTTCATCTCCGCCCATAGGCGCCATCTCACTTGGCTTAGGGCATGCCCTAAGCACTTAGACGCCAAGTGAGATGGCGCCTCCCTTAAAAAAAGAGGTGCATGCGCCAATTGAGATGGCTCCTCCTTTGTGGAGCCATCTCAAACATGGTTATTTGCGTAATTTTTTCCGAAACCCGGTTATTTACGAAATATTATTTTAATACATGGTTATTAATAAAAAAAATTCCCTCGCCTTTGGTGTCGACGCGAAGATATTCTCTTCTAATCGAAGGTCATAAGACCTTCTCAGTCGAAATCTTGATAGTGGGTCCTGGTCGAAGACTAATATGTAACTTAGATATTTTCTCTAAGTTATTTCACACGTTGAAACATTCTTCAGCTTGGTTTTACTTATTCCATTTTTAGTCTAAAAGACCAATATATAGTAGGTGTCGAATTCAGGAGCCAACACTTGCACACTTGACTAACTGCTTGTGCCAAATTCAGTCTAATGTCAACCATAACATACATCAAACAACCAACTGCGCTGACATAAAGAATTTTAGACATACATTCAATCTCTGAATCTATCTTTTGACATTGTTCCAAAGCGAGCTTAAAATGACTCACCAATGGAATACTCATAGACATTGCTCTACTCGTGTCAAATATGCTCAAAACACTTTCAACATAGGTTTTCTAAGACAACCATAATTTATTAGCTAGCTCATTTGTCCCTGTGAATTTCATCCCAAAAATCTTCTTTACAACACTCAAATTCTTCGTATCAAACTTTTTATCCAATTTAATCTTCAACTCATTTACATCATACAAATGATTGACAACAATCAACATATCATCAATATAAAATAACAAGAAAATAAAAGAACAATCATCAACAGTGATATATCTAAAAATTTGTTAGTAGAGACTAAAAACTAATCTATATATTTTGACTAAAAGAAAAAATATATATTTAAAAATACATAATTTTTTAAATAAAATTATAATTATCTTCTTCATCATTTTCAAAAAATTTAAAGATTTTTTCATTGTTAACACTATCAAATATATAATTACATATATTTGCTAAATCTTCACGCATTGCATTTCATTTTTCACAAAATTTCCGACAAATAAATATCTATTAACAATTGTAGTTGCTAAAGTAAACATAAACCTTTTTTTTATAAATAAAACATCAAACAAAATTTCATTTTTACAAACTTACAATTGGTTGTGGCTAAATGCATCAGAGGATGAAAATTAATTGGTTGAAGTAAATCATTTAAAATATAAATTTAAAAGGGAAACAACAATAAGAGAGAGATAACAAAAGTAATTTATTTTGTTGAGATATGAGAAAATTGATATAAATTAAAGGAAAAAAATAAAGTTAGAAGAGTGTAATTGAACATTTTAATTGTAGAGTGGAAATTTTTATTAATGTGGGTCAAAAAGTTACAAGTTACTACAAGATAAAATTAGTTCACTAGTCTTATAGCAAAGAGACTCAAAGTAAAATTGAAAACTTAAAAAGAGAAATTGAGATGGTAAAAAGTTAGAAAAATGAAAATATAAAATTGTTGTGAGTGAATAAATGTAAGTTTTTTTTTTTTTACAAAGTGAATAAATGTAAGTTAACGAGTATTGTTATTTTAATAAGGGCTAGGAAAAATATGTGATCATATTATTAAAAGAATTATCTAACTTTTTGTGGGAGCTTGAGCCCCAAATACAATGAGTGTAGATTCTCCACTTATCATTAAAGTTCCTCACATAAACACAACAATCATAATTATATTTTTTATATTTAATATGGAGCATGTATGAATCAAAATATTTGTACCATTATTTTGGAGACTATTTCAAGCCATACAAAGATCTCTTTAATTTGTAAACAAGTCTGCCATGTTCAGTATCTAATTTGGAGGTATCCAATTTTGTGATTATTAAGGCTAACAACAACACCATCTTAATACAACGTAATATCAATTGTTGTTTTTCTGGCATGGTAGGTTTAGGATTTTCGTTGAAGTTGTTCATAATGGTCAAACAAGCACTTTCTTATTCTGGGATCGTGAGGCTTCGCAAATTTTGAAAACTTCTGCTGCTACGTGCAACGATGATGGAGGTTTATATTTCATGGTTCATGAACTCATTCATACTAAACATAATAATGTATACGCTTTTGTAATGTAGGCTGGGATTAAGAATCCACTAGAGTTCCCATTAGCACTGAATGACATATTGGAGTTGAAGTTTGCCTTCAAAGTGAAATGGCAGCCACGATGGGGTAGTTTCTCAGTCATTCAGTATCTTAATGATGAACACCTCATCAAACAACTTGAAGTAGAATTTGGAATTGACCAGGTGAAATTTGTTAGTGTAAGGTGATGAAATTGAGGAAGACGAGAGAAAAAGAATAAATGCTAAAAGCTGCCACTAATGATTAAAGGAATTGGATTGTAATAAATGTAAACCTAGTACACCTATTTATACACAAATAAGAATGCCACATAGGCCTTAATGAAAATATTTACAAATGACAAATACTAAATTACCCTCTAATACCATCCCGTAATTTAGTAACTTATCAGAAGTTAACAACACCAATTTCATCTCTCAAACGAAGAAATTGGTCTGTTTTTATCGCCTTTGTCAGAACATCTGTCAGCTGCTTCTGAGTGCTACAATGCAGAACTCTAACACTCCTTTCTGCACTTGACTTCTGAGAAAGTGATACTTCGTCTCAATGTGCTTGCTTCTTCCATGTAGCACTGGATTCTTTGCAAGATTAATTGCAGACTTATTATCAATCATCAGCTTCAGAGGTTCCTCAACTTCAACCTTCAGATCATGCAGCAGATTCAGAAGCCAAACTGCTTGACATGCAGCTACAGCACCTGCAATGTATTCAGCTTCACATGTTGACAAAGCCACAACCGGCTGTTTCTTGGAACTCCAAGAAATTGGACCTCCCAGAAACTTGAACAAGTACCCAGAAGTACTTCTTCTGTCAACTCTATCTCCACACCAATCAGAATCAGAATAACTCAGAAGTTCTGATTTGATCTTTCCTCTAGAAGGAAATAACACTCCATATTTCAGAGTTCCTTTTATATACCTCAGAATCCTGACAGCAGCTTGGTAATGAGACCACTTTGATTTGCTCATGTATCTGCTGACCATTCCAGCTGCATAACAAATATCAGGTCTGGTATTACACGAATACCTCAGAAAACCAACCATCTATTTGAAGGTTGTAGCATCCACATCCTCTCCATCAGAATCAGAGTCCAACTTCTGATTCGTATCAGCAGGTGTGATAGCAACCTTGCAATTTACTAGCTCAAATCTCTTCAGAAGCTCCAGTTCATACTTCTTCTGATGTAAGATGATTCCTTTCTCAGAGTATATAAATTCCATTCCTAGAAAGAAACTCATTTTTCCAAGATCTGTCATCTCAAACGCATTCATCAGAACTTTCTTGAACTCAACTGTTTCTTGTTCAGAACTTCCTGTGAGTAATATGCCATCAACATACAAACAGACCAGAATCATATTACCTTCTGAAGTGTGCTGAACATAAACACCATACTCCATCTCACACTTCTGAAATCCTTGTTCCTTGAAAAACGAATCAATCTTCAAATTCCAAGCTCTGGGCGCTTGCTTCAGTCCATACAGAGCTTTGTTTAACCTGTATACCATCCCTTCCTGATTCTTTTTTACAAATCCAGGAGGTTGTGACACATAAACTTCTTCTTGTAATGGACCGTTCAGAAATGCAGACTTCACATCCAGATGTATCAAAGGCCAATTTCTGTTTGCAGCTAAAGCAATCACCAGTCTGATTGTTTCGTGTCTAGCTACAGGCGCAAACACCTCAAAGTAATCTAGTCCAGGTTTCTGAAGAAAACCTCTGGCCACTAGTCTCGCTTTGTGTTTTCCAATTGATCCATCTGGCTTTAGCTTCTGCTTGAAAACCCATCTGACGCTGATGGCTTTCTTGTCTTTTGGAAGTTCTGTCAGCTTCCAAGTCTTTTTTCTTTCAATAGCCTCAAGTTCTTCTTTCATGGAATTCAACCATACTTTCTTCTTGAGCGCTTCTTCAATACCCACTGGTTCAAAATCTACTAGCATGACACACTGAACGATTTCTCCTTCAGAATCTACTTCAGTATCATGCAACATGCTAAAATCTGCAAACCTACCTGGTATTCGTCTGATTCTGTGGCCTCTGATCTTGTTCTGAATTTTCTCCAGAACTAGGAACTGTGCTGGCTTCTGGACTTTGTCCAGAATTATTTCCTTCAGAATTACCACCTTCAGAGTTACTTCTGGAAACTTGTTCTCCAGACCCCATGTCTTCAGAGTTTTCCCTTCCAGAAGTATAATCACCACCAGATTTTGGATCATCATCAGAATCTGGATCAGAATCAGATCCACTATCAGAATCTCCCTGAGATTCTGACTCATCTTCAGAGTCTTCATCTTCTGACTCTGACTCGTCTTCAAAACGTTCAGAAACTAACCCTGGTGTTGGCACTACATCAGAATCTGATTGAAGCTTGTTCCAATCCCATGTTTCTGACTCTTTCACAATGACGTCTCTGCTGATTTTAACTTTGTTAGTTTCTGGACAATAAAGCTTATAGGCACCTGTACTGTGGTACCCCACTAGTAACATTGTTTTGCTTCTATCATCCAGTTTCCGTCTTCTAGCATCTGGAACGTGTTTGTAGCATACAGAGCCAAACACCTTCAGATGGATAACACTTTGCTTGTCTCCAGTCCATTTTTCTAAAGGAACAGTTTCCTTCAGCTTCTTTGTTGGACACCTATTCAGAATATATGCTGATGTGGCAACAACTTCTCCCCATAACATGTGAGGTAACTTCTTCTCTTTCAGCATACTTCTGGTCATATCAAGCAAAGTTCTGTTTCTTCTTTCAACAAGACCGTTGTGCTGAGGAGTATATGGAGCAGTAACCTCATGTTCTATTCCATTCTCCTCACAGAACTTCTGGAACTCTGTAGAGTTATACTCACCTCCACCATTTGTTCTCAGAATCTTCAGCTTCTGACCACTCTGCTTCTCAGCCTTCACCTTGAACTTCTGGAACTCAGTAAACACTTCATGCTTGAACTTGATGAGTGTTACCCATGTCATTCTTGTGAACTCATCCACAAAAGACACAATATTTGTTTCCTCCAAGTGAAGGTACTGGAAATGGTCCACACACATCAGAATGTACTACTCCCAGAGCATGCTTTGCTCTGGGGGCTACTTCTGATGCAAATGGCAATCTGGGTTGCTTGCCTTTCATGCATATCTCACATGACTTCTGAGGCTTCACAATCTTTGAAATCCCATGTACGAGCTTCTTAGAACTTAGATGCCCTAAGCTTCTATAGTTCAAGTGCCCCAACCTCTTGTGCCATAGTTTACTGTCAGCTTCAGCACCTTCTGCACTAAGACACTCCGCTTCAGAAGTTTCTACATTCACCTTGAATGTTTTGTTGCTTCCCTGCTCAGACTTCATAATCAACTTCTGATTAGAATCATACAACGTCAAAAGATTGTCCTTCATAACCACTGAGAAACCTTTCTCAATAAGCTGACCCACACTCATCAGATTACTTTTAATTCCAGGAACATACCAAACATCTTTGATCAGAATGTTTCTTCCATTCTTCACTCTGACTCTAACATTTCCCATACCTTCTGCATTAAGGTACTTATCATCAGCACATCTGATCTTTGTTCTCCTTCTGGAGTCAAAGTCTATCAGCCATTGTTTGTTCCCAGTCAAGTGGTTTGAACAACCAGTGTCCATATACCACCAATTTCCTGAACAATTTCCATCAGAATCAGAAGCCATCAGTAGCACAGGTTCATCATCAGAATCTTCTCTGGCTATATTTGCTTCTTCTGATTTCCTTCCTTTGTTTCTACAGTCTCTGGAAAAATGACCAAACTATTTACAGCAGTAACATTGAACCTTCTTCTTGTCATACCTTTCCTTTCCCTTCTGATATTTCTTTTCATCAGAAGTTGAGGTTTCTGACTTCTGGAATTTATCACCATGTCTATTCTGCTTCTGGTCCTTCTTGACAAAAGAGGCTTTCAGAGCTTGCTCCACTTCCCTCTCAGAAGTTCTTTCAGTCAGACGCAACTCTTGCACTTTTAGACTGCTTTGCAACTCTTCTATTCTTATGGTTTCCAGATTTTTAGAATGTTCAATAGAAACAACAATGTAATCAAACTGAGGAGTAAGTGACCTCAGAATCTTTTCTATGATTACCTGTTCAGAAAGTGTTTCTCCACAAGCCTTCATTTCATTAGTGATCAGAATCATTCTGGAGATGTACTCAGAAACTTTCTCATTATTCTTCATGCTGAGATTTTCATATTGTTTTCGCAGGGAATGAAGCTTTACCTTCTTTACTGATACATCACCACCATAACATCTGGTCAGTATATCCCATGCCCCTTTCGACGTCGTCGAATCAACAATCTTCTCAAACACATTTTCATTCACACACTAATGGATAAATAATAGAGCTTTCTGATCCCTCTTCTTCACAGCTCTTTCTTCTGTTTTTTGTTCTTCAGTAGCATCTGCTGCAACTGGAACACAACCTTCAGAAACAAGATCCAGAACATCCTGAGCACCAAACAGCACAAGCATTTGTATCTTCCATCTGTTCCAATTTTTGCCATCAAAAATTGGAAGTTTAGTGTTCAAATTACTGCCTTCATTCATCTTAAACCTTGCACAAAAACTCAGATATCAGATTTCTCACTCAGTGTTTCCCAAACCCACAGAATCAGTGTGATTCTGTTTCAGATTTTTGTTCAAGATTCAAAAATCAAACACACAGCTCACTATCACTCGTGTTTCCCAGAGTTTCAGAACAAACCAAGAGCTCTAGATACCAATTTGTTAGTGCAAGGTGATGAAATTGAGGAAGAAGAGAGAAAAAGAATAAATGCTAAAAGCTGCCACTAATGATTGAAGGAATTGGATTGTAATAAATGTAAACCTAGTACACCTATTTATACACAAATAAGAATGCCACATAGACCCTAATGAAAATATTTACAAATGACAAATACTAAATTACCCTCTAATAAAATTCATATGAGGAAATGTATTTTTACAAACTCAAAGCAATTTTATCGATTTGATCCATTACATTTATATCACTCCCTTTCACTGCTACTATACATTACGTATCCTAATTATGGGCAACAACCAGCAAACCCGTTTGCGAACACGCATGTTCTCTGCACCTACTATACCGATTAATTGTTCACCACTCCACAGAGATATCCCAACAAGAACATTGGTCCCTCCCACATCATCCCACCAGACACACTTTACTACTTCGAACTCATATTATACACCTCCGTTCCTTCCTTGTAGCGGTGCCTCCACTAGCAACTGTTCACGCCACATGCGTCGTACCTCAAATGTTCCACATCCTTCGTCTGATTATCTATCATCAGATGTTACACGGCGCATGTCACACAGAATTAGTTCAAGTGATGAAAACTCAGATTCAGAATTTGACACAATAGTGGGCAACTCTTCCCAATATGATGATGAACAAATTGACATACTAATTATGATTCTCGCCAAAAAGGTATGTGGCTGCTTACCATTACATTGTTACCCCAATAATATTGATCACATGACTAAACTATATTCTCAATGCAGAATATTCCGATATAGGTAACCCGTTGTGTGAGTGCCATCATTTGCAAGGCTTGTATGTGATATCAGGAGCGTAAAAACAAACATCGACATATGCCTGATCCTAAATTTCACATTTGTTGCAAAGGTGGAAAGGTTGTGCTGCCACTTATGAGGCAGCCTCCTCCACTGTTGCATCGACTACTCTTTGAGAGAACATCCGCACATTGTGAGAACTTTCAGAACAACATCAGATCTTACAAAGCCATTTTCTCCTTCACTTTCCCTGACATGAAGTTTGACACAACTTACTCGCACGACAACGGTCTTCCTACCTCAATTTTTTTTTAAATAACTCAACTAATTTTGTATGGTCCACGTTTTGTGGTGTAAGATCTACGTCACAAAAGATGATGCCTTCGCGTTTCAGAAATCTATTGTGGAATTTCGGTAATTCCTCAAACGCATTAAGCTCTTTAATGCTTGAGATAGAGAAATTGTCGTTTCCGTAATAAGCGAACGCAACCACCATGTCAGGAGGTAAGTTATAGTAACTTTCCAGGACCTTCCATCCACTAACTATAACAGGATGATCCAGATTTTTGTTGAAAACTATCGTATGATGGACACCTTCATTGTTCATTATTGTCCATGTCTTTGTGAGATCTGCCATGTTTGTTTTTACAAACACCTGATCTATCTCTGCAAATGACTACAACCGAATAAAGCATATAAACTGGGTAGACTGTATAGATTTGAACACCTAAATTCAATTGTTAACTATAAAACTGCAACTATTACAATAAAAATACACTCTTACTTGGAAACATAACTTCGCTACCAAAAAGATGTCAAATACCGGCGAGTGAAAGGAATTCTCTTCTATCCATGGCTGTTGGGCTGTTGTTGTGGCAACCTACTGCTCATGACCCATGGAAATTATACAAAAGAATGGATTACATAACTGCCTTTTATTATGAGGCAATTTTTGTCCACATCCAACATGTATCACGTGCAAACAGTAACCAACAACAATAATTAACTTCAACCATCATTACACATGTGAATTCATCAAATGAATAGTTTGTTTACATGTTACAAAATAATGACATCATTCCCACGTCCAACAGTTTGGACTGATCTGCATGTAAAAATATCTACAACAAAAACTTCCAATTATACACTTATTTCAAAGGCAGACATGGTTCCTACATGTTCAGTTTGTCATTTTCCCGTGAACGCCCACCCCATAGCATTATAAAATGTACATATCAGCGGGAAATATCCTTACCACAAACGCCTACATCTTTCACAACAACCTTACATACGGAAAAATTGTTTATCTCGCAGGTCTTTCAAAACAATTGACACATTACACACTTGAAAGACTTTTCATTTGTGGAAGCACCTTAAATATTGATACATTCAGAACAATTGCATATAACACTTCTTTAACATTATAACTTCAACGTTCATGAGACCTTAATTACAACCACATAACTGGAATTAAATAACATTGCCTTATGCCTTAATACTTTGTCCAAAAGGTCGTCAAACTAAACATTACAAAATTGGTAGAAACCAAGACAAAATATACACCATCCATACTACAACAGTTAATGGTTCTACCACACTGATATACCAAAATGAAAAACCATAGTTATATTGAAACTTCTTCAAGGCCAACATCAGCAACAGAAAACTCTCATTCCTGAACCTAAACATGTCCCACTCCTGCGAGTGCGTTCCCAAATAGCATTAAGCTCTGTAACACATGGCAAGGCACGTGAGGAGCAAATACAATTAAGTGACGAGGCATTAGTGGGTGAGGAGAAGCATAATGAATTCCCTAAAAATCAGGAGCTTGGACGTGGCAAGAGAGAGAAAAGGGCTAGTGTGAAGCTAACAGAATTAGTCAGTGGATAGTTTATATATTGTTGTTAGTGGAATTAGGGAAAGGGAAGGAATGATGTGTGAACCTTCTTCCCTCTGAATTTTCTCTCTGCTCTGATTTCTTTTTACTGCACTGTACGTGCTTGTTGATTTTCCTCACTGAAATCCATCTTTTCCATCAATAATATTCTATTTTCTCTAAGCTATTTCTGTTCCATTAATTCCATTCATTACATTGGTGCTTTCATTACATCATGGCAGACAACACTCGTATGAAAGAGATTTATGCTGAGTTAAAAAAAAACGCTGACGCCATCGACTTGGTTAGTACATCAATGACCTCGCAGATTGAGCGATTAGAAGTTGCTGGTCACGCTCAGATGACGAGAATGGAAGAGTTCCAGCAAGCGAATGCAGCACAGTTCTCTCAGCTCAACACCACATTGGCTCACTTGCTGCAACGGTTACAAACGTCTCCCCATGGTGTTGCGAACTCATCAGTTAAGGAGCCACAGAGGAATGCGTTTCAGGTGAGATCTGTCAAACTCGACTTTCCTCGATTTGATGGAAAAAATGTGATGGACTGGATCTTCAATGCTGAACAGTTTTTTGACTATTATGCTACACCAGATGCCGATAGATTGATTATTGCTTCAGTTCACTTAGATCATGAGGTTGTTCCGTGGTACCAAATGCTTCAGAAAACTGCACCGTTCCATTCATGGAAAGCTTTCACTAGAGCTTTAGAATTAGATTTTGGACCATCGACTTATGATTGCCCTCGTGCTACCCTTTTTAAATTGAATCAATCTGCAACTGTTAATGAGTATTACATGCAGTTCACTGCCTTAGCGAATAGGGTAGATGGTTTAAGTGCTGAAGCCATTTTGGATTGTTTCATTAGTGGCCTTAACAATGAGATTAGTCGGGATGTGAAGGCAATGGAACCTAGAACCCTTACTAAAGCAGTAGCTTGAGCCAAACTGTTTGAAGAAAAATACTTCCCAAATACCACACCAAAAATCACTGCTGGACCTAGAAATGTTACCCAAAATTCCACCATACCAACCAAACCTACTGCCAATTACCCAAAATCTGACCAGAATGGCAAACCACCTTTACCACCATTATTACCCACACCAAATACGAAACCCTTTAACACCAGGAACCAACATATTAAAAAAATTTCACCTGCTGAAATTCAACTGAGAAGAGAAAAGAACCTATGTTATTTTTGTGACGAGAAATTCTCACCCTCACACAAATGCCCCAACAGACAAGTGATGTTGTTACAACTTGATGGGGAAGAGGAGACCAATCTACAGGACAAGCCAGATTCAGTGGAGGAGCATGCTGACACAGGTCGGGATTCACATCATTTATCCTTAAATGCCATGAGAGGATCAAATGGTGTTGGCACCATTAGATTTACTGGACAAATTGGCAGCATCAGGGTCAAAATACTAGTAGATGGTGGCAGTTCAGATAATTTCATTCAACCAAGAGTGGCCCAGGTATTGAAATTGTCGGTGGAACCTGCACCCAACCTTAGGGTGTTAGTTGGGAATGGTCAGATCTTGAAGGCAGAAGGCCTCATTCAACAATTACCCTTACAAATTCAAGGACAACAGGTTACAGTGCCTGTGTATTTGTTACACATCTCGGGTGTCGATGTGATATTGGGATCCAACTGGCTAGCAACACTCGGTCCTCATGTTGCTGACTATGCCGCGTTGACATTAAAATTCTTTCACAGTGGTCGGTTCATTACTCTACAGGGGGAACATGGCTCACAACCCATACCTGCACAACTCCATCATTTCCGAAGATTACAAAACACTAATGCTATTGAGGAATGTTTTGCAATTAAATTGATTGAAAAAACGGTACCAGCAGACACATTGTTGGCATGGCCAATCAACATAAACACTGAAATAGTTGTCTTACTGCACACTTATGCCAAGGTGTTCGAAGTACCAAAGAACTTACCACCTCAGAGGGAACAAGATCATTCTATTCCATTGAAACAAGGTTCAGACCCAGTGAAGACACGGCCTTACAGATACCCACACACACAGAAAGAACAGATAGAGAGGATGGTCCACGAAATGCTCCAGCAGGGCATCATACAACCAAGTACCAGTCCGTTTTCTTCTCCTATTGTTCTTGTCAAGAAGAAGGATGGAAGCTGGCGGTTCTGCACGGACTATAGAGCATTGAATGCAATCACGGTCAAAGACAAATTTCCTATGCCCACAGTCGATGAACTGCTCGATGAATTGCATGGCGCTATATATTTCTCGAAATTGGATCTCCGGTCAGGTTACCACCAAATTCTTGTTCAACCTGCTGATAGGTACAAGACTGCTTTTAGAACACATCATGGACATTATGAATGGCTAGTAATGCCATTCGGCCTTACGAATGCACCCGCCACATTTCAATGTTTGATGAACAAGATTTTTCAAGATGCTCTGCGGAAATTTGTTCTGGTATTTTTTGACGATATCTTGGTATATAGTCCCTCTTGGCTGGCTCATTTAGGGCATTTGAAAGCAGTCTTACAAATATTACAACGACATCAGCTGTATGCTAGATTATCTAAGTGCTCATTCGGAGCCACCGAAGTCGAGTACTTAGGCCATCAGGTTTCTGGCAGTGGCGTGGCTATGGAGCTGACTAAAGTGCAAGCAGTGATGGAGTGGCCTACACCAACTACTATCAAGCAGTTGAGAGGATTTCTAGGCCTCACAGGATATTATCGACGATTTATAAAATCGTATGCTAATATTGCTGGGCCCTTAACTGACCTTTTGAAGAAAGATAATTTTTCCTGGAGTCAGTATGCTGAAGCAGCTTTTGTGAAGCTTAAGAAAGCAATGACTGAAGCTCCTGTGTTAGCATTACCGGATTTTTCGCAACCATTCATTCTTGAGACGGATGCATCCGGTATTGGGGTGGGAGCGGTGCTGGGTCAGAATGGACACCCTATTGCTTATTTTTCAAAGAAGTTAGTTCCTAGAATGCAAAAGCAGTCTGCTTATATTCGAGAACTGCTCGCCATTACTGAAGCATTAGCCAAATTTCGACATTATTTGTTGGGGAATAAATTCATTATCATAACTGATCAGAGAAGCTTGAAGAGTCTATTGGATCAATCTCTCCAAACACCAGAACAGCAGGCTTGGTTACATAAATTCCTTGGCTACGATTTCAAAATTGAATACAAACTAGGCAAAGATAATCAAGCGGCAGATGCTCTTTCAAGAATGTTCATGTTAGCTTGGTCAGAACCACACTCCTTGTTCTTGGACGAATTGAGATCTAAATTGCAAGGGGATGTTCACTTGAAGCAATTGATGGAGGAACGCCAAAACTCGTCTGAAGCACATCAATATACAATGAGAGATGGGTTATTATACTGGAAAGATAGGTTGGTGATACCTAGTGATGATGGGACGATTCAAATGATACTACAGGAATTTCATAGCTCCCTCATTGGTGGTCATGCAGGGATCACTCGCACATTGGCAAGGGTGAAAGCTCAATTTTACTGGCCAAAAATGCAGGAACATGTCAAAGCATTTGTGCACAAATGCTTAATTTGTCAACAAGCGAAAGCGAGTAACACTTTACCAGTAGGGTTGCTTCAACCGTTACCAATACCGCACCAGGTTTGGGAAGATGTCGCCATGGACTTCATTACGGGCTTGCCAACTTCATTTGGGTTATCTGTGATTATGGTGGTGATAGATAGACTCACAAAATACGCTCATTTTGTGCCATTAAAAGCTGATTATAATAGCAAGACTGTCGCTGAAGCATTCATGAACAACATAGTTAAGTTGCATGGAGTTCCAAGGTCCATAGTATCTGACAGGGACAAGGTATTTACTAGTTCCTTTTGGCAACAATTGTTTAAGTTACAAGGCACTACCTTAGCTATGTCTTCAGCATATCACCCACAATCGGATGGCCAGTCAGAAATATTGAACAAATGTTTAGAAATGTATCTCCGATGCTTCACTTACGAGAATCCAAAAAGTTGGGTCAAAGCTCTTCCTTGGTCAGAGTTTTGGTACAATACTTCTTACCACATGAGCTTAGGCATGACTCCCTTTAAAGCTTTATATGGTAGAGAACCACCTGCAATTGTCAGACTACCATGCTCCAACGAGGACCCAACAGAGGTTAGGGAACAGTTAGCTAACAGAGACGTATTATTAGCTAAGCTGAAAAGCAACCTGCTACGAGCTCAACAAGTAATGAAGACTCAAGCTGACAAGAAGCGAAGCAACGTGAATCTAAATGTTGGTGACGAAGTGTTGGTTAGGCTGCAACCGTATAGACAACATTCAGCTGCCTTACGAAAGAATCAAAAGTTATCTATGAGATACTTTGGACCATTTAAAGTTTTGGCCAAAATTGGCAATGTTGCTTACAAATTGGAGCTTCCCCCAGCTGCACGAATTCACCCGGTGTTTCATATATCTCAGTTGAAACTTTTTAAGGGAGATACTCACGAACCGTATATGCCGTTGCCGCTCACAGTTACAGAATTGGGACCAATGATGCAACCCATCCAGGTCATAGCAACTCGAACTGTCATTAGAGGGACTCAACAGGTGGGACAGATTCTTGTTCAATGGGAAAATGGCTTGCAAGAGGATGCTACGTGGGAAGATCTTGACGATATCAAGGCTGGTTATCCTGACTTCAACCTTGTGGGCAAGGTTGATTTTAAAGGGGAAGGTAATGTAACACATGGCAAGGCACGTGAGGAGCAAATACAATTAAGTGACGAGGCATTAGTGGGTGAGGAGAAGCATAATGAATTCCCTAAAAATCAGGAGCTTGGACGTGGCAAGAGAGAGAAAAGGTCTAGTGTGAAGCTAACAGAATTAGTCAGTGGATAGTTTATATATTGTTGTTAGTGGAATTAGGGAAAGGGAAGGAATGATGTGTGAACCTTCTTCCCTCTGAATTTTCTCTCTGCTCTGATTTCTTTTTACTGCACTGTACGTGCTTTTTGATTTTCCTCACTGAAATCCATCTTTTCCATCAATAATATTCTATTTTCTCTGAGCTATTTCTGTTCCATTAATTCCATTCATTACAAGCTCCTGCTCGGTTGGGATCCAATTGCGACGCAGAAACAAAAATAACATCAGTAATAGTAACCATCTTTGCATGCAGCTTCAGAAATATAACCAAAACCATGTAAAAATATATGTATCCATTAGCTACTGCTACAAGCATATATGAAGTGTAGGTAAATCGAAGGTCTGGAATACAAAATCTGGTAGACATAAACAAAAACCCTAAACATGTATATTGCATGCACGGTGAGACATTTTCGTAATGTTAGGTTTCCCTTCTTTGAGAACCTGTTACAGATTTTTGGAAGAAACACACTTACCGTGATACACCTTCCATTGATGTTGGTGGATGAAGCGAAGCCGAACCCTTTGAATCATACTGTCCCCTTTCTTAGCCAACTCTGATGGCACTTGAAGTGTGTCTTTTAGAGTCCCACTAAGTTTTTGTTACTTCTACTTGACTCTACGGTTCCTATTATGCAACTCAATTACCACACGCTTACATTTTAGCCTTAAAATACATTGCTTATTTAATACGTTTTTTGGTTTAACTTTTAATTTTTTTTAAAACCCTTATTCACTAACTTTTACAATTCCAACTATCTTCAAAGTAGAGAAGTTTTGACATCAATAATAGAAGTAGTCAATGGCATCAATGCTTACATCACAAACCTTCTTTCAGGTACTTGATTTAGAATTTCATTTTTGTGACCACATTTTATAATTATTACCATCTATTTATATAGTTTTTACAATTCAATTATATTTCTATGAAGGAGAAGAAAAGGAATACTTCAGTAGGGATTTTATTGATATATCTAAATCTATTGATTTTGATGCATATGAGCACCTGACTCCAAAATTACTGAATTGTCTTAAAATATCTAGATTGTCTAACCATTCAATCAAGTTGAAAATTAGGGCAACTATTATGATGTTGTACAACTTGGATCAATCTGAATGATTAAGTAACAAGACTTACTAATCATGTCATTGAAGATAAGATCATTTATGAAAAGAATATTGGTAACATCATTTATATTTCTTGAGTGTCTGTGTCCCAATCACAATTACCATGACCATTTAAATTGATGAGAGGGCAATTCCTAATAATGATTTTTTTTTGCTATGACAATTAACAAGTCTCGATGCCAATATTTAGACAATATTGATTTATACATACTAAAAGATATTTTTAGTTATGGCCAATTGTTGTAAGAGAATTTTCAAAATAATATTAAATTAAATAATTATATTGTTTAAATTAAATGATTGTTGGTATAATGTGTCGTGTCAATTGGTTACCTATTAATTAGGAACATTTGCAATTTATAAGCAAACCATTGCTATTTCTATACAAAAACGTTGTTACTGATACGTTGTTATCAAAAGGTGCAATTCCTTTTCATGGAGAAGCATCTGTTCCCAAACAGATTGTAGTCTCACTATAAATTGAATGTTTATTGGCACAATGAAAAAAAAAAGAATAATCAGTCTCAAATCATTTTCTCATACTAAATCATCTTTCTCTTCTCTAATGCATGAGAGCAAGAAAAAGAATTATTCTTCTGTAAAATACTATTAAATATACGCTTAGAGAGATTGTGCAATTCTCTTTAAGGATTCCAAAGTATCCTACAGGAAATTTGTCGATAAACCCTTTTGCATCCAACATAGAAAGATTGGTGGGGGCTGTTGGCTCCTAAATTCGACACCTTTGTTTTGATTGATGACAGCCATTAAAAGCTGAAGAATGCTTTCGACTGGCTAAGCCTGTCGAAGTGCCTGTCGAAAGATGGCAAAAATACTTAGAAGATTTCTTCCAAGGAAGAAGGCTGATTGCCTTCGACGTCGAAGGAGTTTTCGTCGAAGACGTCTCTTGACGAACGTGTTCGATGGTCCAGAGTGGAGCAGTTTGAAATTCAAAGCTTTGGAGGGAAAACGGTTTCCAGCAGTTACTACGTGCTAACGTGCAAGGATCTGGAGCGTCGAACAGGGAGAACGTGACAAGTGGCTTGATCTCGAAGCAGTGTAACTGCCCGACGGTTACTTGGAATGTTTTTGTATAAATAGGAGTAGACGTGTAGTTTCTCGCGTGTGTTCACAATAGATACATAGTCACTCATTTAGATTCAAGTACCCAGTGTGAGCGAACGAATTGTTGAGAAATGTATGTGTGAAACACCAATTTAATCAATTCAAGTCATTTACTTTTCCAGTATTTTACATGCTTTTCCCCTTTAAGATTCCTGTCGAACCTTTACATTCAAGCCTTGTTTATTTTACCAAGCCTTTCCTTTATGCAATTTACTTAAAGCCTTATCCACATTAATTAAACTTCAAAATCAACCTATGTCCATAGGATCAATCTGATCGATCCTGCGAGTAACCAAATAAGTAACCATTTGGAGGATCAGCGGTTGTTTACCAAATCCCCAGGTAAACAAATTGGCACACCCGGTGGGACTGTGTGTTGATTGTTGAAAAAATCTCATCTTTTCGAGTTGTATGTTATTGAGGAGTGGTAGAATATACACCAACGATAATAATACTGCCAGAAGAAGGGAAGAGATGGCGAATCCGCCAAACAATAATGAAATTCCACCACCAAGTGTGGGAGCAACGGTCAATATGACCGTGAGTGAAGCGACGAATGCTGGTTCGATACCAGCAGTGTCAGTCACAACCACGGGGCCAATAACTTCTTCGTTTACAGGCCCCAGA
The DNA here is from genome assembly GCA_948472305.1 of Vicia faba. Taxonomy (NCBI): domain Eukaryota; kingdom Viridiplantae; phylum Streptophyta; class Magnoliopsida; order Fabales; family Fabaceae; genus Vicia; species Vicia faba. The sequence goes on from OX451739.1 coordinate 1,211,631,586, forward strand.
ATGACTTTGGGAACCCCCCCTCCAAGGGGAAATACTGGCCCAAGGCCAGTGGTTCCCCCAGGATTTATTCCATTCTATGGCATGCCAACTTCTGAAGTGGCAAGCCTGACGAATGCTGCGTCCACTTATTCAGACCCTTTCGTGAGTGCTACTTCGCCACTCCAAGGCTCTGGAGTAGGCATGGCGAATAGAAATAGGACCCAACTCTTAGGAGGAACGTCCCAAGTAGCCCATGGCCTTACAAATGCCTCGACAGCAGTCTTGAGGCAACAGATGGACGAAAGCAACCATGATATGGTGCAAATGTTGGCACAAACTTTGAGTACAGTGCTAAATCCTCTAATACAAAATACTGCTCAGTCGAATCAGCAAGTTACAGCGCAAATGACGCGTTTGGCTGACTTCTTTGGAGTACCCCCACCTATTCGACAGCCCCAAAGGGCGCAAATAAGAGGAAATCAGGGGATATTTGCAGAGGAAGAAACCACCATTAATCAGGCCCAACAGCCTGTAGAACAACCTGTCGAAGAACCTAGGGTAATAGCCCCAGAGGTAAGGTTAGTGAACAGAAACCAAAATGCTGACGAAGTGGTTCAGCATATCCAACACCAAAACATGGGTTTGGAAAATAATCTGGCAACCATGATCGAAAGGATCATGAATCAGAATGGGATGAACATGGGCTTTCGAAGGCCCAACTTTACATCTCCATTGTCAGAATATGTGTTACAAACTGACTTACCCCCTAGGAGCAAAGTCCCCAAATTTACTAAGTTCTCTGGGGACACGACAGAATCTACTGTCGAACATGTGGCTAGGTATTTGATCGAAGCAGGAGACATTTCAAATAATGAAAACCTAAGAATCAAATACTTCCCAAGTTCCTTAACCAAGAACGCTTTTACTTGGTTCACAACTCTACCCCCCAATTCGATCCACCATTGGGCCCAGTTGGAAAGATTGTTCCATGAACAATTCTATATGGGGCAAACCAAGATAAGCCTGAAAGAACTGGCGAGTGTGAAGAGACGTTTCACTGAACCTATAGACGAATATCTGAATAGGTTTAGGTTGCTTAAGGCGAGATGTTTCACACAAGTGCCAGAACATGAGCTGGTCGAAATGGCCGCAGGCGGTTTAGATTATTCTATTAGGAAGAAGCTAGATACCCAGTACCTAAGAGACATGGCCCAACTGGCCGATAGAGTTCGACAAGTCGAACGCCTTAAAGCTGAAAAAGCTAAGGCAACGAAAACTCACAAGAGAGAAAGAATAGCTTATGTTGAGATGGACGACGAAGATCTAGAATCTTTCGACGATACTTTAGCTGTCGAAGAAGGAGAAGTCGACTTAGCAGAACTAAAACAAGGGCCTCCATACTCTTGTAAACAATTAGTCCCCTCAAATGGGAAAAATCCCATTGGTCCAGACAAGACCAACGATAGGTTCCCAAAAAAGACTTATAGTTTTGACATCACAAAATGTGATGAAATATTCGACTTGCTAGTTAAAGATGGCCAAATGATAGTACCCCCTGGGGTAAAAGTGCCTCCTCTTGATCAAAGAAAGAAGAGAGGTTTTTGCAAATATCATAATTTTCTGGGCCATAAAACTTCTCAATGTTTTCTTTTCAGGAATCTTGTGCAAGACGCTATTGAGGAAGGGAGGTTAAAGTTTGCTGACAAATCCCCCATGGCTGTCGACTCCAATCCAATGAAGGCTGAAGCCCACTATGCAGAACCCTCTGAGGTGAACATGATAGAAGCCACCAAGATTCAGTCGAAGAAGCCAGGCATTAACATGGTCGAAGTCTCTAAGGACCACATCAACATGCCAATCTTTGGCAGTTTTTCTGGAAACTTATCCAGGAAGACAATTGAGGCTGTCCAGAAAGCGGTCGAAGACCCAAAGTCGAAGACTGCTGAAGCACAAAAAACTGGACCAAAGCCCAGTTCCCAATTGGCCACTGTACAAGGCCAGACGGAGAATCTGGAGACACAAATGAACCAACTAACTCTTGCTACTAAGGATACAATGAATATCAACATGGTTGAACTTTCTGACCCTAAAACTTCAGAAGAAGCCATAAGGCAAGAGCAAGCAAATAAAACGGCTTTCCCTAAGGAAAACGAAAACTTGGCAGATTTTTTACAAAGATGCCAGAAGAAGAAATCAGAGGTTATGCTGTGTCCAAGATGCAGTTCTATCTTTGATAAAAAAGCTGCTGAACACATACAAGGAGTGAGAGCAGCAAACAAGAGAAGGGAGAATTCTAACCTTCGACATGATCCCAGAAGGGGTTCTAATCAAGACAAGAGGCCTCTGACTTTTAGGCCTCCAACAAATGTACCAGTAGATACTTGGTACAAAACATCTGGCCGGAAAAGGCCAAGTGAAGAAAAATGGCATTCTTTCGAAGTGCCAAGAGGTTCCTCTTTAATTCAGAAGAAAGATCCTCAAGTTGCTGCACCCAAGGTTGCTCAAGTGTCCAGCAACTACAAGGGAAAAAATCCTATGTCGAGATCCCAATGGAGGAGGTATCAAAGAAGGCGAAAAGCTGAAAGAGAGGCTGCCAACGAACCTAAGGCTGAAACTAGTTCGAATGTGCCTCAAAGGAAACAAAGAAAGCCTCTTGAGAGAGAACCAGTTACCAACAGGCTAGTTTGGCCTAACCAGAGCGAAGTCGAAGACGAAGATGATGCTGAGTCCGACGATACTCTGGATATAATGGTGAACGTTGTTTCAATGCTGCCCAGGGAATTCAATCGACAAGTAGAAGTCGAAACCAGTGACTGGGAGGTGGAACAAGAAATGGCCAGACACAGGCCAGTGTGCTATTTTGTCATGGACAATGGCACTACAGAAGAACAAAATGGCTTCTTCGAGCCACCCACAGAGGCGATGAAGAATCACCTCAAACCTTTGTTCATAAGGGCTAAGCTCGAAGAGACCACTGTGAACAAAATATTGGTCGACTGTGGGGCCACTATCAATATTATCCCTCATTCTGTGCTAATAAAGATTGGCAAAAGGGATGAAGAAATTAAACCTCACAATATGGTCCTATCCAACTATGAGGGAGGCATCGGGACCACCATGGGAGTGATCCAGCTCGACATAAAAGTTGGGTCGATCCTTCGACCAACAATGTTCATGGTCATTTCGGCCAAACCTAACTACAACCTTTTGTTAGGCCGTGAGTGGATACATGGTGTAGGTGCTGTGCCTTCATCGATGCATCAAAGACTGCTTCTATGGCGCCCAGATGGGTTGGTCGAAAACATAGAGGCTGATCAGAGTTACTACCTTGGCGAAGTAAACCACTTGGGTGTAACAGATTTCGACAAAAACTTGGCTCACATAGGGCCATGTCCAGCTCCTGACTTCGACATGGCGCTAGCGCCAAACACCTTTTGTTCCCTATACCTGCATCCTGAGCATGGTTTCCAATGGGACAGAGAGGACGTGTCCCACATAGAATTCAGTGGGCTAACTGGTATCCAACCAACTGGTTGGGGAAGTGAATTCAGTGATAATGACTGAGTCACAATCTCTGAAGCGAATTTCGGCCTATGTGGCTGAAACCAAGATGATAACGGCTCTCGAAGCCGAAGTAAAGTACATGGCCACACAGGCCAATGATCAACAATTATCTGCTGTTGGCCCAGGAAAGGATTTCGATCCAAGACCTCCTGATATCATGCCAGACGAAATGCAGGAACAGAGGCTCGACGCGATCTATGACGATGAGCCTTTGGGCTTCGAAAAGGATCCCTTGGCGAACAACATTAAGATGTTAGCACAAGACCCTTTAGAAGAAATCAACTTAGGCGAAGGATCAGAGAATAGGCCAACTTACATCAGTGCCAAAATTGATCCAGAACTTAGGTTGGAAGTAATCCAATTGCTGAAAGAGTTTAAAGACTGTTTTGCATGGGATTATAACGAAATGCCTGGTCTCGACAGAGGATTGGTAGAACTTCAGTTGCCAATCAAACCTGGAAAGAAGCCAATCAAGCAAAATCCAAGACGCTTCGCTCCAGAAATTTTGTCGAAGATCAAAACGGAGGTCGAAAGACTTCTGAGATGCAAATTCATCCGTGTTACAAGGTATGTCGAATGGATTGCAAATATTGTGCCAGTAATTAAGAAAAATGGCACATTAAGGGTGTGCATAGATTTCAGAGATTTGAATGCTGCCACCCCCAAAGATGAATATCCTATGCCTGTGGCGGAAATGCTAGTCGATTTGCCGCTGGCTACGAATACCTGAGTATGCTCGACGGTTATTCAGGATATAATCAAATTTTCATTGCTGAAGAGGATGTGTCGAAAACAGCCTTTCGATGTCCTGGGGCCTTAGGCACTTACGAATGGGTAGTGATGCCTTTTGGCCTAAAGAACGCTGGGGCAACGTACCAGCGCGCAATGAATACTATCTTCCATGATTTTATTAACACGTTTATGCAAGTTTATATTGATGATATTGTTATAAAATCTGTTTCCAGGAAGAGTCACATTGACCACCTTCGACAATCATTCGAAAGAATGAGAGAACATGGTCTGAAGATGAACCCTTTGAAGTGTGCGTTCTGTGTAAAAGCTGGAGATTTCCTGGGCTTCGTTGTCCACAAGAAAGGAATCGAAATAAATCAGAACAAGACGAAGGCAATTTTGGAAGCGAAAGCGCCATCGAATAAGAAGGAATTGCAATCCCTCTTAGGCAAGATAAATTTCTTGAGAAGGTTTATATCTAACCTAAGTGGGAAAGCTCAAGCCTTTTCACCCTTACTTCGACTGAATAAGGAGGGGTTCGAATGGGGGCAGGAGCAACAAGAAGCTTTCGACAGAATCAAAGGGTACCTCACTAAGCCACCTATTTTGGTGCCTCCTTGTAGCAATAGGAGTATGAGATTGTACATAGCTGCATCTGACAAAACTCTGGGAAGTATGTTAGCCCAAGAGGATGCGAATGGAGTCGAAAGACCCATTTATTATCTCAGTCGAGTCTTGAATGATGCAGAAACTAGATATAGCGAAGTTGAAAAATTGTGTCTATGTCTGTATTTCTCTTGTACAAAGCTCAAACAATATATAAAACCAGTTGATGTTTATGTTTCGTCTCATTTTGATGTTTTCAAATATATGTTGTCGAAACCTATCTTGCATAGTCGAGTTGGCAAGTGGGCATTAGCATTGACTGAATACTCCTTGACCTTTATGCCTCTTAAGGCAGTAAAAGGACAAGTGGTTGCAGACTTCATAGTCGACCACTCTATTCAAGTCGAGGATATTAACTATGTGGAGATAGAACCTTGGAAATTCTACTTCGATGGTTCCAGCCATAAAAATGGAACAGGAGTAGGAGTCTTACTTATTTCTCCAGATAAAATTCCAACAACATTCAAGTACCAAATCGAAGGTTCTTGTTCGAACAATGAGGCTGAGTATGAAGCTCTAATTACTGGCCTTGAAATATTGTTGGAATTGGGGGCAACTCGAGTCGAAATAATGGGAGACTCAGAGTTAGTCATCAAGCAAGTCACAAAAGAGTATAAATGCATAAGAGAAAATCTCATTATGTACTTTGTGATAGCAAATCGTTTATTGAAACAATTTGAAAGTGTCAATATTCGACACATACCCAGAGTCGAAAATCAAATAGCCAATGACTTGGCACAGATTGCATCTGGGTATAAAATTTCAAAAACGAGATTACAAAGAGCAATCGAAGTTCGAGAGAAGATAAGAGCAACTTGTCTATCACCAACAGACTTGGAATCAACAAGGTTAGGATATGCTGATCACTCAAACTTCGAGATTTCGTTCATTGATAATTTGTCAGACCAGGATTGGAGGAAACCCATTGTGGACTATCTTCAAAATCCAGGAGCTCCGACAGAACGAAAAACAAAATACAGGGCGTTGAGTTTTGTACTCATGGGTAATGAGTTATTCAAGAAGACGCCTGAAGGGGTGTTGCTGAAATGTTTAAGTGAAACTGAAGCATACATAGCCCTTTCGACTACGCATGCTGGGGCATGTAGGGCTCACCAAGCAGGCCATAAGATGAAATGGTTGTTGTTTCGACAAGGACTATATTGGCCCACTATGCTGAAAGATTGTGTTGAGTTCGCCAAAGGTTGCCAAGAGTGTCAAGTTCATACAGGCATCCAGCATGTACCAGCAAGCGAACTTCACTCGATAGTGAAGCCTTGGCCCTTTCGAGGATGGGCGTTGGATCTTATAGGAGAGATTCGACCAGCATCATCTAAGAGTCAGAAATACATATTGGTAGGCATTGATTATTTTACTAAGTGGATCGAAGCTGTCCCTTTAGTCAATGTAGACCAAGAAAATGTCATTGAATTTATTCAAAAGAACATTATATTCAGGTATGGAATCCCTGAGACAATAACAACTGATCAAGGTTCAGTTTTCACTGGTCGAAAGATGCAGGAATTTGCTCAGGAAACAGGTTTCAAACTCCTAACATCCACGCCTTACTATGCACAGGCGAATGGTCAAGTCGAAGCAGCTAACAAAGTGGTAATTGGCTTGATAAAGAAACATGTTGGGAAGAAACCAAAGAATTGGCATAAGACGTTAGACCAGATTTTATGGGCTTGTCGAACGTCCCCAAAAGAAGCCACTGGTACAACACCATATAGGCTAACTTTTGGCCATGATGCAGTATTGCCAGCAGAAATTTGTCTTCAATCTGCAAGAGTTCAGAGGCATTATGATATTCCTTCTGAGGTTTATTGGAATATGATGTTAGATGAACTGGTGGATTTAGACGAAGAGAGATTGCACGCTCTCGACTTACTCAGGCTTCAGAAGAAAAGAGTCGAAGACTCTTATAATAGAAAGGTAAAACCTAAGGTATTTTTGCCTGAAGATTTAGTTTGGAAGGTAATTCTTCCCATGGATCGACGGGATCGAAGCATGGGGAAATGGTCACCCAAATGGGAAGGACCCTTCAGAGTTATCCAAACTTTTTCTGGTGGAGCCTATGAAGTCGAAGAGATAAGTGGTGATAAAAGGCTCTTGAGAGTAAATGGTAAATATTTGAAAAAATATAAGCCTATACTTCAAGAGATAAAAATAAAATAATAAACTAAATTAACCATAAAAATGCCAAAATGGAAATTTTATTAATTTCTGCCAAAATGGCAATTGTTGTCGAAAGCGATTACAGAAGATGGTTACAAAAGAGAGTCAAAAAGAAAGAGAATTCTTCAGTCGAAGATACTTGGCATGCTGCAGATCCAACCTCTTCTTGCACCAAGATTTTTCTTGCTCCAGTTTGGCAATTTGAGCGTCGAGGCTTTGGGCCCTCTCAGCAAACTCCAGGCCTTGCTTGATCTCAGTCTGGCTCTCAGCGTCTGGGATGGTCGAAAGAATTTCCTCCTGGAGCACAGTATTGGCGTTTATCTTCGCCTCTATCTCTGCAATTTGTGCTCGGAAGGAGACATTCTCTCGCTCAATAGCATCGAACCTTTCCTATGCAGACGCTTTCTGTTTCGACAACTCGGCAATTCGAGAAGTCGAACTTGAGACAGCAGTCCACGCAGATAAGCTCTTGCCATGCAGCGTTTCGAGCTGACTGTTAAAAGTTCGTTGGCGCCGGTAATCCGCTGAGACTTGGTCAATCATAGAATGTAATTCCATGATTAAGTCTGAGATTTCTGGGGCTACAGCGTCGAAATCAACAGCATTCAGAACCTCTTTTAAGCAAGATGGAGCAGTGGGGTCCCCCTCTAAAGCCTTCATTAAATCTCTCTTGAAGAACTGGGCTTTAACCTTCGCCAACGCATCATCAAGAGGAGAAGTCTCAGTAGATTTCCCTGACAGAGTAGGAATTTCCTGACTAGTGTCAGAAGAACTCTTACTCTCGACGATTGCATTGAGGTAGCTGACAGGGTCAGTTTGTTTCAAGATTTCCAAATCTTCTTTCGACCTATGCTTTGAGGAGGTGACCTTTGCCACAGTATTATCTTGGACTGGAGGCTGTTGGATGCTGAGTGCCTCGTTTGGTTGCTCTTCGACTTGAACTGAGGCGGTACTAGCGTCGACTCGTGGTTCTTCGTTAACCTCACCTTGGGGTTCTTCGCCAGCGTCATTTTGTGGCTCTTCGCTAGCGTCCCCCTGGTGGTCTTCGCCAGTACCACCTTGATGCTCTTCGTCAACAGCATCTTGATTCTCTTCGCCATTGCCTTGGTCTCTTCCTTCAGGATTCTCTTCTGACGACAAGTCCACCACAGGAACCGTTTCTGGCTGTGTTTCCTCCGCCATAGGTTCTTCAGTTGTCTTCTCCACTGTTTCAGCATTGGCCTCATGCTCAGTGTGGGCTTCGTCATTGCCCAAATCTTGCACCTGAGGCCTGCTAAGGTCAGCAGATTCCAGAGTTTCTGAAGTCCTTGGTGGGGAACTTCCAGTAGTGTCCTAAAAAAGCGGAAGAAGACAAATCTTCAGATGTCGAAAGAGACATAATCAAATACTGGTATCTATGCCTAAATTATAAGAAGGGTCCAATAGATTACCTGTGGATTGACTTCAGCCCCAGGGCTGGAATTATCACTTTCGACAGGCTGGGTAACTAGAGCGTTCAGTTCCTCCTCAGTTGGTTCTTCGATGACCACTGTAGGTGGCCTAGGCTTTCTTACACCAACCTTTATTCTGACGGTTCGACCTTCAGGAGCAGGAGTAGGAACAGAAGCGTCCTTTGTCAACCTTCGCCTCTTTAAGGGAGAAGGAGGGGAATCACTTTCGTCATCACTCCCCGATTCGATCACCAATGCTGCCCTTTTCTTGGGCGAAGGGGCCTGGAAAACCAATAGGAATTCGATTGAATAATTACGTCGAAAATAAAAAATCGGAAGCCAGAATGAAAATGAAGAAAATCTGGTTACCGATGCAGGAGGCCTCCTCGAAGAGCCTTCCCCCTGTTGGTTGCCTGTTGTCTTCGCCGGCGCTATAGTCTTCGCCGGCGGTGGAGGTTTCGTCGAAGGGACCCCTCCTTGTGGGCCTCCTGTAGCCTTCTTGGCCAAGGGTTTTCGAACAACTGGAAGCGAAAAGGAAAGTTAACAGGCTAACAGTCGAAGAGAAAGATAAAAAGTAATGTGAGAGTATGAACTTACATTTCTTTACTTTGTCCAACACGAGGACAAAAGACTTCTGCAACTCTGATATGAAGTCCTTCTCGTCGAAGAAGTACTCAGCATAATAGCTTCTCCACCACTCTTCAAAAGATGGTGAGCAAAGGAAGTTAAGCTGGTAGTTGAACAGCGAGAGGATGGTTCGACCAGCATATCTTCCGATATGCCTGGTGGCAGCTTCTTCTGTATAATCGTTGCAGAAGTACAACATTGACTTCTCTCTTGGGAAAATGGGAGAAGGCAGGGTTTGGATGATACCAAACTGGCGAGATACCAGATTTGGTTGATAGGCAAGCAGACTCAGATGAGTCTTAGAACTCTTAAATCGAAGAGGCATAATCCTTGGGGTAAGGAATGCCTCCCAAAGTACAGAGTGCTCATCGACATTGGGACCACTCGACTCCTTGGGATGCGGCCTTGTAAACCATGCTGGCCCCACCTTTCGTTGTGCAAATGGAGCCATAGTCGAAACAAATTCCTTCCTTCGAGCGAACATCAGCACGAAGTTAGTGAAGGTTTGTTGGAACTCTAGCCCATCTTCTACAGGTGTCAGTAGAGCCAGCCTAATTCCTTCGATACGCCTATTAGCTATCGCTGGGGCTTGTTCATTTATCTGAGTCTTCTTGGGTATGAAAGACTCGAAAGTGGCATTAAGCCACAGTTGAAGTAGCCAGAAAGGCCCAGCGAGTAGCAAACTGTTCCTATCTTCGACATGCTTCAGGAGAGTAACCCCATTGCTGATTGAGTCGTAAAGACTGGCCAGAATTAGTTCTGCCAAACAGATATTCTGGCGGTGATGCAGTTGGGTGGCCAGAGTGACCATCTTTTTGGTCACTTGCAGAGACTTCGAACAGAACACGAAGCGAGTTAGCCATAAGGCTAGAAACGCTATGTGTTCAACGTCGGACACTGCGTCTGTCGACTGGTCGTGAAAATGGTTGATAAAGGTAGTGAATGTTGGCTTCGTCTCAGAAAAGCCAATTTGGTCCTCCGACATCTCTTCCGGGTCGAAGTAATCTCTGGTTGGTCGAAGGCCAGTGATGGCTGCTACGTCGAAGAGTGTGGGAGTTAACATCCCACATGGAAGGTGAAAGGTGAAGTGAGAGTTATCCCAGAATAACAGCGAAGCTATAAGCATCTCTGGGGAGTAGTTTAAGCCTGTCTTCGACAGCATTATTAGGTCAAAGATTCCCATTTCCTTCCAGACTGGAGTTTGATGTTTTTCCAGCTTTGTTAGCCAAGCAACATAGTCCTGGGTGAGATTAGGGCAGGACCTGAAGACTCTAACACTTCTGTTGAAGAAACGAAGGTCGATCTTCTCGTGTGTGGGGTCTTCGTTGTCTTCTGGATCCTTTTTAGCACAGGCTACTGGCTTAAGTTTCTCGACGATGGGGAAATAGCTCTTGATCTTTAGAGCTTCAGAGATGCTTGGGTTCATGGGTCCAGCCATTGCGAAGATTTGGTTGGAGTATCCAACCGGAATCATCAAGTGACGCGAGTAAGCATCACGAACGGAGATGTCAGATGGTTCAGGGACCCTTCGTTTCCCTGTAGCGTTCACTACCGGAGCAGTTACAAAGACCTTGGGTTTAGCAAGTTGTTCAGTTGGTGCGCTAGTCTTGGGGGCAGTTGAAGCAGAAGCCATTGTTGAGGATGAAGATGAAGTTGGAAAAGGAAGAGTTTTTCTGCAAAGAGAACAAGTTTGCAAGAAAGCAAGGGAGTTTGAGAGATGGTTTGCGTGAAAAGTCCCACAATGGGATATTCACTACTATTTATAGTAGTGGGAGAAATTCTCAATAACGAGGACATTAAATGTCATTTAATGCTGCAGGAGTTAGTGGGACGCGTGGCAGCATCCTGTTGTTTTGGCCGTTTCTGCAGAAACAGAGAGACGCAGCGTGCGTCCTCGTTTTTTTGAATTTGTCATAATGACAAATTATGAAGTGATGTTTTGGTTCTGCACGCCGTACTGACAGTGACGTCCTAGGATCAAATCAATGATGGTTTCTTGGGATTGCCAATAGTTGGTAAAAAGCAACAAAAAGTGCACAAGTTAGCTTGTGACTAAGCGTGGAAAAACAGGTGTCGAATGGCGTTTTCAAAGAATGCCTTTTTCTTTCAGAGTCGAAATAAGGCATTCTTGGGGGGCAATTTGTTGGCTCCTAAATTCGACACCTTTGTTTTGATTGATGACAGCCATTAAAAGCTGAAGAATGCTTTCGACTGGCTAAGCCTGTCGAAGTGCCTGTCGAAAGATGGCAAAAATACTTAGAAGATTTCTTCCAAGGAAGAAGGCTGATTGCCTTCGACGTCGAAGGAGTTTTCGTCGAAGACGTCTCTTGACGAACGTGTTCGATGGTCCAGAGTGGAGCAGTTTGAAATTCAAAGCTTTGGAGGGAAAACGGTTTCCAGCAGTTACTACGTGCTAACGTGCAAGGATCTGGAGCGTCGAACAGGGAGAACGTGACAAGTGGCTTGATCTCGAAGCAGTGTAACTGCCCGACGGTTACTTGGAATGTTTTTGTATAAATAGGAGTAGACGTGTAGTTTCTCGCGTGTGTTCACAATAGATACATAGTCACTCATTTAGATTCAAGTACCCAGTGTGAGCGAACGAATTGTTGAGAAATGTATGTGTGAAACACCAATTTAATCAATTCAAGTCATTTACTTTTCCAGTATTTTACATGCTTTTCCCCTTTAAGATTCCTGTCGAACCTTTACATTCAAGCCTTGTTTATTTTACCAAGCCTTTCCTTTATGCAATTTACTTTAAACAATTTACTTAAAGCCTTATCCACATTAATTAAACTTCAAAATCAACCTATGTCCATAGGATCAATCTGATCGATCCTGCGAGTAACCAAATAAGTAACCATTTGGAGGATCAGCGGTTGTTTACCAAATCCCCTGGTAAACAGGGCGAATTGTTCCTTAAGCTTAGTGTGGAAATATACGCTTTGGAATTTTCTCAAGCAAATTTATTTCTCTATTTTTCATCTTCATTCATTCTCACATTTGTAGCAGCCCCATAAAGACATATTTATAACAATCTTAAGGAATAATCTTTTATTCAATGGCTGCCTCACTCAAAGAGATGACTTCTGACTTTGTAAAATTAGAGAAATTCGATGGAGGCAATTTTATTCGTTGGCAGAAAAAAATGAAATTCCTTCTCACAACATTGAAAGTGGTGTATGTCCTTAACATTCCAAAACCGGAAGAAAAAGAAAATGAAATTGTTGCTGAAACTAGAGAGAGACAAAAGTGGGACAATGATGATTATATATGCATGGGACACATCCTCAACGGCATGTGTGATTCGTTGTTCGACATTTATCAAAGCAGTAACTCCGCAAAAGAATTATGGGAGAAATTGGAATCAAGATACATGCAAGAAGACGCTACAAATAAGAAGTTTCTTGTCTCTCAATTTAATAATTATAAAATGATAGATGGTAGGTCTGTTATGGAACAAATGCACGAAATTGAACGTATTCTCAATAATTACAAAAAACACAATATGCACATGGATGAAACTATAATTGTGCCCTCCATAATAGATAAGCTTTCTCCTTCTTGGAAAGATTTTAAAAGAACCATGAAGCATAAGAAGGAGGACATTTCTCTTGAACAATTGGGTAATCACCTTTGTTTAGAAGAAGAGTATCGAAAACAAGATGATACTAAAAGCCAATTTACTCAAGAAAAGGTCCATGTGATGGAGGAAGGGAATTCAAGTAAAACTTCCATGAAAAGGAAACGAGATTTTGAAAAATCTCATTCAAATCATAATGGTAAAGGCAATAAGAACTATAGAAAGAAAAATAAAGGAAGTTGTTATCATTGTGGAAAACCAGGACACTTTAAAAGTGAGTGTGGATTCTTGAAAAGAGAAAACAAATAAAAGAATTCAAAAGCAACAAAAGACAATCTTGTTGCTGTCATTTCTAAAATCAACATGATAGAAGATGTTAATTCTTGGTGGATAGACTCTGGTGCTACCCGTCATGTATGCAAAAATAAAGAACTATTCAAGACCATTAATGAAGAAGATGGTAGTGCTTTGTACATGGGAAATGCTTCTACTGTCCAAGTCAAAGGAAAAGGATCGATAGAGATTGAATTCACATCTGAAAAAATACTCACTCTTAAAGATGTATTTTATGTCCCTGAAGTTAGGAAAAACTTGATTTCTGTACCTTTACTTAATAAGTATGGTTTCAAATCTGTATTTGAGGGAGATAAATTTATTCTCTCCAAAGGGGGAATGTTTGTAGGGAAAGGTTATCTTTGTGAGAATATGTTCATGTGTAATATTGTTAATAATAATAATAATAATAATGTGATTTCCGCTTATACTGTTGAATCTTGTGATTTATGGCATATGCGACTAGGACATGTTAATTTTAGAAAATTAAATGATATGATAAAATTAAATTTAATTCCAACATTTGACAAAAATTCAAATTCATGTACTACTTGTATGTTAACTAAAATCACAAGACAACCTTTTAAATCAATTGAAAGAAGTTCTAAAGTATTAGATTTAATTCATTCTGATGTATGTGATTTACATGGTTGACCCACAATTGGTGGTAAGAAATACTTTGTCACTTTCATTGATGATTGCACTAGATTTTGTTATGTTTATTTAATGCACTCTAAGGATGAAGTCTTAGACAAATTCAAAATTTTTAACGCACAAGTAGAACTTCAACATGAAACTTTTATTAAATGTTTTAGGAGTGATAGAGGAGGAGAGTTCTATCATCCTAATTATTTTGAGTCCACTGGTATTATACATCAAATAATTGCACCCTATTCCCCACAACAAAATGGGATAGCAGAAAGGAAAAATAGGGTGTTAGAAGAAATGGTAAATGCAATGTTATCCTATTCTGGTTTATCTAAAGGTTATTGGGGTGAAGCCATGCTAACTGCATGTTATATATTGAATAAAGTTTCTAATAAAAGGAACAAGATAACCCCATATGAACTCTGGAAGAAAAGAAAACCGAATCTCAAATATTTAAAAGTTTGGGGTTGTAGAGCAATTGTAAAGGTGCCTGAACCAAAAAGAAAGAAATTGGAAGAAAGAGGAATTGAATGTGTATTTCTGGGCTATGCTGAAAATAGAAAAGCATATAGATTCATGGTTATTGAATCTAATGACTCATATCCTATTAATACCGTGATTGAATCACGAGATCCAATTTTTCAAGAAAGTAGATTTACCTCAATTCAAAATCGCAAAGACAATGTTCATTATGATGTTCAAAGTCTAGAAAGTAATGTATCAAATAATGATATGTTGGGACGTTCAGAACCTAGAAGAAGTAAAAGAATACGAAAAGTAAAAAACTATGGATCAGACTTCTTCATGTTTCTTGTAGAAGGAAATAATAATTCCATAAATCGTTATGGACCAATTTGTTATAACCTAGAGAATGATCCAGAAACATTTGAAGAGGCAAAAAAATCTCAAGATTCGGCCTTTTGGAAAGAAGCCATCCAAGAGGAAATGGACTCAATTATGGGTAATAAAACCTGGAAACTAGTAGATCTTCCACCAGGATCTAAACCAATAGGTTGTAAATGGATCTTTAAAAGGAAAATTAAAGTTGATGGTACCATTGAAAAATTCAAAGCTAGACTTGTCGCTAAAGGATTTACACAAAAAGAAGGAATTGATTATTTTGATACTTATGCACCTGTTGCAAGAATTGCATCAATTAGAGTGCTTTTAGCACTCGCCTCCATCTATAAATTTGTCATTCATCAAATGGATGTCAAAACTGCTTTCCTAAATGGAGAATTAGATGAAGAGGTGTATATGAAACAACCCGAAGGGTTTGTTATCAAAGGCCAAGAACATAAAGTGTGTAAATTAACTAAGTCTTTATATGGGTTAAAACAAGCGCCCAAACAATGGCATCAAAAATTTGATCAAGTTATGTTGGCCAATGGATACAAAATAAATGAATCTGACAAATGTATTTATAGTAAATTTAACAATGAAAAAGGGGTTATGATTTGTTTATATGTGGATGATATGTTAATCTTTGGTACTGAATTAAAAGAGGTAGAAAAGACTAAAGCTTTCTTATCCAAAAATTTTTATATGAAAGACTTAGGTGAAGCAGATGTGATTTTAGGAATTAAAATCATAAGAGATGGTGAACATATTGGTTTATCCCAGTCTCACTATATCGAAAAGGTGATTAAGAAATTTGATCATTTCGATTGCAAATCTGTTTCTACTCCATTTGATCAAAATGTTAATTTGCAACCACATAAAGGGTGTCCAGTGGCACAACTTGAATATTCAAAGGTTATTAGATGCTTAATGTATGCTATGACCTGTATTAGACCTGATATAGCTTATGTTGTTGGTAGATTAAGTCGGTATACAAGTAATCCAAGTATAGACCATTGGCATGCTATTAATAGAGTATTAAAATACTTGAAAGGGACGATTAACTATACTCTAACTTATAGTGGATATCCTTCGGTTTTAGAATGATATACAGATGCCAGTTGGGTAACGTATGTGGAAGATCACGCCTCCACTAGTGGGTGGATCTTCAATCTTGGTGGAGGTGAAGTTTCTTGGGGTTCAAAGAAACAGACTTGCATTGCCGACTCCACCATGGCTGCAGAATTCATTGCTTTGGCTGCAGGTAGTAAAGAGGCAGAATGGCTAAGAAACTTGTTGTATGAGATACCTATTTGGCCAAAGCCAATAGCACCTGTGTCCATACGTTGTGATAGTCAATCCACACTATCTAAAGCATATAGCCAAGTATATAATGGAAAATCTAGACATATTGGTATAAGACATAGCTATGTGAAAGATTTAATTTTAAATGGAGTAATCTCCATAGTGTACGTAAGAACTAAAAATAATCTTGCAGATCCTTTGACGAAAGGTCTGACAAAAGACATGGTGTTGAAGACATCATTGAGGATGGGTCTCAAGCCCACATCTAATTGATCACCAATAGTGGAAACTCAACTCACACTTGATAAAAATCAAGTCTTGAGTTCAATGATGAAAGTACATTATTAGAGTGATTGAAGTACTTAACAATAGAGACACCTCAAGGGGAAAAAGTACTTAGACCATAAAAGGTGAAGTGATAGGATGAGATTATTCTCTTAATAGATATATAGCACATATTTGCTGAAATGTTTATTATGGGAGCATTTCCGATATAGTCTACCTATATGAGAATGAAGTGGGCCGCTTCATAGAATTCAAGGCCTTGACTCTTAAATTCTCATGAAAAGGATACATGACATAGGGCCTTATCAAATGTGTCATTTTTACAATTCTTTTGATAGTATCGAGATTTCATGTGTAAGTGTTGCACACTTGTTCTAATGACTAGTTGGTTCAAAGCTTGTCTACCAATGTCTGTTTGGGATGAGTGAAATCCATAGCTTACTAAGTATTGGTTCAAATTGTAAGATACCAATATCTGAAACCATGATATTTCCAGAATTATGAGATTTAGTTATTTTGAAAATAGTGGGGGATTGTAAGAGAATTTCCAAAATAATATTAAATTAAATAATTGTATTATTTGAATTAATAATATAAATATTATATTCATATATATATATATATATATATATATATATATATATATATATATATATATATATATATATATATATATATATATATATATATATATATATATATATATATATATATATATATATATATATATATATATATATATATATATATATATATTATATATATATATATATATATATATATATATATATATATATATATATATATATATATATATATATATATATATATATATATATATATATATATATATATATATATATATATATATATATATATATATATATATATATATATATATATATATATATATATATATATATATATATATATATATATATATATATATATATATATATATATATATATATATATATATATATATATATATATATATATATATATATATATATTTTAAATTAAATGATTGTTGGTATAATGTGCCGTGTCAATTGGTTACCTATTAATTAGGAACAGTTGCAATTTATAAGCAAATCATTGCTATTTCTATGTAAAAACGTTGTTACTGATACATTGTTATCAAAAGGTGCAATTCCTTTTCATGGAGAAGCATCTGTTCCCAAACAAATTGTAGTCTCACTATAAATTGAATGTTTATTGGCACAATGAAAAAAAAAAAGAATAATCAGTCTCAAATCATTTTCTCATACTAAATCATCTTTCTCTTCTCTAATGCATGAGAGCAAGAAAAAGAATTATTCTTCTGTAAAATACTATTAAAGATACGCTTAGAGAGATTGTGCAATTCTCTTTAAGGATTCCAAAGTATCCTACAGGAAATTTGCCGGTAAACCCTTTTGCATCCAACATAGAAAGATTGGTGGGGGCGAATTGTTCCTTAAGCTTAGTGTGGAAACATACGCTTTGGAATTTTCTCAAGCAAATTTATTTCTCTATTTTTCATCTTCATTCATTCTCACTTTTGCAGCAGCCCCATAATGACATGTTTATAACAATTGTATGCGGAGATTTCTAGAGTTAAGATTAAAGAAGGTCTTAAAATTTTAATTCATGATAAAAAATAGACTGGATATGATTATTACCACTAATTTTGTATACAAGGAATTGTTCACAATATTTAATAGGTAATCATTTCATTTACTATATCTATTTTTTCATTTTAAGACTAAAATAGTGGGATATTCGTGCGTTTGCATGAGTGTGTTACGCGCATTTGTTTTCAAAATATAATAAGAATAAAATCAAATAAAAACAAAATCACTTAACTAAAATAGTTTATTAGTTTTTAAAAAAAGACATATTTTTATTTATATTAGGATCATAAATATAATTTTTTTCATATATAAAGATATTTGGATCAATTGTATTTTCTTCCGCATTTCGTATGTAAATATTATTTTTATTTTAACATTATTTATAAAAATGTTTGGATAAATAAAAAATTTGTTTCCAGTGACAAAAAAAAATTAAGTTCACTTATTAATTTAAAAATATTTTAAATTAATTTCTAAAAAATGTATATTTCTTTTATTTACAGTAATAACATATATTAGTAAAATTATTACTTCAATAATATATAAATTATTTTTCTATATATTTTGTTAAAAAAATTTATATCTTAAATTAAAAATAATTTCAAAATAATAATATTAATAGCATAAATAATTAAAAAAGAATACATTTTTTCATGTTTGAATTCTTATATTATTTTAAGTGTATTTTTTTAATGGTACAAAAAATGTAATAATTATTGTAATCATGATAGTCGTAACCGGTCTAGACCGGTTGATTCAACGGATCTGTTTGAAGCTAAAAATCGACTTGTAAAAGAATCGGAATTTAAATCGAAAAAACTTGTCAAAAACCAGTTCAAATCAGAAAATCGGCAGTTTAGGCGAATTTTGAGCTCAGACTGAATTTTGCATTTGATTTATAAAAATATAATAAAAAATTCCATTTTGAATCAAAATAATATATTTTTTAATTTTTTTTCTTTCTCCAATCACTCTAGTACATATTATCGTAGAAAAATCAAAATCGAAATTATTTTAAACTCTTTTGTTATTCTCTATTCATTTGATGAATGAAAATGAATTTTATATAATAATATATAATAAATAAATAAGATAAAATAGAGTTCAACACATGAAATAATAAGTAATGTCATGACTAAACAATTGATAAAGCTATTACATTATTATTAATTATTATTATTATTTTATTATTATTATTATTATTATTATTATTATTATTATTATTATTATTATTATTATTATTATTATTATTATTATTATTATTATTATTATTATTATTATTATTATTATTATTATTATTATTATATTAAAAAAAAGTTTTGAGATTACATATACCTATAAAAAGTTTTTAAAAAAAACTATTAAACATGTCACATATTTGTTCAACCATTGCTTAATCATATAAGTTTTAATAAGCGATAAATATTTTTTTGTATTTAGAATTTTGGATCACTAATAATAATTTTTGCCCAGAAAAAAAAAAATTATGCCTTTTAATATAAAATATTTATATATTTATGCAGTAATTTTCATTGTGTGAACATAGCTTGTTGTACTTAAGAAAAGTTGACAAAAAAAGTCTATAAAATGATTAAAATACTTCCTGCATATATTATCATGTGACTAACATAAAAAACTCCAATAACATATATTTTTTTTCTAAATTAGATTTTAAATTTACTTATCTCTTATTCATTTTAAATTGATTTATGATAAAATGAATAATAGAGAACTGATAAAGTTTAAAAATATAAAGGATAATAATTAATATTTTTTGAAACAAATAAATTATAGTTATCTATAAGTTATACTATTAAATTATTATTATTAATTACTCTAATTATTATTCATTGTAGTTAAACTTTTACAGATCTCAACTCTTTGAAACATAATAACAACTGGTTGAAACACTTGCTATATTTTCATTTATATGTTTCTTCTTATTATGGATCATTGACATTCTTTGTTTGTCTCATACGTCGGAAATCCATCAAAATCTACGATGAATTTCTATCAATCTTGATGAACAAGATTGATATCACCACACAATAACAATGAAAAATAAAAGATGAAGAAAGAAAGAAAGTATTTTTCTGTAAAGTTTCTCTCTGCCCATAAACTGTGGAAAACTTTATTATTCACTTGTGTTGTACCCCAAAATTTGCCCTCGCGCTTTTCCACAAGAAATCTCAGCTTCAAGCATTTCCTGACTTCTCAAACTGGCTCAAGAATCGGGCAAACAAACTTTTCTTGACAGTCAAGCAAAATTAGGGTTTTTACTGAGTTTCAGAACCCTGATTTGTTTCATACAGTGGGCCTAGGGTTTGATTGATTGTTGGTCAAGCAAGAGTGATTTGGCATTTAATCAGGGATTAAGTTTTATGAGCATATTCTCAGAAGATTTTGAATTTCACAGCACTTTGCAGTTTATTTCAAGATTCGGGTTAAAATTCGCGTTATCTTGGTTTAATCAGTAAAAAGGACAATGGTTTTGAATTCAGTACATTTTGATTGGGCCAGTCAGATATATGCAGTGTTGAATTCACAGTATTTTTGCACTTGATCAGTCCATTTAAGTTAATTGCTGCTTCGCTCTGGATGTTGAATAAGACGGACTTAATTGGTCAATGTTGTTTTATTTAAGCTATTTATTATTCTGAAATTAAATGATTGAATTTATTTTTCAATTGTTAATTCTAAGAATTTTAAATAAATAAATAAACAATAAAGAAATTAGATTTAATTAGATAATTTGAATTTTTATTGATATTTAAATTATTTACAAATTGTTGTTACAAACAATAATTTACATTTAATTTAAATATTACAATAGAATGAAAAAGTATCCTATTTTCTAAATACTCTTCATTCCTCACTCTGCTCCGGCATTCCATTTTTCATCTGCAAAAAGAAAAAGAAACAAGAAAAGTCAAAAGCAGTTAATTGGAAAAGACAGTTAAATTGCTCATCATTAGGGGCCACTGACTGGGATCAGTTGCCCTCTCTGCAAATCACGGGATTTCTCCCGGTTCACAGAGAGGGAAGATTATTTTATCTCATGAAATGCAAATGTCAAAAATGCATAAGTTATGAAATTCAAGCTGCATAGAAATTCAAGATTCAAAATCCAATCCAAACTGAAAAGGTTCAATCCAAACTTTCCATCCAAAACAAAGTCCACTCAAAGAAAGTCAAGGAAGTACATTTGCTGTCACAAGCTCAAAAGCTATCATGGAAAAATTTGAGAAAAAGATATCAAAAAAAGCAGAAAATCTGTCCAAATTGTCAAAAGGATAAAGATGCAAAATAAAGATGCAAACTATCTTTTTCATCATTTCCTTAGTCAGCCCCTTCAGAACAGTACAGATAAATATCATATAAAATCGTAAGCTGTACTTTGAGAGAAGGAAAAGAGATAAAGCATAGCAGAGATATAGCAGTTCAGCAGTAGACAGTAGAGCAGAGAGATAAAGCCAAAACTCAGCATAGCAGAGATAAAGCCAAAACTCAGCATAGCAGAGATATAGCAGTTCAGCAGCAAGACAGTTCAGCAGTAGACAGTAGAGCAGGGAGAAGAGGGCAAAAGATATAGAAAATATACACAGGCAAAAAGCAATCCAACATAGTAGGATAGAAAAGAGAGATACAAACCAGTTCAGCAGAGGCATCAAACCACTACTGTCCACAAAACTGAGTTCAAAAGAGAAAGATAGCAGTTCAGGACAGTTCAAAAAATATACAAACTAAACCACAACTCTGCATATAAAAAAGGACTCAACTCAGAGGATATCGGGGGAAGAAGGTTAGAAACTGATATCCAAAACAACACCACAAAAAAACTCTACATGCTCCAAACCATAAACCCATAACCTGATATCCAATACCCTGTCATTAACCAATGCTAAACACAGTAACCTGACATCAAAACTCAAGCCTCAACTTTCAAACCATACTTACCAAAACTGATATCAAGAACCCCAAACCATCATCCGAAACTCCCTGTCAAAAAACCTGGTAAACCAGTCTAAAGCCAAGCATCATTCACGAAACATAACCCAAGCCTCAGAAGCTAGCTTCATCACAGGCATCTCAGTAAGGCACATCTCAAAGCACACAAGCAAAACATCAAGGCAATATTTGTTCATAATCAAGCAAGTCATCACAGGGCAACACGAGATAGAAAGAAGCAACTCAAGAACATTCAAGACCAGTTCAGAATCATAAGCATCAGTGACATAAAGAAGAAGAAGATAAAAAGCGAATTTCAAGAAAGGTTTTTCAGGCAAAATCGAGCATCATCATCAAAACCTTAAGCATAAACAAGGAACGAAATTACCAGGGTCATCAGAAGCGAAGCCTCATCAAGTCCATCACGAACGATCCGACCTCCTCAACGCATCCCTTTTCTCTCCTCCATCTCCAGGAATCAGGTAACGAATTTGCTATATCTTTCCCTTCACCTCATAAAAAACGAAACAAATAAAGAGCTCAGAACAAATTCCACGCGTATCGGTTATAGAAGAAAAAAGGGAATACTGAAACAAACCTGGAGCAACGTATCCATTGCCTTGGAGGGAAGAGAGTATGGATTGCGTTGGTGGCCGGAGATGAGCACTCAGGGAAGCTTGAACGAAGAAGACGAATTTCAAGTGAACGGCGCCGCTGATTAACCCTCGAGCCCTTTGTCTCAATTGAACCAACAGCATGAAACCCTAATTTCGTCTTTGGATCAAAGGGCCTGACCCGTTTCCTAATTCACCTCTAAAGCCCACCGAAAATTACTTCTTTTTCTAATACTAATCTTATAAAACTCTAACTCTTTTCATTTTTATAATAAAAAACAATATTTATTCTTTTATATACTAACTCATTTATTTCCTTGTTTCTAAAACATATTTAATTTATTTCTTAATTTAATTAAACACACTAACTTAATTTAAATACTTTTTATACACAAATTAAACTTAAAAAACATTTTTGAAATACATTTGTATATAATTATCTTTTCTTTTTTATACATGATTAAATTGAAGAAACTTTTTTTAGTTAATATCATTTTTGTACATATCATACATTCTCATACATAATTAAAATTAAACTTTTTAATTAACATTTTTTTCATACATAATAATTCAATACATTTCTCTTCTAATATTTAAAATTACAAACATTTTGACTAAAATACTCTCCAATTAAAACTTAACACTTAATCAAAACCCTTCATTTGTACATAATTCATATAAATCAAAAATACAGATTAAAACATTATCTAGGTCAAAACCCTAATACGACTCAATTTCATAATTCGCATTTGTACATATTTACACTTACACATACATTTGCACTTACACAATATATTGCCCTACACACATTTTATCTTACATTTATACATTTGACATTTATATTTTGATTGCGACATTCGATTTGGTTGTAAGTACTATAAGTCTCATCCCCTTGTACATTTATACCCCCACTCCCGGACATTATTTTGTAATAGCGTAGATTTACATTCCGCAATTTACAGCTTTCCAATTATACCATGGTTAGACCTAGGGTTTGTATGTACATAAAATCAAACGCTAGATAACCTAATACAAGACAAATGCATGTAATCAATACACAATCACACTTGCACCCCCTAGGGAATCCCACATGTTGCCTTCCAAATGGGCCATGCTTGCACGTCGAATGTCTTTGGCAAAACAAAATCAAATGATCATAAGTCCCTCGATGACGCTTTCGAAAGTCGCCTATCAAAATGATCAAGTCCCTTCAAGCAAATTGCCAAAGACACTTGGCACCATTGCATTCGTGGTCCGTACGATGACCCGCGCCCGTCCCGAATAAACTTCCTAAACGCAAGATTGCCCATCAATTTCAATGGTGGAACAAAATTGTTAAAAGGGGTTAAAACATGACAAAAACCCTCGAGTACAATAGGGTAGACAAAAAACTCTTAGTTACTTGAGATTAAACTTGCAAAAACACTTGCCTAATTTCAAAAAAACACAATCCACAACACTTTCAAAAATCAAACTTTTCAAACTTTTGAAACATCTTTTCGAAGAGATATGCACCTTTGTAAAACGTTCGAGTAAAGAATTATTACAAGGTTGGCCTAAGACAAGGCATCTCTTTCCAAAACATTTTCAAAATAACCCACACACGCACTATTTTCAAAGCAATCGAAAAACAAGGCAAGTGATCTAAAAAACCAAGTAACTAAGAGCCCATGGATAACCATGGATGAAAAGGGTGCTAATACCTTCCCTTTTCATAATCTACCCCCCGAACCCATGAAACATCTCAAAAGGTTTTTGCTGTGCTTTTTAACCTTTCCTTTAGGATAAAATAAAAAGTCGGTGGCGACTCTTGCTAACCGCACAAGTGCGAATACAAATGCAAAACACTAGTCAGTTCTCCCACCGTATCACAGAACTGGCGACTCTGCTGGGGATATTTTTTTAGTGGGGTAACCTTAGGGTTTAGATCACCTTTGTTTTCAATTGCTTGCTTTGTTTGCTTTTACATATTGTGGGCTTTGCATCGGAGTTTTATGGATCCTAACCCGGATCTGGGGAAACCCTTTTAGGTAGCAACAAGGCTGTGAGGGAACTGTGCGGGGTATACCGACATGGTTGAAGCAGTCTGCTACGTTGATGTGACACTTTGGTGTGTACCGGTAACCCTTGAGTTCAGTCAAGGAGAGTACGGGGCCGCCGCGTGGTGTCATGAAGCATCAACTGACCTTAGGAACCTTAATTGACCATCTTGGCCTCTTTAGGGCAGTGAGATGACTACTTTGGTGTACTCCGAAGTCGGTTGATACTCGATACTACACTCAATTGAGGGTTGCTTTCCTGGAATATTTCGGTCGCCAGTTCAGTGGCTAAATCGAAACGATGAACAATGAAAGCAATCCAGTGATATTGGGACCTCTAGAACTCGGTTACTTTTGATAGGACAGGTTTTAACCAACAAAATGAAAGAGGGTAGTACCTGAACCTCATGCAAGCCTAAACCTAAGGCCTTGTGTGCTTTGTGTAAATATTGTTTGTCTGTATATACACTTACTTGCTTGTGCATACATGTACATAACATCATAACATCATACCATAGCATTTTAGCATTTTCAATAACCATTTCAAGGATCTCGAGGGTTCTTTGGATGCAGGGGTACGTTGAACCAGACGTCTATCAAGGGGCAAGAGGTTTCTCCTCTAACCAGTCCAATCAAAGATCAAATGCAACAACTTGAATCAGGGGCTATGACCCACACGACATGGTGAGCTTGATTCTCGTGGAAGGACATCCACCAACACAAAGTCCTCCAATCAAAATTCAAGTACAACAACTCGAATCAGTGGCTATGACCCACTCGACATGGTGAGCTTGATGCAGAGATCTCCAATCCAAGATCAGAATTCAACCTCTAACAATTTCTTGTGTTTACCCCAAGAGATCCTTGAAAACATGCATCCACATATCACGCATTGCATTTTGACAATCTTTCCTTTTTCAGGTTTCCTTACTCTCCTGCTGTTTATTTCAGCAAGAGATGGCTCTAGAACGGTCTGTCAAAGACATCCAAGACCAGACTGCTCAGCTGCAGGAGATGTTCCTGAACTTGTCCTTGGGGCAAGAAGAGATGAAAGCTCTCCTCACCAGCGGCTTGGGGAATTCCAACAATGCCAGGAATGATCAGATTGCGGAGCTGCAGTTTGATCTGACAACACTGAGGACCCAAATGATGGGATATTTGGTGGGCCAGATGGCTCTCATCCAAGACCTATCTCAAAGACAAGAGGAACTCGGAGTTCTGGTCCGCCAATTGCTTCAAAACAACCAACTGGGGCAAACATCTGAGGTCGAAGAGCAAGTCACCACTCAGCCTCCACCCACTCAAGAGGACAAGGGGAAAGCTCCTCTGCTAGCTTCAGGGTCACAAACCCATCAACAACTTCGCCGGCGTCAGCGGGGCAATCGGCGTAGACAAGAAACATCGGGAAGGCAGTTCACAGAGACCGACATACCGTCATCTCTAATTCTGGAGCGCTTGTTGGAGGTTAATCTGACTGCTTTGAGGGATCCTATCCGGAATCCTAATACCTCCGCTCCTGACTATCATCCCGATGCATTTTGTGTTTACCATTCCTATAGCCCAGGACATGACACCGATGGCTGTTGGGCCTTGAAGAACAAGATTCAAGATCTGATTGACATTGGGGTGCTGAGGTTCATGCCAAACGGCGAGATGAAGATATTCCGTTAAAGGGGTTCTCCGCTTGAAGTGACGAAGCTCGAATTGAAAGACTTTTGCTTCTTTTTGAATTTTTCAAAGTTGTAATTTCTTTTGCTGTCAAAACAATTATTTGTTGATGTTAAACTCTGTTTTCATTAATGCATTGCATATGTTTGTCTTGAATTCATCCATTCGTTTCACTATTCTTATGCTTTTCTTTATGATATTTGACTCTTGATAAAAAGCTGCAAGCCTTTAGAGGGAGGATGACGAAACAATACCGTGATCTTATACAGTATGTTTTTGAACGGACCTGGCTGATGATGTACAGGCATTTCTTTCAATTCCCAAACACTGGAGTTATAAGGAAGTTAATCCCTAGTCAACCCCTTCGAGCCAAAGAAGTAGGAGTTTCCCGTTCTAAACAATCGAAACCTTTGATATAAACCCGGGGCAGGGTAGTATCTCAGTTAATTCAAAAGAAAACGCGCATTGAAGTCGCAAACTCTCGGTTCGTAATACAACGAACGACGTCGAAAAAGAAAGCATTCCTTCGGAATCAAAAGACCAGGGTGGTTCCCTATCACATAGACAGTCAATCTCTCAAAAGAGAAAGAGCCCACCAAGCCAAAACCTATGAAGGAGGCTTAAGAAAGCTGGGGCATCCCGCTGACAGTAATCCCGAAAACGGTAACAGTCAGGCAAAAGTTAGGGATAACGAATCAAAATCAAAATAGTGAGGTCACTACAAAATCCTCAACAACATGAAAAATGTTGGAAAAGAAGAGGAGATGATGACTGTCTCCCAAATTCAAACTGGTGAACCATCACCCAAAAGTCGTTCCAAACTCAAGACAGAGTATGACGCATAATTAACTGAGCTTAGGTTGAAGGACATCACGAAGAGCGGGTGGGTACAAATATACTTTGAGCCTTTACCCTTTGTTTCTTAAACCGTGAACCTGACCACGTTACAACCCTTCAAAAGTCCTAATTGAAGCATGGGTTAGTTCGAAAGCATACTGTTACAAAAGGTATCCTGACTCCTGTAGGGCTTTGCTCTAAATCTTGTGTTAACTTGTCTTATAGTTTTCTGCTAAAAAACGCATTTTTCAAAACTTCGAGACAAACATAAACTTCGCGTTGCTTGAATATCACTGTCTGTATTTACCCCTTTTGTTTGACAGCGAAGAAATTCATACAGCGAATGTTCGGAGGAACGAAGACTCTCTCAGTAAGTCAAAATCACCTCAAAAGGATGACACTTCCATCAAATCTCCTATCAACAAAGGGGCATGACATGTCACAATCTAATTAACCTGGGGCAGTCCAGTCAAGATCCAGCAAAGCTTCCAAAAGTTCAGTTAACCTGGGGCAGTCCGGTCAAGATTTCAAGAAATCTCTCAATATGCAGAGTAATCTGATTCAAGACTCCTTCTTCACCACTTGGGGCATTCGAATGTCAAAAGTGTTCAACAAATCAACTACAACATTTCCAGACTCGACTCCTGTATCCTGCCAGGGCATATCTATCAACTATCACCTTTCCAGATTCGACTCCTGTATCCAGCCAGGGCATGTTTGAAGAATTCCAGATCAACACCTGCAGCAACCCAGGAAACATCTGTGAACGACCGATTGTAGACCAACACCTGTAATAAGCCAGGAATTTATCACCACTTGGGGCATTCGAATGTCAAAAGTGTTCAAAACCCGATGCAGTTTTACGCAAGCTCATCATCAGGGAGCCCTTTACTGATTCAACTTCAAGATTTCTGAAAACAGTTCACGGGTTCTCCAAGTAAACGGACGTTAACCTATCACTTGTTCAGATTCTTCTCAAGACTTCTGAAAACAGTTCATGGATTCTTCCCAAGTAACGGATGTTAATCTATCAACTTGTTCAGATGCACCTTTGAATTCAGAAGCTTCCCAACAACGGATGCTGCTCTTTACTGATTCAACTTCAAGATTTCTGAAAACAGTTCACGGGTTCTCCAAGTAAACGGACGTTAACCCATCACTTGTTCAGATTCTTCTCAAGACTTCTGAAAACAGTTCATGGATTCTTCCCAAGTAACGGATGTTAATCTATCAACTTGTTCAGATGCACCTTTGAATTCAGAAGCTTCCCAACAACGGATGCTGCTCTTTACTGATTCAACTTCAAGATTTCTGAAAACAGTTCACGGGTTCTCCAAGTAAACGGACGTTAACCCATCACTTGTTCAGATTCTTCTCAAGACTTCTGAAAACAGTTCATGGATTCTTCCCAAGTAACGGATGTTAATCTATCAACTTGTTCAGATGCACCTTTGAATTCAGAAGCTTCCCAACAACGGATGCTGCTCTTTACTGATTCAACTTCAAGATTTCTGAAAACAGTTCACGGGTTCTCCAAGTAAACGGACGTTAACCTATCACTTGTTCAGATTCTTCTCAAGACTTCTGAAAACAGTTCATGGATTCTTCCCAAGTAACGGATGTTAATCTATCAACTTGTTCAGATGCACCTTTGAATTCAGAAGCTTCCCAACAACGGATGCTGCTCTTTACTGATTCAACTTCAAGATTTCTGAAAACAGTTCACGGGTTCTCCAAGTAAACGGACGTTAACCTATCACTTGTTCAGATTCTTCTCAAGACTTCTGAAAACAGTTCATGGATTCTTCCCAAGTAACGGATGTTAATCTATCAACTTGTTCAGATGCACCTTTGAATTCAGAAGCTTCCCAACAACGGATGCTGCTCTTTACTGATTCAACTTCAAGATTTCTGAAAACAGTTCACGGGTTCTCCAAGTAAACGGACGTTAACCTATCACTTGTTCAGATTCTTCTCAAGACTTCTGAAAACAGTTCATGGATTCTTCCCAAGTAACGGATGTTAATCTATCAACTTGTTCAGATGCACCTTTGAATTCAGAAGCTTCCCAACAACGGATGCTGCTCTTTACTGATTCAACTTCAAGATTTCTGAAAACAGTTCACGGGTTCTCCAAGTAAACGGACGTTAACCCATCACTTGTTCAGATTCTTCTCAAGACTTCTGAAAACAGTTCATGGATTCTTCCCAAGTAACGGATGTTAATCTATCAACTTGTTCAGATGCACCTTTGAATTCAGAAGCTTCCCAACAACGGATGTTGCTCTTTACTGATTCAACTTCAAGATCTCTGAAAGCAGTTCACGGGTTCTCCAAGTAAACGGATGTTAACCTATCGCTTGTTCAGATTCTTCTCAAAGCTAACAACCACGGAAGATCGCACTCGCCTGAATTCTCCCTATCCCCCAGCGGAGTTCATCAAAATTCCCCAGCAGTAACTTATCTTTGCAAATCCCCAGCCAGGGAATCCTCAGGAATTCAATCCCCCTCAGAGTTTAAGCTTCAGCATCCCCGGCAGATCAAGAGTTTCAAGTGGACAATCCCCAGCGGAGTCAGACTTTTAAACCATCTCCCCACAGAGTTTTGGAAGGACAAATCTTGAGTTCCCCAGTGAAGTCTCCATAGTTACTTCCCATCAAGCTGACGATTCTCAAATCTGACCTCCCCAGCATGAGTCTACTAGTTGGAACTCCCCAGTAGAGGTCATCAGGAATTCTCTTCCCCGGCAACAGCCAAGGATTTATTTTCCCCGGCAGCAGTCAAGATGCTTTTATCTTCAGCCATCTCGGATTTGTGTATCCTCGGCAAGATTAGCTCATCAGCCTACATGCGCATTCATTACATTCATATCATAAACATTAATGTCACATGTATTGCATCATGCATCATAACATTGCATGCAGCTAACCCCTTTGCCTTTTCAGGTAAGATCAGTCGACAGACACAGATCAACTCCCAGGATTCATCCAAAAAATAGTTCAGATGTGACCCGGGCACGACGACATCCTGATACTTATTCCAGGTTCATTCAGACGCATCATCAAGAAACCCTACACCGGTTCCTCTTCAACTTCAAAATTTCTGAAAACAGTTCACGGATTCTTCCCAACAACGGATGTCAATCTACCGACTGATTCAGACTCTTCTCAATTTTTTTGAA
The DNA here is from genome assembly GCA_948472305.1 of Vicia faba. Classification (NCBI taxonomy): domain Eukaryota; kingdom Viridiplantae; phylum Streptophyta; class Magnoliopsida; order Fabales; family Fabaceae; genus Vicia; species Vicia faba. The sequence continues at coordinate 1,211,661,659 of OX451739.1, forward strand.
AATAGTTTACGGACGTGTCCCAACAACGGATGCTGCTCTATTGCTGATTCAACCTCAAGACTTCTGAAAACAGTTCACGGGTTCTCCAAGTAAACGGATGTTAACCTATCACTTGTTCAGATTCAACCTCAAGACTTCTGAAAACAGTTCATGGATTCTTCCCAAGTAACGGATGTTAATCTATCAGCTTGTTCAGATGCACCTTTGAAATTAGTTTACGGAAGCTTCCCAACAACGGATGCTGCTCTATTGCTGATTCAACCTCAAGACTTCTGAAAACAGTTCATGGATTCTTCCCAAGTAACGGATGTTAATCTATCAGCTTGTTCAGATGCACCTTTGAAATTAGTTTACGGAAGCTTCCCAACAACGGATACTGCTCTATTGCTGATTCAACCTCAAGACTTCTGAAAACAGTTCACGGGTTCTCCAAGTAAACGGATGTTAACCTATCACTTGTTCAGATTCAACCTCAAGACTTCTGAAAGCAGTTCATGGATTCTTCCCAGGTAACGGATGTTAATCTATCAACTTATTTAGATACGACTTCCTGAAAACGGCTTGTAGGTTCCCCCAACCACGGATGTCAACCTATTGCCTGTTCAGACCCCCCAATTCAGAAAGGGTCTAAAGCTCGGACACTTTCCTAAAGCTCCCGTCCAGATGGCATCGTTAAGCCCATCTCCAAATGGCATCTCTAAGCCCATTCCCGCATCCAGTACTATGATAAGTGCAAATTTTCTGGGCACATTAGTGTCCAATCTCCTTTTACCTTCAGGTCGCGAAAGGCAAGCCTGCCAATCTGACTCTTCAGGTCAAAGAAGATTGAACAGGGGCAACTGTTGTACCCCAAAATTTGCCCTCGCGCTTTTCCACAAGAAATCTCAGCTTCAAGCATTTCCTGACTTCTCAAACTGGCTCAAGAATCGGGCAAACAAACTTTTCTTGACAGTCAAGCAAAATTAGGGTTTTTACTGAGTTTCAGAACCCTGATTTGTTTCATACAGTGGGCCTAGGGTTTGATTGATTGTTGGTCAAGCAAGAGTGATTTGGCATTTAATCAGGGATTAAGTTTTATGAGCATATTCTCAGAAGATTTTGAATTTCACAGCACTTTGCAGTTTATTTCAAGATTCGGGTTAAAATTCGCGTTATCTTGGTTTAATCAGTAAAAAGGACAATGGTTTTGAATTCAGTACATTTTGATTGGGCCAGTCAGATATATGCAGTGTTGAATTCACAGTATTTTTGCACTTGATCAGTCCATTTAAGTTAATTGCTGCTTCGCTCTGGATGTTGAATAAGACGGACTTAATTGGTCAATGTTGTTTTATTTAAGCTATTTATTATTCTGAAATTAAATGATTGAATTTATTTTTCAATTGTTAATTCTAAGAATTTTAAATAAATAAATAAACAATAAAGAAATTAGATTTAATTAGATAATTTGAATTTTTATTGATATTTAAATTATTTACAAATTGTTGTTACAAACAATAATTTACATTTAATTTAAATATTACAATAGAATGAAAAAGTATCCTATTTTCTAAATACTCTTCATTCCTCACTCTGCTCCGGCATTCCATTTTTCATCTGCAAAAAGAAAAAGAAACAAGAAAAGTCAAAAGCAGTTAATTGGAAAAGACAGTTAAATTGCTCATCATTAGGGGCCACTGACTGGGATCAGTTGCCCTCTCTGCAAATCACGGGATTTCTCCCGGTTCACAGAGAGGGAAGATTATTTTATCTCATGAAATGCAAATGTCAAAAATGCATAAGTTATGAAATTCAAGCTGCATAGAAATTCAAGATTCAAAATCCAATCCAAACTGAAAAGGTTCAATCCAAACTTTCCATCCAAAACAAAGTCCACTCAAAGAAAGTCAAGGAAGTACATTTGCTGTCACAAGCTCAAAAGCTATCATGGAAAAATTTGAGAAAAAGATATCAAAAAAAGCAGAAAATCTGTCCAAATTGTCAAAAGGATAAAGATGCAAAATAAAGATGCAAACTATCTTTTTCATCATTTCCTTAGTCAGCCCCTTCAGAACAGTACAGATAAATATCATATAAAATCGTAAGCTGTACTTTGAGAGAAGGAAAAGAGATAAAGCATAGCAGAGATATAGCAGTTCAGCAGTAGACAGTAGAGCAGAGAGATAAAGCCAAAACTCAGCATAGCAGAGATAAAGCCAAAACTCAGCATAGCAGAGATATAGCAGTTCAGCAGCAAGACAGTTCAGCAGTAGACAGTAGAGCAGGGAGAAGAGGGCAAAAGATATAGAAAATATACACAGGCAAAAAGCAATCCAACATAGTAGGATAGAAAAGAGAGATACAAACCAGTTCAGCAGAGGCATCAAACCACTACTGTCCACAAAACTGAGTTCAAAAGAGAAAGATAGCAGTTCAGGACAGTTCAAAAAATATACAAACTAAACCACAACTCTGCATATAAAAAAGGACTCAACTCAGAGGATATCGGGGGAAGAAGGTTAGAAACTGATATCCAAAACAACACCACAAAAAAACTCTACATGCTCCAAACCATAAACCCATAACCTGATATCCAATACCCTGTCATTAACCAATGCTAAACACAGTAACCTGACATCAAAACTCAAGCCTCAACTTTCAAACCATACTTACCAAAACTGATATCAAGAACCCCAAACCATCATCCGAAACTCCCTGTCAAAAAACCTGGTAAACCAGTCTAAAGCCAAGCATCATTCACGAAACATAACCCAAGCCTCAGAAGCTAGCTTCATCACAGGCATCTCAGTAAGGCACATCTCAAAGCACACAAGCAAAACATCAAGGCAATATTTGTTCATAATCAAGCAAGTCATCACAGGGCAACACGAGATAGAAAGAAGCAACTCAAGAACATTCAAGACCAGTTCAGAATCATAAGCATCAGTGACATAAAGAAGAAGAAGATAAAAAGCGAATTTCAAGAAAGGTTTTTCAGGCAAAATCGAGCATCATCATCAAAACCTTAAGCATAAACAAGGAACGAAATTACCAGGGTCATCAGAAGCGAAGCCTCATCAAGTCCATCACGAACGATCCGACCTCCTCAACGCATCCCTTTTCTCTCCTCCATCTCCAGGAATCAGGTAACGAATTTGCTATATCTTTCCCTTCACCTCATAAAAAACGAAACAAATAAAGAGCTCAGAACAAATTCCACGCGTATCGGTTATAGAAGAAAAAAGGGAATACTGAAACAAACCTGGAGCAACGTATCCATTGCCTTGGAGGGAAGAGAGTATGGATTGCGTTGGTGGCCGGAGATGAGCACTCAGGGAAGCTTGAACGAAGAAGACGAATTTCAAGTGAACGGCGCCGCTGATTAACCCTCGAGCCCTTTGTCTCAATTGAACCAACAGCATGAAACCCTAATTTCGTCTTTGGATCAAAGGGCCTGACCCGTTTCCTAATTCACCTCTAAAGCCCACCGAAAATTACTTCTTTTTTTAATACTAATCTTATAAAACTCTAACTCTTTTCATTTTTATAATAAAAAACAATATTTATTCTTTTATATACTAACTCATTTATTTCCTTGTTTCTAAAACATATTTAATTTATTTCTTAATTTAATTAAACACACTAACTTAATTTAAATACTTTTTATACACAAATTAAACTTAAAAAACATTTTTGAAATACATTTGTATATAATTATCTTTTCTTTTTTATACATGATTAAATTGAAGAAACTTTTTTTAGTTAATATCATTTTTGTACATATCATACATTCTCATACATAATTAAAATTAAACTTTTTAATTAACATTTTTTTCATACATAATAATTCAATACATTTCTCTTCTAATATTTAAAATTACAAACATTTTGACTAAAATACTCTCCAATTAAAACTTAACACTTAATCAAAACCCTTCATTTGTACATAATTCATATAAATCAAAAATACAGATTAAAACATTATCTAGGTCAAAACCCTAATACGACTCAATTTCATAATTCGCATTTGTACATATTTACACTTACACATACATTTGCACTTACACAATATATTGCCCTACACACATTTTATCTTACATTTATACATTTGACATTTATATTTTGATTGCGACATTCGATTTGGTTGTAAGTACTATAAGTCTCATCCCCTTGTACATTTATACCCCCACTCCCGGACATTATTTTGTAATAGCGTAGATTTACATTCCGCAATTTACAGCTTTCCAATTATACCATGGTTAGACCTAGGGTTTGTATGTACATAAAATCAAACGCTAGATAACCTAATACAAGACAAATGCATGTAATCAATACACAATCACACTTGCACCCCCTAGGGTAATCCCACATGTTGCCTTCCAAATGGGCCATGCTTGCACGTCGAATGTCTTTGGCAAAACAAAATCAAATGATCATAAGTCCCTCGATGACGCTTTCGAAAGTCGCCTATCAAAATGATCAAGTCCCTTCAAGCAAATTGCCAAAGACACTTGGCACCATTGCATTCGTGGTCCGTACGATGACCCGCGCCCGTCCCGAATAAACTTCCTAAACGCAAGATTGCCCATCAATTTCAATGGTGGAACAAAATTGTTAAAAGGGGTTAAAACATGACAAAAACCCTCGAGTACAATAGGGTAGACAAAAAACTCTTAGTTACTTGAGATTAAACTTGCAAAAACACTTGCCTAATTTCAAAAAAACACAATCCACAACACTTTCAAAAATCAAACTTTTCAAACTTTTGAAACATCTTTTCGAAGAGATATGCACCTTTGTAAAACGTTCGAGTAAAGAATTATTACAAGGTTGGCCTAAGACAAGGCATCTCTTTCCAAAACATTTTCAAAATAACCCACACACGCACTATTTTCAAAGCAATCGAAAAACAAGGCAAGTGATCTAAAAAACCAAGTAACTAAGAGCCCATGGATAACCATGGATGAAAAGGGTGCTAATACCTTCCCTTTTCATAATCTACCCCCCGAACCCATGAAACATCTCAAAAGGTTTTTGCTGTGCTTTTTAACCTTTCCTTTAGGATAAAATAAAAAGTCGGTGGCGACTCTTGCTAACCGCACAAGTGCGAATACAAATGCAAAACACTAGTCAGTTCTCCCACCGTATCACAACTTGCAACTGTAAATTCTGTGAATACAACTTGATTACAAAAAATAGGGGTTATTCCCTCTATTTATAGATTTAGGTTAGCTTGCTCTCTAAGCAAAAACTCAAAAATATAAAATCCTAAAATATGTATTTTGGAACTAAATTAAATCTATCTATTTTAGACCTAAATCAAATCTATCTAGATCTAAAATAAATTTGTGTGTAACAAACTGTTTCCACACTTCTAAATCAAATCAAATCTTTTCGACATTCCCTTGTCTCTATCGAACAAACTGCTTCGACACAAGGAATTACTTTCAACACACCATCTAATTCATTGTGTCTAAGCTATCTACATTCATCATAGCTCTTAGTCTTTGAAATACTTCAACCTGCACACCCTTCGTCATGATGTCTGCAATTTGATTCTCAGTTCTACAGTGTTCCAAGTTCATCTTCCCATCTGCTACCTACTCTCGAAGATAGTGGAACCTCATTTTGATGTGTTTGCTTTGACCATGAGCTATATGATTCTTTATCAGGTTAATAGCTCACATGTTGTCGATCATCAAGGTAATTGTTCCATGATCTTTCCCTGTTATCTCTTTGATCAAGTTCAACATCCAAGTTGCTTGACATGCACAAAGAGAAACAGCTATGTATTCTGCTTCGCATGATGATAATGCCACTACTGGTTCTTTTTTCGAACTCCAAGCAACTTGTGCACCACCTAACATAAACACATATATTGTTGTTGAATTTTGATCTTCAGCATCACTACACCAACCTGAATCAATGTACCCTACTAACTTGCATTCTTTTCCTTTATCATCTGCAGGAAACAAAATTCCATAGTCGAGAGTTACTTTAAGATACCTCAATATTCTTTTCGTCACTGCTAGGTGTGATACTTTTGGCTTCAGCATGAATCTACCTACCATACCTACATTGTATGCTAAGTCATGCCTCGTGTGACAAATGTATCTTAATGATCCAATAAGTCTTATGTATTATGTTGGGTTGACATCATCTTCTTCTACATCTTTCGACAGTTGCAGTCTTGTTTCTGCATGTGTCGAAGTCAAGTTGCATTCTTCCATCTCAAATCTCTTGAGAATTTCTCCTGCATATCTTCTTTGATACATCATCAAACCTCTACTACTCTTGTAGAATTTGATGACATGGAGATATGAAATATCATCCAGATCAGACATTTCGAATTCCTTACTGAGATCACCTTTGAAGTTTTCGATCTCCTTCTTGCAGCTACCTGATTTTAACAAGTCATCGACATGGATACATAGTATAAGCAATTCACTATTGCTTCTTCTTACATATACTCTATGTTCAGCTGTGCACTTCACTAATTCTTTCTTCCTTAGAAAGCTATCAATCTTCTTATTCCAAGCTCTTGGAGCTTGTTTCAATCCATACAGGACTTTATGTAGCTTGTACACCTTTCTCTCTTTGTTATGTTTCACAAACCCAACTGGTTGTTTAAACAGACTTCTTCTTCTAAGGGTGCATTCAGGAATACACACTTCACGATCATCTGACATATGTGCCAATTGTTTATTTGTGCTAGACCAACAACCAACCTGATTGTTTCGATCCTAGCCATAAGTGCAAAAAATTCATCGAAGTATGTTCTTTCTTTCTAGAGAAATCATTTTGCCACGAGCCTCGCTTTGTGCCGAGTTACTTCCCCTTTGGGATTCATCTTCAGCTTGTATATCCGCTTGATATCAATTTCCTTCTAGCCTTGTGGAAAATCGATAAGTGACCAAGTGTTGTTGTCTTCGATGGACTTCACTTCTCCGTTCATGGCTTTCACTCACTTTGAATCCTTCAATGCTTCAACTGCATTGACTGGTTCGACATTTGTATAAAAAAGCATAATGTACCAGCTCACCTTCATTATCAACCACATCATCTGATATAATCACACAATCTTGTAACCTTGCAGGCACGCGTCTTGTTCTTTGAGGTCTGCTTGTAATTGGTTGATTTATAACTGTTGGTTCCTCTTGTCTGACTTCTCTTTCGACTTTAGTTTCTGGTTCTTCAAGTAGGATTTCCACTGAATCTTTCTTGACATTTTTAATCCAATCTCATTCTTTAAGCTCATTTATGATCACGTCCTTTTTGATCACAATCGGCTTGTTCACTGGGTCGAACAACTTGTAACCTCTTGTCAAATGATATCTGTTGTACCCAAAATTTGCTCTCTCATTTCTCAAGGCATTTCTCACAAGGATTCTCAAAAATTTAAGCTTGCACAACTACTATTGGATTTTTCATCATCAAGTTAAAAATGAAACTGCAAAAAAAGTAAAGCAGATAAAAATGATTTTTTGAAGAAAAGCAAGTTTCCTTCGATTCATTCTAAGTTTCGATTGGGTGTCTAGGTTTCCTTCGATTCAGAAGACAAAGGCCTTCTGTTGGTGTACTTTGATTCAAAAGATTAGTGGCTCCATACCAGCTTCCTTCGATTCAGAAGGCAAGGGCCTCCTGAAAACTCCCTTCGATTCAAAAGTTAATGGCTTAATATTGGTCCCTTTCGATTCAGAGGGAAATGACCTTCTGAAAAACTTCCTTCGATTCAGAAGGAAATGATCTTCATACAAGCTTCGACTGAGTCCTGTTTCCCTTTGAAACAACGTCCTTCGATTCAGGAAGTAAAGGCCTCCTGTTGGTTTTCTTCGATTCAGAAAGTCAATAATCTTCTGAAAGCTTCCTTCGATTCAGAAGGCAATAACCTTCTGAAAAGTGTCCTTTGATTGCACCATTGACCCCTTACATGTTTGCCTTTGACACCACAAAGCCAGGATTTTCTTCATGCCAGCAGGCACAAGCAGTGGCCTCCTGCATGCATCCTTCGTTTGGCCATGTGACCTCTGGAAGGCAAGCCTTCGATTGGACAAGAGCCACCTTCACGCAAAGCTTCGGTTGGAGTATTAGTTCCTGTTTTACCCTAAAATTTGCCCTCCCATTTCCTCAACATTTTCTCATCACAAGACCTTTGAAGATCAAGATCCAGTTAGGGTTTCCTCTGCTCAAGACTTCTCCTTGCACTGTTAAACCAAATTAGGGTTTGTGGTTGAACAAAGATGTTTTGACCTAAAATGCCTAAGATGACTTTCATGCTTCATATTGGACTCCCAAGTTTATCCATACCAAGTTTCAAGTCTTGATTCCAAGTTTTGCCCAGTCAATTGGACAGTTGACCTAGAAATCAACTGTATTGGGGAAAAGTCAACTGTGGCCAATTGACAGTCAAATCTCATGAAATTTGATCCACATCAACATTATGAACTCATTTGGACCATTTGATCAAGTTTGAATCACAATTCCACAAGAAATTTGATCAGATCATCAAAAGGGCAAAATGGTCATTTTTAGGGTTTTGACTGCACAAGGGTAATTTTTGACTGTTTGACCTAGCCAATGGCAAACCAAGCTCACATATGGACTCAAGGACCCCATGGAATTATCTTGACATGCTCAACAAGCTCAAAAGATCCCAAGTACACAAGATTGACAGTTGAATTTCCCAGTCAATTGATCAATTTTGACTGTATACTGAAAAGTCAAACTTTGACTTTTTGGTCAAAATCAAGAGTCAAGATTCATTTTTCATCAAAACATGCCAAATCATGAAACTTGTTCACCAAGAAATCACAAAATGCAAATTAGGGTTAGAAAATGGAATTTTTCATAACTTAGAATTTTTCTAAGTTATGAAAAACCCTAATTTTTTCCCAACTTTGCCCCATCTTTTCACCAAGATCCATTTGGATTCAAACAAAAGTCAAAACATGAAAGTTGTAGCTTGTTGCATAATCTACAACTTTGATTCACAAAGTTTTCTCATTTGAAGCTTGTATCTCAAGTTACAATTTTTTGAATAAGGGCACTAAACCATTTTTAACTTAGTAAAATTTTAACCTATTTTGACAAGGTTTTCTACCCCACTTCAAGGCCATTTTTCATACCCTTCCACTTGGAATTTTAATTTGCATTTCAAAGATGGATTGTAGTACACATTCCAAGCTTTCCAAAATGTCCAAGAACTCATCAAACAACCTCATAACTTAAGAGATTCGAATTTCACAAGTTGGCAAAAATTCACTTTTGTTCTTCATCAAAACATGTTCATAATCTTGTAAATTTGAAATCAGCTTGCTTTATGCTTGATTACAGGTCCTTGAACCATTCCATACTCAATAATTTAATGCATATTCAATGTGTTAAGGTGTTGTTCTTTGAGTGCAAGCATTGTATGCAAGATTAATCCTAAACTAAATAAAGTGCTTTATCCATTTTTGTAAAAAGCTAGTTTTATGTCAAATTGAAATCCAAGCAAGTACAGTTAGGATCTCATGGGCACAAGATTATGGGCAAATTGCTCTGATCAAGGGAGGCTTATGCAGCAGGATTAGAGGCCCCTACTGACCTAAAACACCAAGTGACCATTGCTTGCTTCAAATTCAAGTAACATTGCATAACTTATCCCATCTCTCATCTCAGCTGAGAAACACAAGAAAGAAGTTATCAAACACATTCCATAGAACATATTCAAGCTAACACACGAGCCCTTGGCCTCTCAAACACTCCCATTGCCCTAATCACCTTGAAACTGCTCAAACAGGGGAACCCCTGCAGATTGAGTGCTATCTCCCAATCCCTTCAAGCATTCTTGCCCAAACCTGTTCCTCTACCTTCCTTATAACCTATGCAAGCTAACCATGACTTAAAACCTGACCTGTAACACCTCCAAGCCACTTCACCATTTTTAATTTTCTGTTTTGCAGTTGGAGTTCATTAGCTCGATTCAGGGAGTTTCAAGACAAAGTAGGACTTGGAAAAGCATCCTTACACTTCAAGGAAGCTATACAAGTCATCATTTCACTCTGAAACATCCTCCATTGCAAAGCTCGATCCCAACTTAACAGGTAAGTTCATGAAGTTCTATCTCTCTTATTAGGCATTGTTAGCTTTAGGTTTGTGAAGAAAATATGTCACAATCATAGCCCTGAACATGCTCATATGATTAGATTTCATTTATATTTCGTGTGCTTAGAGAATTTTATGTCTGAACATGGTTAAAAATTTAGGTCAGGATTTGGGAGAGAAGAAATTCTCTCTCATTTCTGAGAGTTAGCTTGACTTCTTTATATGTCTAGAACCGTGGTTTCAAGCTCTACAGGTTTCATGTTGGAAGATTTGGCAAAAGATCAAGGAATGAGAAGTTAGAAAACACGTGTTTTTGAACAAGGAAGTGTTCTGAGGTTGAAGATGAAGCTACATGGGCTGGGCCTGTGTGGTTTCTTCTTTTTGCACCCTATTTCCATTTTCTCACCCCCCAAGCCCATTTGTCTTATTTTTAATTCTTTTTGACTTTTTTCTTTTTTTATTTTGACTTGTTTATTTTTTCTCAGCATATTAAAATTTTGAAAATATTTTTTCCATCCCTTTTTGAATTTATGGCATATTTATTTGATTTATTTCTTTGTTTATACATAAAATATATGCATACTATTATTTAGAATAAACATAAAAATAGTGTAAATACAATTTTTATTTTTTTTACATTCTGAAAATATTCCACATAAAAAAAAATACTTTTTTTTATTATTATTTTTTATTTTATTAAATATTAAATATTTTGCACATAATGTATATTTAAGAAATTAATATATGTATATATATATGTTTATTAATATATTTAGGTTAGAATATAAAAATATTTGAATTTTTTTCATTTTTATTAATATTTGATACAAAAAATACTTTTTCATAATATACTTCATTATTTTTATTTTTGTACATAATAAATAAATGTTTGTATTAAATTAAACAATAATACATTTTCTTAATAAAATTAGGGTTTTTGCCCTAAATTCAAAATACTCCAAAAAATAATATATTTTTATTTTCTTTTCTCTTTTACATAAATAATATTTTTTCATACATATACAAAACATTTCTTTTGCATCTTGCATTCTTATTTAATTTTTGTACATTGATTAAATTGCAAATATTCAAAATGATGTAATAATTTAGATTTAAATTCTTGTCAATATCCCCATTTGAACATTTGTACCCCCCTTCCCATATTTGGTTTTGTAATAGTTTAGTAAATTTAATTTCGCACTTTATTGCTTTCTAATGATAACATGTTAGAATTAGGGTTTGTATGCGAAAAAACGATAAAAAAATAGTTATGACCTAATCTCAAGATAAATAAGCATGAAAATGGACACACAAATCACACTTGCACCCCTAGGGTATTCCACTTGTTGCCTTCAAATAAATGGGCCATATTGTATGTTGAACTTCTTTGGGCAAAGCAAACAATTTGAATGATCATAGTCCCTCGATAAAACTTTTTCAAAACAAACAAAAATAAATGATCAAGTCCCTCAAAGAAAATTGCCCAAAGACATTTAACGCCGTTGCAATTATGGTCCAAACGATGACCCGCGCCTGTCCCTTTCACATCCTAACATAAGGTTGTCCACCAAATCCAATGGTGGAACAAACTTGTTAAAAGGGTTAAAACCTAGCAATAATCTTTTGAGAAATTTAGGAGTAGATAACCTCTTAGTTACTTGAATCAAACTTGCAAAACAAAACACTTGCCTGATTTCAAAACCACACCTCATAACACTTTCAAAACAACTTTAAAAAACAAATGAAAACCTTTTCAAAAGACATACATCTTTGTATACATCCCCACATGGATCATTACAAAGGTTGCCACCACATTGGCCTCTTTTCAAAATATTTTCAAACCCACACACTCAAGCACCATTTAAAACAATTGAAAACAAAAAGGCAAGTGATCTAAGCAAGTAACTAAGAGCCCATGGATAACCATGGATAGAAAGGGTGCTAATACCTTCCCTTTCTATAATCTACTCCCCGAACCCAAGAAAACATCTCAAAAGGTTTTTGTTGTGCTTTTTAACCTTTCCTTAGGATAAAATAAAAAGTCGGTGGCGACTCTTGCTGACCGCAACATTTGCGAATACAAACGCAAAACCCTAGTCAGTTCTCCCACCGTATCACAGAACTGGCGACTCTGCTGGGGAAACAACTTAAAAGTGGAGTAACCTTAGGGCTTAGATCACCTTTGTTTTCAATTGTTTGCTTTGTTTGCTTTTATATTTGTGGGCTTTGCATCGGAGTTTCATAGATCCTAACCCGGATCTGGGAAATACCCTTTTTAGGTAGCATAATCTGTGAGGGACCTGTCCGGCGTAGACCGACATGGGTGAAGCAGTGGCTACGTTGGTGTGGCATCTTAGTCTGTACCTATATCCATTGTGTTGCAACGGGGAGAATATAGGTCTTCTAAGGGGTCATTAAACACCAACCAACCTTAGAACCCTAAATTGACCAACTTGGCTATTAGGACAGTAGCAGTATGCTACACTCATTGAGGCTAAACTCTCGAGATGGTTCTGGCCGCGAGAAAAGATTGCGATGCTGGAGTTATGACCGATTGAGGGTAGCCAATGATTTGAGATCCTCTAGAACCCGGTTACTTTTGATAGGACAGGTTTTAACCAACAAAACCAAAAGAGGGTAATACCTGAAACTCATGCTGGCCTAAAACCCAAGGGTGTCTTGTGTGACTTGTGTGCCTTATTTACCTATGTGAATACTTGTGGTGTGCTTCATCATAGCATCATGCCATCATACCATTGCATGCATCCTGTGTAAAGGACTAACCCATTTCAAAGACAAAAAAGGTTTCATCTTTGCTCTGTTTTGTAGGAGATCATGATGCCCGTGCGTAGGAATACTGTCCGGCTCAACTTTGTTCAACCACCAGTGTTACTCAAGGATTTGGTTGGAAGGATTCCAAACACTTCTTACTTCATCAACAGACATGGTTCTCTCCTTGGCTTGGTCACTGCAAAATGGGACCAACAACTGATAAGTGTTCTGACCCAATTTTATGACCCTCTGTATCACTGTTTCACCTTTCAAGACTTCCAGCTGGTTCCTACCCTGGAAGAATTTTCTTATTTGCTTGGGATCCCTGTCTTGGAACAAACTTCATTCACTGGTTTGGAAAGGACTCCTAGGCCTGAAGAGATTCCTGCAATTCTCCCCTTGACCAAAGAAGAGGTATTGTCCAACTGGGAAACTAGAAATGGGATCAAGGGCTTTTTGGTCAAATTTCTGGTTGGCAAGGCTAATGATTTCTGGAATGACTTGGACTTCAAGGCGTACGAGGATATTCTGGCTCTTTTGATCTATGGTCTGGTATTGTTTCCCAACCCCGACACCTTTATCAGTATCCATGTCATAAGGATCTTTATGTCTCGGAATCCGGTACCCACTCTTTTAGGTGATATTCTACAACAACTCTATGCTCGTACTGCTCGAAAACGGGGAACTCCGTGGTGTTGTGCTCCTTTGCTAGTAAGGTGGTTTATTTCGCACCTTCCTAAGTTCGTGCTGAAGAATGAAGAAGGAAAAGGTTGGGCTAGGAGGTTAATGTCTCTCACTGATAATGACATCACCTGGACTCTCAGAGGTTTGGATGAGGTAGCTGTTATTGACCGTTGCGGAGAATACCCTAATGTTCCGTTGATTGGTATCCAAGGAGGAATCTCTTACAATCCATGCTTAGCTCTCCGTCAGTTTGGAAGAGCCAGAGGGGATGGGCCTCATGAAATGCTGGTTCCTCACTTCCATTTTGAGTTTCAAGCAGACAGTGACAAACTACGCCAGGGATTCATTAGAGCCTGGGACAGAATCCACAAGGCCAACCCACATGAGTTGGGACCGAAGACTTCTCTGCCATTGAAGCCCTATTGCAAATGGGTCCGCATCCGTGCTCAAAGGTTAGGTATGCCCTACGAAGCTGTTAGGTCTCTCACTCTTGAGTCTCCTGTTGAAGATGGGGTTCCTCCAATTGTCCTCCCTCCTCAGATACCTACAGATTTTGACACCATGAAGAGATCTTGGGCGCAGCTGAAGGAAGAACGGGATTTCTATCGGGAAAAATTCAACGAGCAGGAACGGAAGATCCAGAGGCTGACTAAGCAATTGGAGGAAGAACGGGTCCTGAACAACTACATCAGCACTGAAAAGAGGAGGCCATGGGAGCATTGACGAGCTTTGGATGTTTCCTTTCATAGTTTTATTTCCTTTCCAGTATTTTTCATTCCTGTAATGCCTAAGGGCGAATTGTTGAACAATTGAAAATTTTAATCTAATGAAGTGTGTTTCCCTTTTTGTCTACAAAGTTGAATCTTGTTTGTCTTTGAAAACATAAAACATACGCATCCCATTGCACCATATGCATAGCAGGTACCCTATTTCACAGGTTGCTTAATCTCCTTCGCTGTTTATTTTGAACAGTCATCATGAATCCAGACTCCTCCAGTGAGCAAGCAATCAAGGCCCTTCAGGCCCAAAGTGCATAGTTTCAAGAGATGGTCCTAAGCCTAGCCCAAGGACAGCAAGAGTTGAAGACTCTACTCCTGAAGAAGAAGAAGAAAAAGAGGACTGCGTTGTTCAACACCGGACGCAGATTCGGGAACACACTCCATAATGAAGCTGATCCAACTACTTCTTCTGCTGAGAAAAACAGTCCCCAAGGGGGAGGAGCTCCTAGTCCCGCAGTCTCCGACAACGAGACGGACTACAACGACGAACAATACCCACCTGCTGCTGACAGATACAAGCAATTGGAGGACCGCTTAAGCGCCATGGAAATTCAGAATGTGTCGGGGCTGGATTTCGGAGATTTGGGGTTATCTTCTGGGGTAGTAATTCCACACAAGTTTAAGGCGCCTGCCTTCGCCAAGTATGATGGGGTCTCCTGCCCAAAGCTGCATCTGAGGTCGTACATAAGGAAAATCCAACCTTACACGGCAGATAAGAACCTCTGGATTCACTTCTTCCAAGATAGCCTCTCGGGGTCACAGCTTGAATGGTTCTACCAATTAGATGGAACCAGCATCCGACACTGGGAAGATTTGGCAACCGCATTCTACAGACAATACCAATACAATTCTGATCTCGCTCCTACGCGTACCCAACTTCAGGGTATGTCTCTAGGAACGGGTGAAGGGTTCAAAGAGTACGCTCAAAAATGGAGAGATTTGGCTGGAAGGGTGCAGCCTCCATTGACTGATCGAGAGCTGGTTGATATGTTTCTAGGGACGTTGTCTGGTCCGTTTTTCAATCATTTGGTTGGTAACTCCTCCGCTGGGTTTACAGATTTGATATTGACATGAGAAAGAATTGAAGCTGGCATCAGGTCAGGCAAGATACAAAAGGCTGCCTCCACAAGTGCTGAGAAGAGGCCGTTTAAGAAAGAAGCAAGTGCCGTCTATGGTACTAGAAGACAAGTCAAGCCCGAAAGTCGCCAAGCCGTCAATGCTTTGGTCATCTCCAAACCTGTTGCTGCTCCTCAGCAGTACAATCAACAAAGAAGCGAAAGGCCCAAGAGGCAGTATACTCGACTGAGTATGACCTTATCTCAAATTTTACCCCAACTGTTATCCACCAACCTGGTGACCCTCAAAGAAGCTCCTAAGGTCGTCAACACTGCGTCTCCTAAGTATAACCCAAATGCCCGGTGTGCTTATCATTCTGATAGTCCCGGGCACACTACTGATGATTGCTGGGCCTTGAGAAACAAAGTGCAGGATCTGATCGACGCAAAAGAAATTCAGTTTGAAGCGCCGGAGAGACCAAATGTTGTAACTGCTCCTATGCCCCAGCATAGAGTAAATGCCATTGAGGAAGAACTGTATGCTGTTTCGGTAAATGAAGTTATCACCCCTCTGAAGACCGTCAAGAAGAACCTACTGCGGGCCGGTTTATTTCCGGGTTGCAGTGAAGGTTGCCTATTCTGTGATGTTTCCCTATCTGGTTGTCCCTTGCTGAGGTTAGGCATCCAAAGCCTAATGGATAGCAAGGAGATTCTATTCAAGAAGTCTGTTGTTCAGTTGGTTCCAGTAAAAGAAGTTTATGTGGTTACCATCTTCAATAATCCAATCAAGGCTCCCCCGAAGAAGCCTGTTCAAATCATGACTGTTGCACCTGTGGTTATTACTATCCCGGGGCCTCTCCCCTACGTATCTGATAAAGCTGTCCCTTGGCATTATGGGGCAGACGTATATGTGAATGGAATCAAACAAGAATTCGACGCTGGCGCCAGTATCTGCGATATCACTGGTCCAGCCAAGGTCACCCGCAGTGGCAGGCTCTTCTCGCCTGACATTGCACCGCCCGCTATTCGAAGACCCCTCCTTATAACACCTACAAGTTTACCTGTTCCTGCTACTGATCAAGTTGTTTCCCCTGCTGCCGAGTCATCTAATGCTCGGGGCAAAGGGATTGAAGAAGAGCCTGCCCGGATGGAGGCACCAATACCTATAAATGCTGAGGCCTCCCAACAAGAAGTGGAGGAGATCCTGAAAATAATAAAGAAAAGTGATTTCAATGTTGTCGAGCAGCTGGGGCATACGCCCTCCAAGATCTCCATGCTCTCCTTATTGCTATGTTCCGAGGCCCATGCTAAAGCCTTGATTTCATTTCTCAAAACGGCCCATGTGCCACAGGAGACATCTGCAGTCCAGTTCACTGACTGCGTAGCAAATCTGACAGCGGACAATGGCTTGGGTTTTTCAGATGCTGACCTGACTGCGAAGGGAAGAGACCACAATGGTGCCCTGCATGTCTCTATCGAATGCAGGGGCACTACTCTGGCGCATGTATTGGTGGATACTGGCTTTTCCTTGAATATCCTACCGAAAAAGGCTTTAGACCGTTTGGATTATGAAGGCCTGGAACTGAAGCTCAGCAATATCATCGTCAGGGCCTTTGACGGTTCCAAAAGGATGGTTCATGGAGAGGTTGACATCCCTATTCGTGTGGGATCTCAAGTATTCGACTCTACTTTTTATGTGATGGATATACGTCCATCGTACTCTTGTCTACTGGGTCGACCTTGGATCCATAAAGCTGGGGCAGTGACCTCCACCTTGCACCAGAAGCTGAAGTATCCCGTCAGGGGGAAGATCGTCACTGTGCAAGGAGAATAGGAGTATATGGTGAGCCATTTGAATTCCTTCAGATACATTGAGATGGATGGGGAGTTTATTGAAACCCCCTTTCAGCATTTCGAGGAGGTACATCCAATTTCAGCAGCAGCAGAAACAACAGTCGAAGAGAATGTTTCCTTGAGGATGGCTTCCCTAAGGGATGCCCGGGCTGTGGTTCAGAAAGGCAATTGTGCAAACTGGGGTCAGCTTCCTGACTTCACTCAGAAGAATGACAAGTTTGGGCTGGGCTTTACTGCAGAGGCTCAGAGGGCTGTGCGCAAGGAGAAGATCAGAAAGGCTCTGGTGTTTATCTCCAGCTCAAGGGTGAATGCTATCGAGGAGGATGTAGAGGAAGCAGAATTTGACAGTTGGATCTACCCGACTACCAGCGACGGACCAAGCAACTGGACGGCAAAGGATTTTACCCCTATCACATTTGTCACGCAGTAATTAATTTCTTTTGATTTCCAATTTATAACAAACAATATGTTAAAACTTTGTTGGCTCGGTGTCCTACCCGGGGCATCGTAGCTCCATTTGTGAGGGCTTTTTGTATGACATTTTCATATATCATCAATCAAAACATTGGACGTTTGTTGCATTTCAAATCTTGTGCTCTTTTCCTTTCTGTGTTATATATATTGCAAAACAGCTATATTTACACACACTCACTTATACAAGTTTCAATCCACTCTGGATCTCACTGGTAACAGCTCTGCTACCGCCAGTTATGACTTCGAAAATCCGATCAACTTGGCCGAAGACGAAGGTGAAGATGATTGCGAAGTGCCTGGTGAACTCGCAAGACTACTACTCCAGGAAGAGAGGGCTATTCAACCACATGAAGAGCCTGTGGAAGCAATTAACTTGGGTACCGAGACAGATAGGAAAGAGGTCAAGATTGGTGCCAATCTAGAGCTCAGCGTGAAGCAACGATTGATCCAGATGCTACAAGGTTACATGGAAATTTTTGCTTGGTCCTATGAAGAGATGCCTGGTTTGGATGCCGACATTGTAGTTCACCACCTGCCAACCAAGGAAGACTGCCCTCCGGTAAAGCAAAAAGTCCGACGGATGCGTCCAGAGATGTCTGAAAAGATCAAGGCCGAGGTTATGAAACAGTTTGATGCCGGGTTCCTTGCAGTGACTTCTTACCCTCAGTGGGTTGCCAATGTGGTGCCAGTACCGAAGAAGGACGGTAAAGTCAGAATGTGTGTTGACTACAGGGATCTGAACAGGGCCAGCCCCAAGGATGACTTCCCCCTACCTCACATTGATGTCCTTGTTGACAATACAGCTCAACACAAGGTGTTCTCCTTCATGGATGGTTTTTCAGGGTATAATCAGATCAAGATGGCTCCAGAGGATATGGAGAAGACTACCTTTGTGACTCAGTGGGGCACCTTCTGTTATAAGGTCATGCCATTCGGATTGAAAAATGCTGGGGCAACCTATCAACGTGCCATGGTTGCTTTATTTCATGATATGATCCATCATGAGATTGAGGTATACGTTGATGACATGATTGCAAGGTCTCAAACTGAGGAGGAGCACCTTGACCATCTGAGGAAGTTATTTGACCGACTCAAGTTGTACAAGCTGAGATTGAATCCCAACAAATGCACCTTTGGGGTAAGATCCGGAAAATTGCTAGGTTTCATTGTAAGTGATAAAGGTATTCAGGTGGACCCTGCCAAGGTAAAAGCCATACAAGAGATGCCGACTCCAAGAACAGAGAAAGAAGTCAGAGGTTTCCTAGGACGACTGAATTACATTGCCCGATTCATCTCACATCTGACTGCTACTTGTGAGCCAATCTTCAAATTGCTGAAGAAAGATCAAGTAGTACGCTGGAATGATGAATGTCAGGCCGCCTTTGAAAGGATAAAGGAATATCTCCAAGAGCCACCCATTCTTATGCCACCGGTGGAAGGAAGACCTCTGATACTATACTTGACAGTACTTGACAATTCAATGGGGTGTGTGCTGGGGCAGCATGACGAGTCTGGCCGAAAAGAGCACGCTATTTATTACTTGAGCAAAAAGTTTACCGATTGTGAGTCTCATTACTCACTGCTTGAGAAAACTTGCTGCGCTCTTGTATGGGCTGCTCGCCGGCTGAGACAGTATATGCTGACTCACACTACTTTATTGATTTCAAAAATGGATCCCATCAAGTACATATTTGAAAAGCCCGCTCTGTCTGGAAGAATAGCGAGATGGCAAATGATCCTGACAGAATATGATATCCAGTATACAACTCAGAAAGCAATTAAGGGAAGCGTACTAGCAGACCATTTGGCACACCAACCTGTGGACGATTACCAATCATTGAACTTTGATTTTCCGGACGAAGACATCATGGTGGTAACTGACTGTGAAGTACCTGGACCGGATGAAGGACCTGAGGAAGGATCCCGATGGTCTATGCATTTTGATGGAGCCTCCAATGCTTTGGGTAACGGTGTCGGCGCCATAATCATATCTCCTAAAGGAACTCATACTCCCCTCACCGCCCGATTATGTTTCAGCTGCACCAACAACATGGCAGAATACGAGGCATGTATCATGGGTTTACAAGCTGCAATCGATTTAAGGATCAAATTTCTAAGTGTCTTCGGAGATTCCGCTCTCGTGATCAATCAGATCAAAGGCGAGTGGGATACGAAACACCCGAATCTTATTCCTTACAAGGAGTATGTGTCGACCTTGCTTCCCCACTTTGAAGAGATAACTTTTGAGCACTTCCCTAGAGAGGAGAATCAGCTAGCGGACGCCCTAGCTACGATGTCTTCAATGTTCAAAGTTAAATGGGACAATGAGGCTCCCCGAATCATTATCTGGAAGTTGGATGAACCGGCATACTGCTGCGAGCTCGAGGCTGAGAAGGTGATTGAAAAACCCTGGTATCATGAGGTGAAGAGGTACTTGGAAGCTCAGGAATACCCTGAAGGTGCGTCTGTCAATGATAAGAAGTTCATGAGGAGGTTTGCTGCAAAATTCTTCCTCAGCAACGACATTCTCTACAAGCGGAATCATGATTCAACTCTGCTACGTTGTATGGATAAGGCAGAAGCAGAGAAAATCATGATAGAACTGCATGAGGGTACATTTGGAACACATTCCAGTGGACACACCATGGCTAAGAAAATCCTTCGGGCAGGATATTTCTGGTCCACAATGGAAGCCGATTGTTACCAACACTCCCGAACTTGTCATAAATGCCAGATCTATGCTGACAAGGTGCATATCCTTCCGGTTCCTCTGAACGTCCTAACGGCACCTTGGCCTTTCGCAATGTGGGGCATCGATATGATCGGTGAGATCCGACCGACGGCATCCAATGGGCATCGCTTCATCTTAGTGGCGATCGATTACTTCACAAAGTGGGTTGAGGCAGCTTCCTACGCCACAGTAACCAAGAGCGTCGTGGCACGTTTCATCCGGCATAATCTGATCTGTCGGTACGGCGTCCCGGAAAGAATCATTACGGACAATGGTACCAATCTCAACAACAAAATGATCACTGAACTCTGTGAACAATTCAAGATACAGCAGCACAATTCTTCTCCCTACCGGCCGAAGATGAATGGGGCTGTAGAGGCAGCCAATAAGAATATCAAGAAAATTGTGCAGAAGATGACAGTGACCTATAAAGATTGGCATGAGATGTTACCGTTCGCTCTTCATGGGTACCGTACCTCAGCCAGAACGTCAACCGGGGCAACTCCCTTCTCCTTGGTCTATGGCATGGAGGCAGTCTTGCCAATTGAAGTCCAGATACCCTCTCTCCGGATAATGAAGGATGCAGACTTGAATGAAGATGATTGGATCCAGACTCGACTTGATCAATTAAATCTGATTGACGAAAAGAGGCTCACTGCTATCTGTCATGGTCAAACGTATCAAAAACGGATGATCAGGGCATTTAACAAGAGAGTCAGACCACAAGAGTATCGAGTTGGGGACCTGGTAATCAAACACATCATCCTTCCTCAAAGTGATCCCCGGGGCAAATGGACCCCTACATACGAAGGGCCATTTGTGGTTAAACGTGTGTTCTCAGGAGGAGCCATGATCCTGACCACCATGGATGGTGACGACCTTCCTCACCCCGCCAATGCAGACATAGTGAAAAAATACTACGCATGAATAAAAGACCCGCTAGGTTGACATACCTAGGCAAAAATAAGGGCTTCCCGGCGAACCAAAAGGGTTCGGGCAAAAATAAGGGATGAAATGAATAAAAATCTGTACACCCGGCAAGTCGAAAACCTGAAAAGGCGGCTTGGGCAAAAATAGGTATCCCGGTGGACTGAAAACCCGAAAGGGCGGTCCAGGCAAAAGTTAGGGATAAAAGCGTAACACTATGTCTCATTGGATCACTTCGTATCCGAAATTCGGCATCAACTATCTGGCTCCAGGTTTCGGCATCGGCCAATCAGCTTCATCTTCAACTAGGTAGCAAAGCGATGAGACGTTCGAAGACATAAAGGCGATAGCAGAGTTGGAACCCAGTGGGATTGTTCACATAGCTGTTTTGTTTCCTTTTTCAAATTGTAAACTCTATACTATTTGGCGGCGTCCTCTTACTAGGATGTCAGCCTCCTGTACAAAAACGCCTATTCACAGGAAAAATTTAAATCAATACAAATTCACTTGTCCATACAAATTACCATTGTTTTCCTTTTTCTGTTTTGTCTTGCGAAGAACGTCCAATGTTCATTTTTGATATATGCATTTGACATTAAATTGCTGATTCGTAAATGTTTACATATGAAACAAGAGATTGATTACAGGTAACATCAAAGACAGGGGCAATTTGAAGTTGTCTAATGCAGTCTGGTTGTTTTGTCCGCCAAAGTGCCAAGGTAAGTTCAACCGAAGAATATGGCCAAATCATCTCAACTCCCCGCAGAGTAAAACAAGATTCAACAATACTTTCCCCAAGCAGAGTTGACTCCCCGTCAATCCTGAAAAGTCACAGCATTCCCCGGCAGGACTTAAAACTCATCCCCAGTAGATTCTGAAGCTTATCCCCTGCGGAGTATGGACGTCTCTCCCGAGTTTTATTTAGAGTTATTTCCTCACAAGGACTTATAACTGGGTTATCCTCAGCTAATTGCCACGGAAGACCGCCCTCGGAAAAGTTCCTTCAAATCCCCAGCGGAGTTTATCATCATTATCCTCAGCGGAATCCATCATAGAAGTCCTCAACAGGCCTCTTATCAAAACTTCGGCCAAGTATCTCTTCCACCGAGCAACTCCCCGGCCGTTCATCAAGGATTTATTTTCCTAAGACAAAATTACATTCATAAACATTTCACATTTCCATACATCTTGCTTACATATATGATAAAGTACATACAACACCATCTCATGTATAACATCATGCATATCGTACATCATGACATTGCATACAACTTACGTTTTTGCCTTTTCAGGAAAAAAGACGATCTCAAAAACAATTACCCTCAACTATCACAATTCCAGATTCGATACCTGTATCTAGCCAGGGCACATCTGAGAGTGATCCATTTCCAGACTCGATTCCTGTATCTAGCCAGGGCACGTCTGAAGAGTTCGAAGATTCGATTCCTGTATCCAGCCAGGGCACATCTATCAACTACAACATCTCCAGATTCGATTCCTGCATCCAGCCAGGGCATATCTGTTGACCACGTTTCCAGACTCGATTCCTGTATCTAGCCAGGGCACGTCTGAAGAGTCCGAAGATTCGATTCCTGTATCCAGCCAGGGCACATCTATTAACGACTATTTCCAGATTCGACTCCTGTATCCAGCCAGGGCACATCTGTGAGCAACCGATTGTAGATTCGACACCTGTATCTAGCCAGGGCACATCTGCATAAGGAGATTGAAGATCAAACACCTGTAACAAGCCAGGAAAACATCCGTCTTTCTCAAATATACAAGTTTCTCGCTAAGGAATCTCTTATGCGATCGACACTTCCAAATGGCATCTATAAGCCCATTCCCGACAAGGTTCTGTCACGTCTCCAGATGGTATCTATAGGCCCATCTCCCTATCTACCACCTCTCCAAATGGCATCTGTAAGCCCATTCCTGACATCACATTGCTGATACTTCAACATGCGAGTGCAAATTTCCGGGCACTCTAGTGTCCAATCTCATTTTACCCTCGAGTCGCGAAAGGCAAACTTGCCAATCTAACTCTTCAGGTTCAAGAAGATTGAACAGGGGCAACTGTTGTACCCCAAAATTTGCCCTCCCATTTCCTCAACATTTTCTCATCACAAGACCTTTGAAGATCAAGATCCAGTTAGGGTTTCCTCTGCTCAAGACTTCTCATTGCACTGTTAAACCAAATTAGGGTTTGTGGTTGAACAAAGATGTTTTGACCTAAAATGCCTAAGATGACTTTCATGCTTCATATTGGACTCCCAAGTTTATCCATACCAAGTTTCAAGTCTTGATTCCAAGTTTTGCCCAGTCAATTGGACAGTTGACCTAGAAATCAACTGTATTGGGGAAAAAGTCAACTGTGGCCAATTGACAGTCAAATCTCATGAAATTTGATCCACATCAACATTATGAACTCATTTGGACCATTTGATCAAGTTTGGATCACAATTCCACAAGAAATTTGATCAGATCATCAAAAGGGCAAAATGGTCATTTTTAGGGTTTTGACTGCACAAGGGTAATTTTTGACTGTTTGACCTAGCCAATGGCAAACCAAGCTCACATATGGACTCAAGGACCCCATGGAATTATCTTGACATGCTCAACAAGCTCAAAAGATCCCAAGTACACAAGATTGACAGTTGAATTTCCCAGTCAATTGATCAATTTTGACTGTATACTGAAAAGTCAAACTTTGACTTTTTGGTCAAAATCAAGAGTCAAGATTCATTTTTCATCAAAACATGCCAAATCATGAAACTTGTTCACCAAGAAATCACAAAATGCAAATTAGGGTTAGAAAATGGAATTTTTCATAACTTAGAATTTTTCTAAGTTATGAAAAACCCTAATTTTTTCCCAACTTTGCCCCATCTTTTCACCAAGATCCATTTGGATTCAAACAAAAGTCAAAACATGAAAGTTGTAGCTTGTTGCATAATCTACAACTTTGATTCACAAAGTTTTCTCATTTGAAGCTTGTATCTCAAGTTACAATTTTTTGAATAAGGGCACTAAACCATTTTTAACTTAGTAAAATTTTAACCTATTTTGACAAGGTTTTCTACCCCACTTCAAGGCCATTTTTCATACCCTTCCACTTGGAATTTTAATTTTCATTTCAAAGATGGATTGTAGTACACATTCCAAGCTTTCCAAAATGTCCAAGAACTCATCAAAAAACCTCATAACTTGAGAGATTCGAATTTCACAAGTTGGCAAAAATTCACTTTTGTTCTTCATCAAAACATGTTCATAATCTTGTAAATTTGAAATCAGCTTGCTTTATGCTTGATTACAGGTCCTTGAACCATTCCATACTCAATAATTTAATGCATATTCAATGTGTTAAGGTGTTGTTCTTTGAGTGCAAGCATTGTATGCAAGATTAATCCTAAACTAGATAAAGTGCTTTATCCATTTTTGTAAAAAGCTAGCTTTATGTCAAATTGAAATCCAAGCAAGTACAGTTAGGATCTCATGGGCACAAGATTATGGGCAAATTGCTCTGATCAAGGGAGGCTTATGCAGCAGGATTAGAGGCCCCTACTGACCTAAAACACCAAGTGACCATTGCTTGCTTCAAATTCAAGTAACATTGCATAACTTATCCCATCTCTCATCTCAGCTGAGAAACACAAGAAAGAAGTTATCAAACACATTCCATAGAACATATTCAAGCTAACACACGAGCCCTTGGCCTCTCAAACACTCCCATTGCCCTAATCACCTTGAAACTGCTCAAACAGGGGAACCCCTGCAGATTGAGTGCTATCTCCCAATCCCTTCAAGCATTCTTGCCCAAACCTGTTCCTCTACCTTCCTTATAACCTATGCAAGCTAACCATGACTTAAAACCTGACCTGTAACACCTCCAAGCCACTTCACCATTTTTAATTTTCTATTTTGCAGTTGGAGTTCATTAGCTCGATTCAGGGAGTTTCAAGACAAAGTAGGACTTGGAAAAGCATCCTTACACTTCAAGGAAGCTATACAAGTCATCATTTCACTCTGAAACATCCTCCATTGCAAAGCTCGATCCCAACTGAACAGGTAAGTTCATGAAGTTCTATCTCTCTTATTAGGCATTGTTAGCTTTAGGTTTGTGAAGAAAATATGTCACAATCATAGCCCTGAACATGCTCATATGATTAGATTTCATTTATATTTTGTGTGCTTAGAGAATTTTATGTCTGAACATGGTTAAAAATTTAGGTCAGGATTTGGGAGAGAAGAAATTCTCTCTCATTTCTGAGAGTTAGCTTGACTTCTTTATATGTCTAGAACCGTGGTTTCAAGCTCTACAGGTTTCATGTTGGAAGATTTGGCAAAAGATCAAGGAATGAGAAGTTAGAAAACGCGTGTTTTTGAACAAGGAAGTGTTCTGAGGTTGAAGATGAAGCTACATGGGCTGGGCCTGTGTGGTTTCTTCTTTTTGCACCCTATTTCCATTTTCTCACCCCCCAAGCCCATTTGTCTTATTTTTAATTCTTTTTGACTTTTTTCTTTTTTTATTTTGACTTGTTTATTTTTTCTCAGCATATTAAAATTTTGAAAATATTTTTTCCATCCCTTTTTGAATTTATGGCATATTTATTTGATTTATTTCTTTGTTTATACATAAAATATATGCATACTATTATTTAGAATAAACATAAAAATAGTGTAAATACAATTTTTATTTTTTTTACATTATGAAAATATTCCACATAAAAAAAAATACTTTTTTTTATTATTATTTTTTATTTTATTAAATATTAAATATTTTGCACATAATGTATATTTAAGAAATTAATATATGTATATATATATGTTTATTAATATATTTAGGTTAGAATATAAAAATATTTGAATTTTTTTCATTTTTATTAATATTTGATACAAAAAATACCTTTTCATAATATACTTCATTATTTTTATTTTTGTACATAATAAATAAATGTTTGTATTAAATTAAACAATAATACATTTTCTTAATAAAATTAGGGTTTTTGCCCTAAATTCAAAATACTCCAAAAAATAATATATTTTTATTTTCTTTTCTCTTTTACATAAATAATATTTTTTCATACATATACAAAACATTTCTTTTGCATCTTGCATTCTTATTTAATTTTTGTACATTGATTAAATTGCAAATATTCAAAATGATGTAATAATTTAGATTTAAATTCTTGTCAATATCCCCATTTGAACATTTGTACCCCCCTTCCCATATTTGGTTTTGTAATAGTTTAGTAAATTTAATTTCGCACTTTATTGCTTTCTAATGATAACATGTTAGAATTAGGGTTTGTATGCGAAAAAACGATAAAAAAATAGTTATGACCTAATCTCAAGATAAATAAGCATGAAAATGGACACACAAATCACACTTGCACCCCTAGGGTATTCCACTTGTTGCCTTCAAATAAATGGGTCATATTGTATGTTGAACTTCTTTGGGCAAAGCAAACAATTTGAATGATCATAGTCCCTCGATAAAACTTTTTCAAAACAAACAAAAATAAATGATCAAGTCCCTCAAAGAAAATTGCCCAAAGACATTTAACGCCGTTGCAATTATGGTCCAAACGATGACCCGCGCCTGTCCCTTTCACATCCTAACATAAGGTTGTCCACCAAATCCAATGGTGGAACAAACTTGTTAAAAGGGTTAAAACCTAGCAATAATCTTTTGAGAAATTTAGGAGTAGATAACCTCTTAGTTACTTGAATCAAACTTGCAAAACAAAACACTTGTCTGATTTCAAAACCACACCTCATAACACTTTCAAAACAACTTTAAAAAACAAATGAAAACCTTTTCAAAAGACATACATCTTTGTATACATCCCACATGGATCATTACAAAGGTTGCCACCACATTGGCCTCTTTTCAAAATATTTTCAAACCCACACACTCAAGCACCATTTAAAACAATTGAAAACAAAAAGGCAAGTGATCTAAGCAAGTAACTAAGAGCCCATGGATAACCATGGATAGAAAGGGTGCTAATACCTTCCCTTTCTATAATCTACTCCCCGAACCCAAGAAAACATCTCAAAAGGTTTTTGCTGTGCTTTTTAACCTTTCCTTAGGATAAAATAAAAAGTCGGTGGCGACTCTTGCTGACCGCAACATTTGCGAATACAAACGTAAAACCCTAGTCAGTTCTCCCACCGTATCACAGTTCCCTTTGAAGAACCATACTTCGAATCCAATCTGAACCATTCAAAGCAAGCTTGTTTGAAGAATATTGAGCAAACCTCATAACCTTATCCTCCAAATCTCACTTGTCAGGCTATGTTGCTTCCAAATATTTACATAATCAGAGGCTTACACAAAGGTTCGAAGCTTTGTCTGTTGGATAATACTATTCTTGGATAAAATAGAAAAAAGCTACATACCTTTTTTTTCATAAAGAGTACTTTAATCACAAAATCAGCTCATAATCTGATTTTTGTCTGAACGCAAGCAATGCTAAAAGCATAAGTCAAATCTCCAGCCTCCAACAGAAAGCAGGCCCTCACTTGTACTTGAAACTTGGGAACCACGAAAAGGTTAAACTTGTTTTCGTTTTCAACCAAACCATGGTTTGTTATCCTACAAACCTAGTTACTTCAACATCTCCCAAACCTTTTCTCTATAAATAGAGAAACCACCAACAAAGAAAAGCCCCGGATTTTTGGATGTGGGAGAAAAATATCAAACTCTCAAAACACTCTCAAACCTAAAATTAAAAGGCCACACCTTTGTCGTTGTTCCTTTGAATCCAGAAGAAACACAACACCGATTTTCTTGGCCCTTCGAATCTAGAAGAAACACAACACTTGGTTCCTTCTTTCAAACCCATAATCTAAAGAAACACAACACTTGTTTATTTTTCTCTTTCGAATTTGAAGCAACCCAACGCTTGGTTCCTTCTTTCGAATCCAGTACTAGAAACACAACCCTTGTTTCTTTCCTTCGAATCCAGAAACACTCAGGTCAACCACTCAAGGTCCATCACACGTATCCCAGCTTCAAGCAAGGTAAGTCCTCTTAACCTTAAGCTTTTTGTTTCAAGCACAACATGTAAATAACCATTTCCTTTTGTTTCAAACATCATTATTATCCTTTGGTTTGTTTTCGTTTTCACCTTTTCAGTTTGTTTTCATTACTAACCTTTTGGTTTTGTTTCTTGGTTTATCAAACGTTTCTAAGAACTAATCTGGCCATGAGACAATACTAGCATGGCCTCAGGCCATGTTACTATTTAAATCCCAAACGAAAGAAAACGGGAGGAAGGGGGTGTGAATCGAAGCTTTAGGCTTCACCCATGGCTGCTTCACAGTTGCAAATAGAACAAAGAGTTTGGCCTTAGGCTCCGCCATACAATGACTTCCAGGCCATTCGAAGGAAGCAAAAAGTGACGTAATCGAAGGATACACTCACGTTGACTGCCAGGCCTCAATCGAAAGAAGAACAAAGGGCATGGTCGAAGGTTACTTGCTCACCCTAACCTTCCTGCAATCGAAGGAAGCAGAAAGGCAGGATCGAAGGCTCCATCTCACGCTGGCTGCTAGGCCCAAATCGAAAGGAGCCAGAGAAGCATAATCGAAGGGTGCTGCTGCCTAAATCGAAAAAATCATTTTCCCTTCTTTTTATTTTGTTTTATCTTTATATTTTCTTACTATTTAATATGGTTGTAATAGTTTAGGATATTTATTTTCTGCATTTTTATTGCTTTATACAAATGTTAGTAATTAGAATGTATGGGAAGATAAAACCAACGATTAGACAACCCAAAAATCAAAGACATAAATCCATGTAATCAAACACACTTTGCACACATGCACCTTGTGATACGGTGGTAGAACCGGAACTGTTTGAAATGCTGGTTTGCATTTTGCATTTGTGTTTGCAAAATGTCGCGGTAAGCAAGAGTCGCCACCAACTTTTATTTTATCCAACCAAAAAGGAAAAAAGCACAGAAAAATTCCTTTTTTCGAGATATTCTGAGTACGAGGAGTAGATTATAGAAAAGGAAGGTGTTAGCACCCTTTCTATCCGTATTTTTTCTACGGGCTCTTAAGTACTTGCTCATCATTTTAAAATTGCTTCTGTGTTTGTGTGATTTGAAAAAAGTTTTTGTTTTACTTTGATTTATCTGTTAGATGTCTGCCATATCTGAACCATAGTTGACCAATCCTCCATCTATCTGTGCCATATCTAAACCATAGTTGACCATTCACCGTCCATTTGTGCCATATCTAAACCAAAGTTGACCATCATCCTATAGATGTCTGACATAGTTGACCATCTTCCTATGGATGTCTCACATACCCCACACATAGTTGATCATCTTCCTATGAATGTCTGACATTATTCCCACATAGTTAATCATCATCCTATGGATCTCTCACATCCTCACACATCATTCACCATCATCCTATGCATCTCTGACATACTTCACACATGGTTGACCATCATCCTATGCATCTTTAACATACTTCACTTCATAGTTGACCATCTTCTATGTAGTTCACACATGGTTGACCGTCTTCTATCCATCTCTGACATACTTCACACATAATTAATCATCATCTTATGGATGTCTCACATATTTCAGACATAGTTAACCACCATTTGTTGGATGTCTGACATACTTCACACATAGTTGAGAATCATCCTATGCACCTGTGTCATATCTGAATTAGAGTATTAAAAATGATGTATATAAATTATTGTATTTAAAACTATCTAAATTAATTTTTTATTAAATATTTACTTTTAATTTATTTAGTACCGTTTAAAAGTAAATCGAATATATTTGTGATATCTAAAAACTATCTAAAAAAATATTGTATTAAAATTGATGTATATAAATTATTGTATTTAAAACTATCTAAATTAATTTTTTATTAAATATTTATTTTTAATTTATTTAATAACATTTACGAATTAATCAAATAAAAAGTTTGTAATATTTAAAAAATATATAACTAGTAGTAATTATCATATTTAAAACTCTCGAATTTATATTTTTATTAAATATTTACTTTTAATTTATTTAGTAATATTTAAAAATTAATGTGATATATTCAGCAATGCATCTTTTCATTTTTTCATTTCTTCAATTATTGGAACTCAAATTGCCTAATCATCTGGTGCAAAAATGATTTCGTACTATCATGAAGCAAAAACAGACAATGTACAATGGAGGAGTGTTTTAGTGTGTGGTGGAGGAGTGCACTTTATCATCATCTAATTCAATGATTCATTAAAGTGTTCTTGTTTAAAATTTGCTAAATGATTTTTAGCAACGATTGTATAAGGTTTTTTATTTATTTTAGGCCACAGTTTTAAATTTGTAGCCGAAACTAATTTAGTAAATTTTTTTACTATTAAGAACACTTTTATAAATAAATCAATTTTTTTTTATAATATATTCAACCGGAACACTTTTAAAAAGTATTTCGGTATGACTTTTTTTATAATTTTTGAAAAATATTCAATCGGAACACTTCCAAAAAGTATTTCAATATAAATTTCTTTATCATAACATTTCTTGGAAGTATTCCGATATAAAAATTTATTTATCGAAACACTTTCAAAAAGTGTTCCTGTATATATTTTTGTAAATCAAATGACTTTCAAAATTGTTCCGATTTATATATTTTGGATGTTCCGAAATGCGAGTAAAAAGTGAAAATTTTAAAAATATATTCAATCTAATTTATATGGCTCATGGATAAAGCCCAATATAATTCCTATAAAAGTACCTTGATCAACCCCGAAAGATAGTTTGTTTCAAAAAGAAAAAACAATCAACGAAGATAAGAAAAACCATCACCGCCAAGCTACCGAATTTAGAGTGTGAATCTATTTCATTTTCATTCATCTTCTTCCTTAATCTCTCTATCAATCCCTTTGTTCTTCGTTTATTCACATCATGGCAACAGCTTCAGGTATATCATCTCCTTTTCAAATGGAGGGAGGTGAGAGCTATAGGGTTTTCAAATCTCTTAATTTGGATCCTCAACTCTTGTTCAACGAAATTTTCAACACCGGCGACGATTTGTTAATCGAAACTTTCGATTTCATCTTCCGGTAACCAACTGATTTCACTTTTCTTCTTTCCACCCAATTTTCTATCTATAGCTTCATGTTTTTTTTTGTTGCAGGGAAGCATCTATCAAGCTCAACCTTGAAGGTACAAAAAGGTCTCAACATCTCAAACAGGTTCCTATCCTTCATTTCAAATTGTTTAATTACGGTATTTAACCACTAACACGAACGGAATCGCTTATTAATTTGTGTTTTATGGAAGGGTATCAATGGCATTCTACAAAATGTTCAATCTGTTGTGGATCAAAAGCTTGCTGTTTGGGAGGAATACTGCCTTTATCACTGTTTTTCTCTCCCCCAAGAATTTCAAATGCCAAATACTGTATGTTCTTCTCTAACTCACTTGCCTCCCTAATTGCAGTTGGGATGTTTATTTAAAAGTTGAGTACTGCCTTTCAGGATGATTTGGGTGGGAATCACATTGATCTTGTGCCTACTTCCCCTCAAGAACTAGATGCCGAGTTAGAATCGTTGAGGAAAAAACTAGCTGAGGTAAAAATCAATATTCATACTTACTTTGTTTCTCATTTTCATTTTTATTGCTAATAAATGTGCAGGTGGGGAAAGAATCGGAAATGCTAAATCAAGAAATTCAGGCACTCCCGAAGCACTCTTCTCTCAATGCTCTACATATCAATGAGGCAGTTCAATTACTTGAGCAAAACTCTCAGGGTAATTTAAATTAAGCGTTCCATTTTAATGTATGCTTGTATGTATTAAGTATTATTAGCACACGTAAATTTCTTTTCCAACACAGTTTGATGATGCAAAAGAATACCGAATTCCTTGAATACAGTTTTTCTTCTTCCAATTACACTGCCACTTGTATAAGACACTAGTATGTCTAAATATTTAAGCAAATAATGAACATTCATGATAATCTGTCTTCTGATTGTGTTTTATCGAAATTATCATTAGATTATTAGCTATATTTATTTGGGATTGTGATTTTGTAGAGGTTTTGACAACTGCACAAGAGCTTCGACGGAAGATTGGAAAGCGAAACACCAACATGATTGAAGAGACCGAAGAAATGAAAGCAAAACGTTTCAACAACAATAAAATGGATACTTCTGCTAAAGGTAACCAAAATATCGTTCATTGTTCTGCAACATGAATTAATTTTAATAGGTTGAACTCCATAGTTCTGAGTTGGGCATTCCTGGTTGCAGGCCTCTCAAATATGAAATTAGAAGATCTTCAACGATTTGTAACCCAGTTGGAGTGAACATGTGCTTGTTTTACTGATAATTGTTTGTTTGTAGTTTTTCTCAATTAGAATTTGCCTCTCATGTTGAAACTAATGGATTTCAATTATTTATAGTCTTTCTCAATTTAGTTGGGTAAAGGCAGAAGTTAGAAGTTTTGAAGTGACATGTAACAAAGTGAACTATCTCAAAAGTTACAGGATAATACTTGTGTTTTTTTTCTTCTATTAATTTTAATTTCATTGTTAGCTTGGTTTAATAGGTTGTGATAAAGCTATTTCTTCGTTGCTAAAGTTTTGATGAAATTTCTGTTTACTTCCCAAAAGGTGAATATGTAAAGGGAAAGTCCTAAGGAAAACATTAGCACATGTTAAGGAATAGTTGTTTACAGCCTTACATGCTTATTTATTGATTCTTAATTCATGGATATTGGATTTTGTAAGTAACCATTCATTTCAAATGCATAGTATTTTGTTGTTGGCTTTAGAAAGTAAATGTTCCATTGGGCTAACTTCTTTTGCCATTTAAAGTTAGATGTAACTTATTTGTGTGTGCATAAAGGTAGTAACTGCTAATGGGGATATTTAGTGTCAACGTTAAGATTATAGACTCGTGATCTTCAACTAGGAAGTTGTCATTAATTTATGTTGCAAGTATATGTAAATGATGATCAGAAGAGTAGTGATTTATGGGTGCCATTGCAAGTATATAAGATCTAAGTTTTTCTTTACTTAGTC
Organism: Vicia faba; assembly: GCA_948472305.1. Taxonomy (NCBI): domain Eukaryota; kingdom Viridiplantae; phylum Streptophyta; class Magnoliopsida; order Fabales; family Fabaceae; genus Vicia; species Vicia faba. Next base: position 1,211,695,053 of record OX451739.1, read on the forward strand.
CTCATGTATTATTTTTTCAATGGCCATACAAAGGTAGGCTTAACTGAACCAAACTGTCATAACAGTTTGGTGAACCGGTTCAGTATTTTTTCTCCAAACTGAACCAATGCATATTTTTCCTATCGAGAGGTGAAATGCTAATAGCTTGCTAGCGACGTTTGTCATCACAATGCATATTTTTGGTTTCAATGTACTATGATATCAAAAGCTCACCGAACTATGTTCTTTAGCAACAGTTGATGTGAAGAAGTGGTGGCTGTGGGGTTACTGGCTTTCACCAATGATGTATGGACAGAATGCTATAGCTGTGAATGAATTCCTTGGAAAGAGTTGGTCCTATGTAAGCAAGCAACTCAATTACATGAGTGAAACATTGTTACATGCATAGTGAAGAATGTTAATCCCTGTTTGAAAATATGTGAATACCTTTTCATTGTAGATTCCACCTGGTTCAACAGAACCATTAGGAGTGCAGATTTTGAAGTCCCGTGGGATTTCCCTGAAGCATATTGGTATTGGATTGGAGTAGGAGCTTCCATATGTTTTATGTGCTTCAGTTTGTAAAATTCATGTAGTGCTCTAAGTAACAAATGGAAAATTTTACTGCATCATTTAACAAATCACAAGCTTTAATATCAGAAGAAGCCCTGGCTGAGATAAATGCTGCCACTACTGGAGACCACATATCATTGGATTATCGCCTAAAGTCGAATGTTCTTCAACTGAGTTACAAGTTGGCTTACAAAAATTCTTCCTATTCAGTGTATGATGATCGATATAATTTCAATGCAGCCAAAGGAAAGGCAAGTCGAAGAAGTTTTTCTTCAACTACGGTGTCAGCAAAAGTGGGCAGTATTAGTGAAACTGATCACAGTAGGAAACGGGAGATGGTTCTTCCTTTCACACCCCTTTCTATCACTTTTGATGAAATCGGATATGAAGTGGACATGCCACAGGTACATGAATTAGCTTCAAATTTCAAAGGCACTTTTAAGTATCCTCACGATATGCTTCTAATACTTTCCCTCTATGCTTGCTTGTAGGAAATAAAGGCCAAAGGAATTCTTGAAGATCCACTTGAACTTTTGAAGGGTGTTAATGGAGCTTTTAGACCAGGAGTTCTAACAGCTCTAATGGGTATAAGTGGAGCTGGTAAAACAACTCTAATGGATGTGTTGTCTGGATGGAAAACAACAGGATACCATCTATGAATCTCCATGTTACTGTCTATGAATCTCTTGTTTATTCTTCATGGCTCCGGTTACCATCTGAGGTGGATTCTGCCACAAGAAAGGTAAAGTCTGTCAATTTATTGTTTTATTTATTTATTTATTTCTGTACATAAAGTCACTGTATATTAATAAGTCATGTGGCACACACCACTTATTGCAGATGTTCATTGAGGAAGTTATGGAGTTAATAGAGTTGACTTCAATAAGAGAAAGGCTCGTTGGATTTCCAGGTGTGAATGGTTTGTTCACTGAGCAGCGCAAAAGGCTTAATGTGATTATAAGCCTTTTCATTCTTTCTTTCACATTTTTAGTATTAATGTATTGCAATGCTATCAGGTGCGTTTCTTCCTTGGCAATCATGGAAAAGATCTTTCTCTAGTTAATGTTTTACAACAACATTTTAGCACAAATTTTATTATTGAGTGTTTTGCACTTAAGATCACATTGTTTATTGTTTATCTATAATCCGACTGAAGCTTACTTATCATAATTTAAAATAGTTAATTAGATTTGATGCATTGTATCAATATCCACAATATAATTTCCCTGTTAATTTTTTTGGTACATGATTGCTAATATGGAGAATGTCATTATTGTTTATAAATGTGTATCATATTTAGTAGGAAAATAATAGTATTCATATTAAATTATTGTATAGGAAAATTACCGTTTATATTTATCAATTATATTTATTTAACTTTTTTTTAATTTTGAAATATATTAGCTATGGATTTACCTGCGAATTTGTTTCCTTTGGATTTTCCTACGGAACAATAGTCCCGCGGATTTACAGTTACTCATGATGGGGACCTAAAACGGCAGGAAAACCTCTCCATGTAAATCCGCAGGGAAACTTGTAGAGACAAAAGTGAAATAACACTTTAAAATTGGAAGGGAACTTAATTGTCTGTTTATTGAAATAAACCTAAGGCATTTTATAGCCTTTTACACGTACTGAAGCAAAACAGAAAGACCAATTTTTATGGCAAGTTACAAGGAAATTCAAAAGCAACTAATCCTAGAAAATAGGGAAATCCATAAGACTAGGGATTTATTGATGACGTGAATAAAATAAATAACTAATTTTGACTATCATTCCCTCCCTTAAGCTAATGCATCTGCATTGAGCTTAAACTTCAACTGCATCAATTACTCCAAGCATTCCACGGAGCTTCACAAATTGCTCCAATTTGAGAGGCTTTGTCATTATGTCGGCAATCTGTTCTTCAGAGCTACAAAAACTCAACTTCACAACTCCATCATTTACCAAGTCTCGGAGAAAATGAAATCTTACTCCAATATGCTTGCTTCGTCCATGAAAAACAGAATTTTTTGACAGCTGAATTGTAGAGCTGTTGTCACAATAAATTTCCGTGCTTCCTCTTTCTTCAGCTCCAAGTTGCTCCAATAATCTCCTAAGTCAAATACATTGACAAGCACAAAGTGCAGCAGCAATGTATTCAGCTTCTGTAGTTGATAGGCTCACTACAGGCTGCTTTTTCGAAGCCCATGAAATTGCTCCAGACCCCATAATGAAAGCAAAACCTGATGTGCTCTTCCGGTCATCCAAATCTCCAGCATAGTTGCTATCTGTATAAGATGTGAGACCTGCATTTCTTCTGCCTCTTTTGTAGAGTATGCCAAAATCAGTGGTTCCTTTTACATACCTTAAAATCCTTTTTGCTGCAAGCCAATGAGATGACTTTGGATTTGCCATGAACCTACTAATCAAGCTTACTCCATACATTAGATCTGGTCGAGTGGCTGTGAGGTACATGAGGCTTCCAACTGCTTGTTTAAACATGGTAGTATCTATTCCATCTCCTGCCTCATCTTTTGATAATCGTGTTCCCGGAATGATGGGATTCTTCACGGAATTGCTGCTCCCCATGCCGAATCTTTCAAGAATTTCTTGAGCATATCTTCTCTGGCAGATAAATATTCCAGCTTCATTCTGTATCACTTCAATTCCCAGAAAATATCTCATCATTCCTAAGTCAGACATATCAAATTCTTTCATCATTGAGCTTTTGAATTTATCACACATACTCTTATTGCCTCCAGTAAAGATGAGATCATCTACATAAAGACTAACAATAAGCATGTTACCTCCTTCTTTCTTGGTAAATAAGGTGTGCTCGCTGGAACATTTTTCAAACCCTTCACGTATAAAATAAGCTTCTATTTTGCTGTACCAAGCCCTTGGCGCTTGTTTAAGGCCATACAACGCCTTCTTCAATCTGTAAACCTGGTCTTCTTTCCCCTTTTTGATAAACCCTTCTGGCTGTTCAACAAAAACCTCTTCTTCAAGTTTTCCATGAAGGAATGCACTCTTCACATCAAGTTGAAATATTTCCCATTCATATTGAGCTGCAAGTGCAAGAATTAGACGTACCGTATCAAGTCTGGCTACTGGTGCAAAAACTTCCATGTAATCGATTCCATATCGTTGTGCATATCCTTTTGCCACCAATCTTGCTTTGTGCTTTTCTACTTCTCCACTTTCGTTGAGTTTGGTTTTGAAAACCCACTTGACTCCAATTGGCTTGATTCCCGTCGGTAAATCGGTTAGCTCCCATGTGTTGTTCTTCTCTATAGCCTCCATCTCAACTTTCATTGCCTCTTGCCACTTTATGCATTGATGTGCTTCTTCGAATGAGCATGGATCATTTTTGCTTTCGGCGATCAGCATCATGAGATTTTCTTCTTCTTCAGCCAAATCAGCCCCTGTCACATAGTCTGTCATCCATATTGGTTTTCTTCTAGATCTTATTTCCCTCCCTTGAACTAGATTTTCTGGAGTAGTGTTGCTGTCCTCACTTGCAGGTGATATGATTCCACTTGAGTTGCCACCACCATCTTCATTTTCTTCTTGTTCAACTTCTTCTTGCTCAACTTCTTCTTCTTCAAGATTGCCATCTTCATCTTCACATACTAACACATCAGCTTTCCTTTCTTTATCGGTTCTGCCCCAATCCCAGCTTTTCTCTTCTTCAAACACCACATCTTTGCTTACAATGATTTTCTTGGAAACAGGATCAAATAATTTATAAGCTTTTGATCCATCACTGATTCCTAAGAAAACACACATCTTACTCTTATCCTCAAGCTTGGTTCTTCTTTGATCTGGTATATGAACATGAGCCACACACCCGAAGACTCGAAAATATGCCACCGTAGGCCTCACATTGCTCCATGCTTCTTCGGGAGTTGTATTTTCTATTGCTGAAGTTGGACTTCGATTTTGTACGTGCACACACCATCTCACAGCTTCTGGCCAAAATACCTTCGGAACTTGCCTTTCGTTCAATACAGCCCTTACACCATTCATGATCGTCCTATTTTTCCTCTCAGCGACTCCGTTTTGCTGAGGAGTATAAGCCGCTGTTAATTGCCTTCTAATGCCTTGAGTTTTGCAGAATTCGTCAAATTCATGTGAGGTGAATTCACCACCTCTATCTGTTCTCAAACAAGCAATGTGTTCACCAACTTCTTTTTCAACACTAATTTTGTAGTTCTTGAAGTATTGGAATGTTTCGGATTTCTCATGTAAGAAATAAACCCAAGTTTTACGTGAGAAATCATCTATAAAGCTTAAAATATACCTCTTGTTGCTGTTTGAAGAAGGCTTGAGAGGACCGCATATGTCGGCATGTACGAGTTGTAGTTTCCTTGAGGCTCTCCACATGCTTTTCTTTGGAATTGATCTTCTGTGTTGTTTTCCAATTAAGCAGGTGATGCAGGGCTTCTTTGGGATCTTCAGATTTGGTAAGCCAGCTACCAAGTGTTTTTGTGATAATGTATTGAGACCCTTGTGATTAAGGTGCCCAAACCTGCAGTGCCACAGGTGAACTTCTTTTTCTGTCTCTAGCTCTGTTCGTAGACACATGGTCTCCTTTGGTGCTGCAGTGGCTGACACATGAAACATTCTATTTTTACTCATATTACTTTGCATGATTAAACCCTTCCTAGAGTGAAATACTTTACATATTCCATTTTGAATCAATATTGCCAGCCCTTTTTCTTGAAGTTGTCCTAAGCTAAGCAGATTATTCTTAAGCTCAGGAACAAAGTAGACATCTGAGATTACTTGAGTGACACCATTAACTTGCATTCTTACATTTCCTTTTGCTATCACATCCATTGTCATGTCATTCCCCAATTTCACAGTTCGACAAATACCTTCTTCTAAATTAGAGAACCAACCTTTGTTTCCTGTCATGTGGTTGCTACATCCTGAATCCAAGAACCATACCTCCTCTTGCCTTGTTTGGTGCAGATCCATGTGTGACATCAACAAGAGATCCTCTTCTTCTTCCATCTCTGCATAGTTTGCCCTTTTCTCCCATTCTGGACATTCATATTGAAAATGACCAAGCTTATGACACTTGAAGCATTCAATAATTGATTTGTTTAGGGCCCGTCTTTCACGTCCTCTTCCTCTTCCACCTCTAAAAAAGGCTCTTCCTCCTCTTCCTCTTCCAAATCTGTCATCATGAGCAACTTTCAACACCTGTTCCTCCACTTGATGTTCCTGCATCCTTTGTTCATGAACAAGAAGACTTCCATGGAGTTCATCAATGGTTAAGATGCTTAAATCATTTGACTCCTCTATCAAACATACGACATAATTGAATTTAGAAGTCAATGATCTAAGTATCTTACTGACCACCGTGCTTTGCCCCATGTCTTCACCATTTGATTTCATCTTGTTCACCACACTGAGGGTTCTTCCTAGAAAGCTGTCCACCTTCTCTCCTTCTTTCATAGCAAGCAATTCAAACTCTCTTCTCAGAGCCTGAAGTTGTGCCCTCTTTACCTTTGTGGAACCTTGGTACTTTTGCCGCATCGACACCCAGATTGCCTTTGATGTCCCTTTGTCAAGAATAGTTTCCAGAATTTCTCTATCAATAGCCTGGAATAAAAAATTCTTAACCTTCAAATCCTTGAGCTTGGCTTCCTCCACACTTTTTCTCTGTGCTTCACTCGCTGTTGAGGTTCCAATCGCCGGTGCCGGTATTCCTTCGTCTACAAGACTCCACATCTCTTTGCTTCTCAGAAAATTTTCCATCATCATTGACCAATGATCATAATGACCGTCAAATTTTGGAATAGCTGGTTGCGCGAACTTTTCTGACATTTTGTTTGTAGACTCACACACACTTTTCACTCCCAATCAGGCCCCTTGCGGAGCTCTGATACCAAATGTAGAGACAAAAGTGAAATAACACTTTAAAATTGGAAGGGAACTTAATTGTCTGTTTATTGAAATAAACCTAAGGCATTTTATAGCCTTTTACACGTACTGAAGCAAAACAGAAAGACCAATTTTTATGGTAAGTTACAAGGAAATTCAAAAGCAACTAATCCTAGAAAATAGAGAAATCCATAAGACTAGGGATTTATTGATGACGTGAATAAAATAAATAACTAATTTTGACTATCAAAACTGTATTTTTCTAGTAGTGATAGCTATAGATTTTATTAAATTGTTTAATATTTTTTCAAATATGTTGGTGATAGATTCGACTTATGAAACCAACAAATACTGTTTACCGATCCTTGAGTCTCTCGGTGTAACTTCTACGGTTATAGCATACTTAATTGCCTTTCAAAATATGATGTATGAGAAGCAAGACAAACTCCATTTGAAATTTATAGAGATGTCATGATTTGTTGAAGTTTATAGATAATAATTTTAAGGATATTGAGATTGATCGGGGACAATGCCTTCAATACAAGAAATTTTGCATTTATCAACAACAAAAATTCGTTGGCAAACGTCCAAAAATCGTTGGTAAAGATAAGAAAACCTATAGCAATAGACATTTGCTTTCTCAATATCTAATACCAAGGGTAATTTCAGGCGTTAGTCAAAACTTTGAGACTATAACAACAACTAATTACATTATTTAATAATGGGTTAAATATGTTTTTGTTTCTTATAAATATCTTAAATTTTATTTTTAGTCGTTATTAAAATAATGACAAGTTTTAGTTTCTATAAAATTATTATGCACGTAGTTTTAGTCACTGTTATTTTGTAAACATGTTTAGAACGTTATAAAAAATTATTTGAAAAAAAAGAAATTCAAAATTTGATTTCTAAGTCGAGATTTTCATTATTTTTATCAATATCTTTTGAAATTTAAAAAAATTATATTTAATTCTTCTCATTTTAAAAAATTTTAAATTATAATAAAGAAATATTTTATAGTATTCCAAACACGTATAAAAAATATTATTTAAAAATTTAAAAGTTTAAAGGTAATTAAACAATTTTTAAAATTTTAGAAAATAAATATATTTAACTCTTTAATAATTATATCCACCACATATTTCTGTTGGTATATAATGAAATTAGCTATTGGTATATGTTTCTTTTTTTTATAATCTAACTTTGACAATATATTCTATAAGAATAATTTTTATATCTTGTTAGTGTAAAATTTTTTTATGTAGAAAGTTAACAATTTTCCATGTCATTAAAAAAATTTAAAATGAAAGTGAAATATAATTAAATACTTGATTTTGATTGGTTGATAATATAAAACTATTTTACTCACAACATTGTGAGTGCATCACTTATTTTCTCATTTTCTATATGCTCCACCTAAGGCTGGACAGATTATTCCAAAACCGGTCCAATCCGACCTATCCAAGGGGCCCGTTAGTAAGCGGTTCGGGTCAAACGGGTTATCGGATAATCGGTTTTTCAAGAAATGGATGTATATGGATTGTACCGGTCGGTTTCAGATAATTTGTTTGGGTCCATCGAAATCCAAAACCGACCGGCCTAGGTTACAAATTTTCAATTTTGTATTTCATTTTTCATTTCAGTTTCACAGTCTCTCTCTCTAATCTCTATGTGCTACTACTGCTAGGGTTTCACCTTCGTCGTTTACGACCGTCTTCTACCACCGTCATCGTTTACGATTCTCAAGCACCACCATGCCACCACGCCGGCCACCACGAACCACCAGCGATCAAGTAAGTTCTTCGTCGTTCTCTTTCTCCTTCTCTCTCTTTATCTCTTTCTCCTTCTCCCTCTTTCTCTCTTTCTCTATCTACCTCTCTCTGTTTGTCTCTAACTTAGCAGAACACAAACCGACCGATCCAGGTTTTAACCCCTGTTTCAATGGCTTCTCCCTGTATCAGGTTTTAACCCTATAGAAAGTAGAACACAAACCGACCGATCCACCCCTGTTTTAACCCTAGTGCAGCAGCTTCAATGGCTTTTTGCTTATTCTCAAGAGTACAATAGTAAGAATATAGAATCATCCCAACCATGGCTAATAGAATACCCATTATGTTTCTCCAGCTGAATGGATCCTGGAGCAAAGTATACCCAAATGCTAATACAAGGCATGATCCTACACTCTTATATAAAAGTGTTACTATAGATTTTGCTTTGTCTTTTATACTTCCAAAGAGTATATTTTCTTTTATAGTTCCTGATTGTATCCATGCTGATTGGGAGACATATGCAGCAGAACCACACACACTGACCTGCAAAATAATCCAATGTATTTTGTAAGAACTTTTACAAACTGAAGACTAAGGGCCTGTTTATAGCATAACCGCTTATCATATAAGTGTTTATGCATAAGCTGTTTCTATAACAAAAGATGAAATAAAGTCAAATTGTTTTCATGTAAGCTATAAGCTCTCTTCATAAGCTAACCTGGAGAGCTTATGGAAACAAGATGAAAACAACTTATAGACATGTCATAAGTTGTTTTTATATGCTCTCCCAAAAGTATTTATGCTAGAAGATAACATCAACTAAGTCAATCCAAACAACCCCTAAAATGCAAATAAACAAATATAAAATTAACATATAGAAAGAATTGAAAGCTTAAGTAAACAAACATACTTCACCAGAAATCTTAGGAATCTCTCCAAGGATGCAAGAAAGAAAAATTAATAGAAATATACTCTATTATTTTCTGAGTCAGATCAAGAGTTAGTCTCCTTTAATAAGCAGTTTTAGAAACAGATGCAGCTTCAGAAACAGCGAAACTAGAACATTGTATAGTGAATCAATGTAATGGAGTTTGATTTACTTTACCAAACTTTAATATTAAAAAAAATAAATAAAAAGTGAAAATAAATCTAGGAGTTGATCCATACCAGCAAATAAGGAAGATTGGTAACTGTTTGGCTAACAGCAAGCCAGATAATACCATAGCCAAGAAAAGAAGCAAAAGCACCAACAGAGAGTATAAGCCAAGGCGGAAACGTATTGCAAGCGATACCAGGAAGCAAACCAACGTTTTCACCAATATCATTAGCAACACCAAGAAGTTTAACTTGCCTTTGATTGAAACCCAAAACAGATTTCAAAGAGTGTGAGTATAGAGGAAAAGTAAAGGTGTTTCCTGATGCTATTTGAACCCAAACTGATGCTCCTAAACCTACCCATGGTGGTCTGCTTCCTCCTTTCAAAGTTAACATTTTTTTGTGTTTTGAAATTGTGGGTTGTGGGGTTTATATATGGTGAGTGGTGAGTTAGTGTGTGAATTGGTGGTTGTTTGAGAAGGAAGGAAAAGTAGAGAGAACTACCAAATCTGTTGTGGTGGACGGTTAAATGAAAGTAAAGGAAAACATGACCCATCAGTTTCTTTGCGTGGTACTTTTCAATTATTTGACATGGGTCACACTGTTTTTTTTTTATATTATCTTTTATTTTTACATTATAATGTATTAAAGGTATAGAAAAGATTTTACATGTTAAATGTTGATTGGATTACATCATTTTTTATTTAACTTTTTTCACAGATTAGGCATGTTGCTTGAGTATGGTAGCCATTTTCTCCCTTTGAGAAAATCCAGTAGTTGCATTGATCTATGTAGTATCCTGATGCATGGTCTTGTCTTGCAGGTATTGTCAACCTTTAGTGTATGTTAAGTATCCTGATGCATGGTCTTGTCTTGCAGTTGCAAGTATTGTCTTGTCTTACATGATCTTTTTTAGTCTAACATTTAAATTGTTCATGTAAGTAACTGTTTTAGATTATTCATATAGGACTAAGTGTTTTTGTTGACCAAAATATTTTCAGTGATGGAACATCCTGTTCCCTATGTTGAACCTACACAAGCAGTAGAAACCGCACTTCCTCCTCTCCCCCCTTCTAGGAAAAAAAGACTAGTTAATGCTAGTGGATCTAGGAAAACTTCCACCGTTTGGTTAGACTTTAACATTTTGCCGGATGAACCTGAACCAATAGCTGCGTGTAAACATTGTCACAAAAGATATCGATGCGAACCTAAAACACATGGAACATCTAACATGTTAGCTCACTCAAAAGTGTGTCACAAAAACCCTAACCTTTTACAGAAAGATCCCACTCAAAGAAACCTTGTAAGTGGTGAAGGTGGTTTTTTAGGTTCAACAAGCCAAAGGTTCAATGCTCAAGCATGTAGGAAGGCTATTACTTCCTTTGTACTTCTTGATGAGCATTCATTTAGAGTGGTAGAGGGTGAGGATTTTAAGAGACTATGCAAACAACTACAACCACAAATGACCATCCCTTCAAGGAGGACTATTGTTAGGGATTGTTTTCAACTTTACCTAGCCGAAAAGTTAAAACTTAAAGCCTTCTTTAAATCTGATTGTCCTAGGGTTGCACTAACCACTGATTGTTGGACTTCAATTTAAAATCTTAGTTACATGGCCATAACTGCACACTTCATTGACAATGAATGGAACTACCATAAAAAGATTATCAGTTTTAGTTTAGTTCCAAATCACAAGGGTGACACCATTGGTAAGAAAGTGGAGGATGTTTTGAATGAATGGGGGCTTAGAAAAGTGTCAACAATTACCCTTGATAATGCAACATGTAATGATGTGGCCGTTTCTTATTTGGGAAAAAGACTTAAAAGCAAGAATGCTTTAGTTGGTGATGGGAGTTTTTTTCATATGAGGTGTGCTGCCCATATCTTAAACTTAGTAGTGAGAGATGGGAAAAAAGATCATGAATTGGCTATTGAAAGTGTTCGCGAAGCTGTTAGGTTTGTGAGGTCCTCACCACAACGAGCTTTAAAGTTTAAGGAGTGTATTGAAATTATAGGGATAACATGTAAAAGAAAACTTGGCCTTGATGTTTCCACACGATGGAATTCCACATATTTGATGTTGGATGCTGCTGAGAAGTTTCAGGCAGCATTTGAGAAGTTAGAGGATGAGGATCCTGGGTACATGGAATTTTTTAACCTCTCGGGTCCTCCTTGTTCTATTGATTGGGAAAAATCTAGGGCTTTTGTGATTTTTTTGAAAATATTCTATGATGCAACCAAATTGTTTTCATCTTCGCAAGAAGTGTCGTTACATTCTTCCTTTCATAATTTGTCTGAAATTTTGTGTAAGCTTCAAGAAGCTTCCTTGAACATGAATACCTATGTGGCTCCAATGGTTTCAAATATGAAGACAAAATTTGATAAATATTGGGGAGATGTTGAAAAAGTGAATCATTTCCTATTTTTTGGAGTGATATTTGACCCTAGGTTTAAGTTCAGTTATGTTGAGTGATCTTTCAATGACATGCATGGGGATGGTAGTCCAATTGCTAATAAAAGTATTGAGTGTGTCAAGAAAAGTCTATTTACACTATACAATTGGTATAAATCTGAGCACAATAAGAATGTTGAGGCTGCCCTCTTAGATGCACCATCCGAGAGCACTTCTCTTGGAGAAACAAGTACCCAAGCTAGAAAAACTACACTTTTTACAAGGACTGATGCATTTAAACAACACTTGAAGGATAAAGTCATTGTTGATAATAAAAATGAACTAGAGAAGTACTTAGGTGATCCATGTTGGGTTGATGCTGAAAATTTTAACATTCTTAAATGGTGGAAGGAGAATTCAACTCGTTATCCTATATTAGCTACTTTGGTTAGGGATGTTTTGGCAACACCTGTTTCAAGTGTAGCATCTGAAAGTACTTTTAGCACGGGTGGAAGGATTTTAGACATGTATAGGAGCTCTTTGAGTCCATCAATGGTTGAGGTGCTTATTTGTTCTCAAAATTGGTTGATGCCTTCGGACGAGAACGATCTAAAAGTCCTTGATTTACTTGAAGAATATGACATAATTGATTCAATAGTTTCAGGTACATAGTTAATCCTTTTGTCCTTTTAAAAATTATTTGATAAAGTTACACATCATCTCATTACAATTTTCTTATATGGTTGTAGAATTTCAAGTTGCTTGTGTTGTTGGAGCAGCTGCTCCTGGGCAGGCTGGCCCGATTTAATTAGCTTTTAGGTATGAAAAAATTAAAAGTTATATACTAACTGTTTTCTAAGCCATAAACTGAATATTTTTTATATTTTTATGTGCAGCCACTTTTTTGGAGTCGTGAATGACTCGACTTTTTGAAGTCTGAACGACACAACTGACCTATATCAGTCTCGCACATCAATTCCCGCACAGCACTGGATCCATTTGAAAATGATACAAGTTAATTTTTGGTAACTCTTTATTCATTTTGTTTTAATTCCTCCTTGTTTTAATTTTGTTTGTGAAATGTATGGTTCCAATCATTTTAATTTTGTTTTAATTCCTGAACACATGATTGTTGTTATTTTTAGCTTCCATCACGCCTATATATTCAGTTGGAATCAAAAGTGTCCAGAGAAGTTTCTCAAAGAAGTTTTGGGGATGCCATGAGAATGGTGAGTTCTATTACAATGTTGTGTTAACTTGCTTTTGCTACCTTTTATTATTTTTTGAATTTACTGTCTGAGTGCTCTGCTATCACAGAAATTTCACCCACTCAATTTTAGTTAAAATAGAAACCCACACCAAGTGAATTGGAATTTGGTTGAGATATATGGTGGTGATATAGAGCTTTATGACCTTGTATCTGTTGACGCCCCTTTTTATAATAGAGTATATTTCTAGGACTAATACTATTTTCATATATATTGTAGTTTAAAAAAATGCAGTAGGGGAATTTGAAGTTATACGACTCAACTCTAGCTACACTTTCAGTTTCTTTCAGCAGAGAACTACAATTAGACTTAGTCGAGTCTTTGTTGAATCAGATTTCTGATTGCTTGTATCCACATTCTTACAATGCTTTGCTGGCATCATGTGATGCACTGGTGAGCTCAATTATGAAACTTCAAACTATAGCAATTACTAAATTGAGTCTTCTGTATGCTACTTATATTACTGAATAATCTGGTAGTACAAGGTGAAGCACAATAGTATAGCAATTACTTTACAGAAAAAGGAAACAAGGAAACTCAAACTATTGTGTTCCTATAAGAAATTTCTCCACTTGGATAATTTTCTAGCGCAGTTTAATAAGCCAGGGCCCATCAAACAAATGAATGTATTTTTATTACTATAATATTGTTGGTTACTATTTGTTTGCCTTGGATTTGTTGTAATGACATGCTAAGTCCTCCTTCATTTCATCAATAGGTTGCATAGAAAAGCCCCTATTAGGCTGAGCAACTGAATTTAAAAGTGAACTATCTCTAACAAAATTCCTCTTGTATTTCGGTGCTTATACTGACTTACATTTTATCTAATCAAAATTTGCAGAATCAACCTGAGCGGGCGGTGCGGGTGTTTGCAAAGATGAGGCTGCATAGTCATCGTTCATTGAAAAATTTAGTAAGTTCTGTAATGTTTCCATTTTTTATCCATAATTTAAGGATGATGCAATCTTATGTGGAATTCCTTCTGCTAGAATCTATGAAGAACTTAAATATGTGCTTGAAAGGGAGGTATTCAATTGAGTAGTCAATAATATGTTCCAGGATGCAAATGAGAATGTAGAGTATGCAAAAAATTTACTTGAAAGGTCATGCATAATTTTGTTTAGAAGCAAAAATTTTGAAATATATTATTTCTAAAATAACACTTCTCTTCTCTTGCAGCTTACAGTGGAACACTTCTCTTCTCTTGCAGCTTACGGTGGGTGTTTAAGTGCTGGAAATATGATGGTGAACAAAAATTATAATTAGTGTTGGTTGTGTCATCATGTTGGCTTTTAATGTTAATTTATATATGAAGGATGAATATAATTTAAGTATTCATAGTGTATTTTAAGCTTTCTTTTAATGTTGGCATCTACAAAAACTACCTTATAGACTTTATGTCCAAAATTGAATGTATTATTTTGATATAATATTTGATCATAGTTTATTTGGAATTTACAATTTGATCATAGTTTATTTGGAAGACTGTGTAAATTAGAATGTAAAATAGTGTTAAATTGAGTCATTTATTATTTTTATTATTGCTTTATATTTATTATTTAATATTGTTTTAATTAAAAAAATTAAGATATAATTGAATTTTTTATGACAATTTAATATTAATTAACCGAACAAACCGATTCATTTTAACCGATAAATCGATTAAACCGAATCCGATCAAACCGATTACAATTTTGGTCGGAATTGGGCCTAATATTTGAATTCATGGTTTTACATGGTTTGACATATTGGGCCCAAATCCAGTCCAAACCGACCGATGTCCACCCTTAACACCACCCAATATTTTAAACAATATCAAATAAAATTTCAATTATATTGTCCAACATGATCTTTACATTCTTTACTACCAAGCTTATCTTTTATCGTACTTGTCCGAATGACATCGTTAACATCAACTCTTTCTTGAAGTTGCTTAAAAGCTATGTGAATATCTTCAAGCGATCTTACTTCAAAAACTGGTATGTCATTGACCTGCTCAACTTCTGTTGTCTTTACATCATCGGACCTCTGTAGAATGTCAAAATACTTATAATTAATTATTTTAGCTTAGTGTATTAGATCAATAACTTCACTTTACACAAAACAAATGCAATGTCAGCAGAGCTGTTTAATATGTCAGGAGAGCTGTTTACTAGCATTAGATGAAAACATATCAAAATGAAAAAAAAGCGTATCAATCACATGCATATGCATGTAGAAATAATCACAAAGAAAACACATTTGAACAATTATTTCTTTATAAGCAACAATTTTATCCACTTGTGCAATAGAAGTGAAGTTGTCATATTGTAAGTATCTTTTAAAGGATGTTGGGATGAAATGTGATGGATAAAACTAGATTTGTATGGAACTATAAGTTGACTTGTTTTTTCGAAAGTACAACAGTTACGGAAAGAGAGGTATTGATAAATAGCATGCTACATCCCTTTTAGCTTTGGATAAGTATTAAGAATTATTGTAATATCTTAGTTTAGGTTTATCTACTAAGGTTATCATATATCATAAAATGAAGATTAATTTAATAGGGCCCACATAAATATTGAAGAAACAAGTAGAGGTAATACCTGAGGGCGATCACTGTACTCTTCAAGAAGTCACTCATCAGCCAACAACGCATCAAGCATACCAAAGTAAACCTGGGTAGGTAGAGAAACAACTAAGTGTTGTATGACATGAAACTTTTAAGCAACTATATAATCTATTTCCACTTAAAAGCAGTATAAGTAAACTAAACTAAAATATATTGTAGCTTTTACTG
Source organism: Vicia faba (assembly GCA_948472305.1). Taxonomy (NCBI): domain Eukaryota; kingdom Viridiplantae; phylum Streptophyta; class Magnoliopsida; order Fabales; family Fabaceae; genus Vicia; species Vicia faba. The sequence goes on from OX451739.1 coordinate 1,211,710,785, forward strand.
AGATATTGTAGATTAAACCAACTGCAGTATGAAAACTTGTCATGGAGACGAGAAACTATAATAGAGTGTGATTCAAAGGCAACATATATTTATTCTCTTCATTTTTTCAAAATTGAATGTTCTAAATTTTCTAAATTTTTTAAATATGTGGAAGATATAATATTGGGATTGGTGAAGGAGAAAGTAGCATGATCTTGAACTGATGTCATCTTTCATATTGGAAATACAATAATCATTCTCAAGAATAAAAAGCCATCTGAAAACAATATTTACTTCCTCCGTAATTATTTATAAATAAATTTTATTTTTTAATTTATTAGATAATTAATATATCAAGTATATATATATAAATCAAATATATTAATTATTTAATGAATCTAAAAAATAAAATTTGTTTATAAACCGTTACGGAAGAAATATAACAACAACAATTACAATGAGTTTATTTGTTTATCTTATTGAAGTCACTAACACCACGATTTTATAGTGTCTCTATTTAATCGACATGAACAGTTGATTCAAAATTTTATTAGTTCTTTCGCACTTTAAAACATTTTTTTAACATTTACATTCAATTTATTTTATAAATAAAATATTAGACTTAAGTTTTATTATTTTCTTAATTTCAATTAAAATAGATTTTCAGGGTTTGTTAAATAATTAATTAATTTCTTTTGTAATTAAAACTAATTAGTTTAATTAGGTTAAGATATTAAATTTTTTTCTCCATCAAAAAGTCACAAAAACAATTTTCTTCTTCATCTTTACATTTTGTGCATTTTATTATTATTCATGATCAATGGTTTGTAATAGATAATTAGGCTTTATTGCTTTCCTCCCCTCATTCACAAAATTGTACTCCAATTCCCAAAACTTGTAATAACGTAGGACATTTAAATTCTGTAATTTATCGCTTTCCTTATTATTGTTAGTAATTAGGGTTTGCATGACAAGACTTAAAAATCAAACATTAGACAACCCTAATCCAAGATAAATAATTGAATCAAACACACTTTGCACACATGCACCTCTAGGGTAAATCTCACTTGTTGTCTCGGATTAAAACAATCATGTCCCTCGAACGTGTGATGTTTTAGCAAAGACCCTCAATTAAAATATTGTAGTCCTCGATGACCCTTCGATGTTGCTTTCGCTAAACGATCTTAATCCCTTACGACAATTGTTAAAACATCTTACAAGTTTCCTTTATTGACTATACGACGACCCACGTTTGTCCCTCACATCCAATGATATGACTCTCTATCAACCAATGGTAAAATAACATTATCTAAAGGAGGAGGAAAATAACAAAGACTTTTTGAGTAGATAGATTGTTTGTAATTTCTTACAAACTAAAACCATTTTCACACCTCACACTTTCAAAAACAGACATCTTTCCAAACACCAAATATTTTCAAAAACAAACATTTTGCTTACATTCTCAACGATACGAGAATCATTGCAAAATTATCAGACTAAGGCGTTTTTAAAATATTTTCAAAACCAAACATTTTTGTATACATTCTCAACGATACGAGAATCATTACAAAATCACCACTTTTAAAACATCTTCAAAACATTTTCAACTTACACAAAACACAAAGCATTTTCAAAGTCATCAAGCAATTAAGAGTCCGTAGATAACTACGGATGAAAAGGGTGTTAACCTCAATAGGTCTTTCATGTTCTTTTCACCCTTTCCTTTATTGGATAAAAGAAAAGTCGGTGGCGACTCTTGTTATCCACAACATTTACGATAAAACACAAAACACCAAATCAGTTCTCCCACTATATTACACCTGTCATTTGGGCAAATCTGTCAACAACGCAAACAATCAAACTCGTGATTGGTCAGAGAAATCTGAAGGCTCCCAATAATCGATGACTCATAAATTTATATCCCGGTCAATCCACTTGCTCATTCAAAATATCTCACAACTTTCTCAGGTAGACATTATTCAATCCTTTGAAATAACTCTTTCAAATCTATGACTGTTAATAACAATTATGGTATATTGAAAGCTATCATCTTTTCAACTAACAACCAACCTTCTGCATAACTGTTGCTACAATCGACCAACTTATCGCTTCACCTAATGGTTGGCACTACAAGTCATGTCACCAATGCCCACAGGTGGCTAAGGGAGATGTCCCTCCTTATTATTACAGGGATGAACACCGTACAGAAGCCGAGATTTGGAGGTATCCAATTTTGTGATTATTAAGGCTAACAACAACACCATCTTAATACAACGTAATATCAATTGTTGTTTTTCTGGCATGGTAGGTTTAGGATTTTCGTTGAAGTTGTTCATAATGGTCAAACAAGCACTTTCTTATTCTGGGATCGTGAGGCTCCGCAAATTTTGAAAACTTCTGCTGCGCAGCTACGTGCAACGATGATGGAGGTTTATATTTCATGGTTCATGAACTCATTCATACTAAACATAATAATGTATATGCTTTTGTAATGTAGGCTGGGATTAAGAATCCACTAGAATTCCCATTAGCACTGAATGACATATTGGAGTTGAAGTTTGCCTTCAAAGTGAAATGGCAGCCACGATGGGGTAGTTCCTCAGTCATTCAGTATCTTAATGATGAACACCTCATCAAACAACTTGAAGTAGAATTTGGAATTGACCAGGTGAAATTCATATGAGGAAATGTACTTTTACAAACTCAAAGCAATTTTATCGATTTGATCCATTACATTTATATCACTCCCTTTGACTGCTACCATACATTACGTATCCTAATTATGGGCAACAACCAGCAAACCCGTTTGCGAACACGCATGTTCTCTGCACCTGCTATACCGATTAATTGTTCACCACTCCACAGAGATATCTCAACAAGAACATTGGTCCCTCCCACATCATCCCCCCAGACACACTTTACTACTTCGAACTCATATTATACACCTCCGTTCCTTCCTTATAGAGGTGCCTCCACTAGCAATTGTTCACGCCACATGCGTCGTACCTCAAATGTTCCACATCCTTCCTCTGATTATCTATCATCAGATGTTACACGACGCATGTCACACAAAATTAGTTCAAGTTCTTAGAGTTTGACTTAGCTTCACCTTATAAAACCGGTTGTAAAGGTAAGGAGCGTCACACTATATGAACTCTTTCAATGCTCTATCTCCAACTAAACATCCCCTCACGCCCAACACTCTTTTTCTTTGGGTTTGGTGCGTGGATATTAATGGTGGACGCCCATGGTCCGGTCGATAGGCTCTGATACCACTGTAGGGGCAATTCCGAGGAGAGAACATTTTACGGTATCATGAGCCTTTGGTTTCGAGATAGGGACCGGCTTACTTATATCAAGCGGGTATGTGGAAGAGAGTCATTCCACATGAGGGAGAGTATTGTGACTCACACTTGAGGGGGAGTGTTGAGAATCAAGTGTGAGGAAGAAGTCCCACATTGATTATAAAAGGGAAGATTGAGCACTTTATATGTGAGAGAACTCACTCATTTATCACCTTAAGGTTTTAGATGGACAAGTGGTGTGTCTCTCACAAAGGTGTGTATTGCCCCTACACAAGTGCTGAAAACTCGGATTCAGAATCTGACATGCAGAATATTCCGATATAGGTAATCCGTTGTGTGAGTGCCATCATTGCAAGGCTTGTATATGGTATCAGGATTGTGTGAGTGCCATCATTGCAAGGCTTGTATATGGTATCAGGAGCGTAAAAACAATCATGCCTGTTCTCCTTCACTTTCCATGACATGAAGTTTGACACAACACAACTTACTCGCACGACAACGGTCCTCCTACCTCAAATTTTTTTAAATAACTCAACTAATTTTGTATGGTCCACGTTTTGTGGTGTAAGATCTACGTCACAAAAGATGACGCCTTCGCGTTTCAGAAATCTATTATGGAATTTCGGTAATTCCTCAAACGCATTAAGCTCTTCAATGCTTGAGATAGAGATATTGTCGTTTCCGTAATAAGCGAACGCAACCACCATGTCAGGAGGTAAGTTATAGTAACTTTCCAGGACCTTCCATCCACTAACTATAACAGGATGATCCAGATTTTTGTTGAAAACTATCGTATGATGGACACCTTCATTGTTCATTATTGTCCATGTCTTTGTGAGATCTGCCATGTTTGTTTTCACAAACACCTGATCTATCTCTGCAAATGACTGCAACCGAATAAAGCATATAGACTGGGTAGACTGTATAGATTTGAACACCTAAATTCAACTGTTAACTATAAAACTACAACTATTATAATAAAAATACACTCTTGGAAACATACCAAAAAGATGTCAAATACCGGCGAGTGAAAGGAATTCTCTTCTATCCATGGCTGTTGGGCTGTTGTTGTGGCAACCTACTGCTCATGACCCATGGAAATTATGTAAAAGAATTGATTACATAACTGCCTTTTATTATGAGGCAATTTTTGTCCACATCCAACATGTATCACGTGCAAACAGTAACCAACAACAATAAGTAACTTCAACCATCATTACACATGTGAATTCATCAAATGAATAGTTTGTTTACATGCTACAAAATAATGACATCATTCCCACGTCCAACAGTTTGGACTGATCTGCAACAAAAACTTCCAATTATACACTTATTTCAAAGGCAGACATGGTTCCTACATGTTCAGTTTGTCATTTTCCCGTGAACGCCCACCCCATAGCATTATAAAATGTACATATCAGCGGGAAATATCCTTACCACAAACGCCTACATCTTTCACAACAACCTTACATACGGAAAAATTGTTTATCTCGCAGGTCTTTCAAAACAATTGACACATACACTTGAAAGACTTTTCATTTGTGGAAGCACCTTAAATATTGATACATTCAGAACAATTGCATATAACACTTCTTTAACATTATAACTTCAACCACATAACTGGAATTAAATAACATTGCCTTATGCCTTAATACTTTGTCCAAAAGGTCGTCAAACTAAACATTACAAAATTGGTAGAAACCAAGACAAAATATACACCATCCATACTACAACAGTTAATGGTTCTACCACACTGATATACCAAAATGAAAAACCATAGTTATATTGAAACTTCTTCAAGGCCAACATCAGCAACAGAAAACTCTCATTCCTGAACCTACGCAGCGCTTGGACGCTCGACACGTACTGTGATCCTCGAAGCAGGAGGGTAATGAATCTTGAAGTGCAACACATCTCCATCGTTTATCATTAAATTCTTTGGCAAAGTCGTACCAGCCACGTGCTACAAACGTCTCCAACCCGACTCGCCTCTTCATTAACACGCATTGCTGACCAACCCTCTTGTAAGTATCATACAACTCAATGGTTTTTGAGGATTGCTAAGGCATGTCTTTATAATGTCCCTCGGGATTTGCTGCATATGTAAATAACCTACTCATTATTTGTGCATTCTGTAGAATGTATCAAGTACATTAACATGCATGCCTAAAGTGCTTACCAGGACATTTGAACGCATAACCTTCGCGTCTATTACGTCCCTTGTCTAGGAGCATTCCTCCATTTGACCCCCAGTCTCAATCCCGCTGTCCGCTTCGTCCATCATGGGAACAGGCTCCCTGCATTCATATCACAATAATAACACAAAAAAACTATCAATCTAGGTACGTTGTGAGCAACAAATTAGACTATTACAATTATAAACATAAACATCTTACCTATCCGAATAGGATGATATGCAAATAACCTCATGGGGACACTCATCTTTGACATCTTCTACAGCAAAACCACCCTTCCACCCTTTTCCTTGGCTCTTCCTCATCCATGGGTTTCGACAAATAGCATTAAGCTCCTGCTCGGTTTGTTAATACAAAATGGTATAGAACAAACTCAATTCTAAAATGAAATCTGTTATTAAATCAAGTGAAGCTAAGGCTCTTAAATAGCCATGGCTTGAAACAGAAAGAGCTAAAAACCAGGTCACGTCTACAACAATCTAAAGAACGTGAATACTTGCTTAAGAATAGGTCCATCAAAGCAAAAACAAAATCAAATACTAACGTCATCATCCTATTAGCTAGGACACTTATTAATAGAATTAAAGACTAAATCAAAAGGACTGCTGACGTCATCACTAACAGTCTAACAATTGCTCCCCTAAACTGAATATGCCAGAAGCATTTCAGTTTACCTCCCCATCTGACTTCACTCCAAGTGCTTCTCTCAATCTTTCAAACATCTCCAACCTCATGGGCTTAGTCATAATGTCAGCTAACTGCTCACTTGTACCACAATGCTTCATATTAATCACTTCATCCTTTGTGAGATTCCTTAAGAAATGGAACCTCACATCAATGTGCTTACTCCTGCCGTGGAAAACTGGATTTTTTGCAAGTTTTATTGTAGAAGAGTTATCACACAGAACCTTGACACTTTTACTTTGAGTACCTCCAATCTACTTCAGTATCTGTTGCAACAAAATGCACTGACATGCACAAGAAGCGGCTGCCACGTACTCCGCTTCGGTGGTTGAAAGTGTCACCACTGGCTGCTTCTTTGATGACCAAGCCACTGCTCCTCCACTTAGCATGAAAACATAGCCTAAAGTACTTTTTCGATCATCCAAGTCCCCTGCATAGTCACTGTCTGTATAGGCTAGCATCTAATCTTCACATCCCCTTTTGTAGAATACACCAAGCTCAGTAGTAACTCTAATGTATCTGAGAACTCTCTTGGCCGCCATCATATGAGATTCCATAGGATTGGCCATGAAGCGACTTATCAAACACACACTATAAGCCAAGTCAGGTCTTGTGACTGTCATGTACATCAAGCTTCCCACCATTTGCTTGAATAATGTTGCATCTGCCTTTTTTCCATCTTCTTGTTTTGTCAGTATATTACTTCCTGGAACCATGGGATTCTTAACTCCATTGAAACTCTCCAACCCAAATCTTTTCAGAACTTCTTCAGCATACTTCCTTTGACCAATGTGAATGTGTTGTACCCCAAAATTTTCCCTCCCATATTTCTCAAAGACATGTCAAGAATAATCTTCAAGTTGGCTCAAGGGTTGGACAGTCAAATCACCTCCTAAGGCAGTCAAGTCAAAATTAGGGTTTTGTGTTGCATCAATGTCCTTGCATCCAAATGACCTCAAGTGCTCCCCAATGTACTAATATGTTCTTAAGTTCATCCATGTCAAATTTCAAGCCTTGCAGAGGAAGTTTGGTCAGTCAATTGCTCAAGAGACCCAAAGATCGACTGTGCTAGGGCAAAAGTCAATTGTGACCCAAATACAGTCAAACCTCAAGATTTTTTGTTAACATTCTCATTTTGAAGGATAATTCATCATTTTATCAAGGTTTGATCATGATTCATCAAAGATTGCTCAAGATTCATCAAGATTCAAAAGTTGCTAAATTAGAGTTTTGCAGGAAAAGTTAACTCAACTTTGACCAAGCATAACTTTCTCATACTTTATTAGAAATGACCCATCCAAATCTCATTTTGAAGAGGATGCAATTTAATACAATCCATCTTCACACCCCAAGATCAAGAAATGCTCCCACAAAAAGTTACAAATTTGGACATTATAGGTCATTTTTGAAAGTCAACAAAAACACCTTTTTTTCCAAAGCTTATAACTTGAGCATGGAACATCAAAATAAAATGAGACAAAAAGGGTTGGTTATAGGACATCTCAAGGTTTCTAAGAAGTCCAAGAACACCTCCAAAAGTTAAAAATTGAGGAAGTTATGCATGGTTGAAGTTGGGAATTTTTCCAAAATTGCCAAAAGTCAACTATCCTCAAAACTCCAATTTTTGACAAAAGGGCCCACTTTTTTCCACTTGATTTGGTCTTATCATGCCACACACGTGTCCCATATTTAATTTCATGACCAAACATTTATTTTTCTATTTTATTTCATTTTTATTGATTTAATTCATTATTAATCAATATTAAAACAAATAAAATCTAAAAAATTATGTAAAGGGATTCTTGTGATTTGTACAGCTTGCAAATACCATGTGACACTCAATCAATTCTTATCAAGTCAAAACAAGCACAAAAAATCAGATTTGGCCTATTTTTGGAAAGCTTATCAATGGTGATCAAATCCAATATTCCCTCTTCAATGCATAAGGATCATGGCCCATATTTTGACCTAAAATCATTCTATTATATGCACACAAGCTAGCCAGACCTAGGATACGCATAGAGCTCTGCAGAAACGGCCACACAACTTTAAGAAAAAATCTTGAAAAGTGTGAGATCGAAAACAACCTTGGAGGCCAATTCAGACCAAAAGCTCAACGCTACTCTCTTCCTTGACACCCAGTGGAGCTACACCAATAAAAACCAAGCCCTAAGACAGCCTGAAACTCGCTGTAAGTCTCCATGAACATTGCTCTGCACATGGAATCGTAACTCAGTTTTCTTGCATCCTTTTGCCAAATTTCTTGCATATTCATACTGACCATTAAATTTCTAAGCAAACTGCATTGTTTAATTTTATTTTCAGACCATGTATTGCAATACCCGAGTCTAGGGCTTTCTTGTTTTGTTTTTAGGCATTCTTGGCACAGGTACAATCAAGGCAAACCATGGCCATATTTGTGTTCATGGGAGAGAGACGAATCCAATGATGGTCGTAGCTTGTATTTTTGTGACCTAGGATGGATTTTTGAGATGCCCTACGAAACTTCCTGCGGATAAAAATCCGCAGGTAAATAACCAGAGTTATTTGAAGAAGACGATGGCGTGCCCTTGTGCTATAGGTCCATTCAAAATATTAGCGCGTTTTTTTTTTAATTTTCAGGCTTAGCATTTTGTTTTTTATATAATATTTGTTTCTTATTTCAATAACAATTAAGCAGTTTGGTTGGAGTGGTTGGAGCGTTGGCATGTGAGCGTTGGGACCTGGGTTCGAATCCCAGGTCCCCAAAAACTTTGATATATTTTGCTTTCAGGTAATCTCACGCAGCATCATAAGCCTGGTCCACCCTATTCCTCCAGATCTCAAGTGACAAGTGACCTGCAAATCAAATCCAAGGGCAAAGATTGAGTGACCATCCTGCACTCTAGTCAAATGCACCATGGGGAATCTGAAAAAGTCAATAAGGCTGATTGAATATGGGACTCAAAATTGCAGATTCACACCCTCTTCAGCCCCCCCCCCCCCCCCCCCCCCCCCCCCCACGAGTTTGTGCTTTACGTTTTATTTCTTTTTCTTTATTTTCCTATTTTTATTATTATTATCTTAATTAATCAACTAACCAAATAATTAATATTTTGCCTAATAAAAATCAGAAAACATAAAAAACATTATTTTTATTTATTAAATTCAATTTCATTATTTCATATTTTTTGTAAATAAATAATTTAATTAATTTAGTTTCTAATTAGGTATAACTTTAATATTTTGCAATAAATTAAAATCCATTTAGAATATTAGGTGTTTAATAAATTTAATCAATTTTATTTTATTTCCTTAAATAATAAAAAATAAAAACTCAAAAATATTTTCTTTTTAATTAATTAATTCAATTATTAATTTAGACTAATTTTTAATTCAAAAAAATAACAAAATATGCTTTATTTAATAAAAAGGGGTCAAAACCCTAAAAGTACTCCGATTTAATTTTCTCGCGCGCGAATAATTTTTGATCCATATTTCAATATTGTAATTGCTTCGGGAATGTAATAATTTTGAATTAGGATTTTATTTATCGTTTTATTTATTTTTCGCAATTTAATTTTTAAGGGTTTGTCTTTGGCGATGTAAATACCCGACGCCTTGTAATAGCTTAGATTTATTTTCCGCAATTTACATTCCGCAACCATTAACTGTTAGATGTTTGAATAATAGGCAATACATGACAAGATCAACTTTAAACTTAAAATCAACAAGTAGCTCACCATAACATGTACAAAGATAATATAACTGAAAAACAATACACTCGCACATGCCACTCTTAGGGTACACCTCACTTGGTTGCCTTGAACGTGGTCATTGAGTATAGGAAGTTTTAGAGGTCGCCCTCTTGTCCAAAGATCATCAGTTGCCTCGAAACGGTTGCCTCAGATAAAAATGATCTAAGATATTAGGGTTACCGCTAAGGCATTCTAACATTGCTTTAGTGACCACACGTCCCTTAATCGAATTGACCCGAAAACTCCAACGACGATGCTACCTACTCCTCAATAGTGGGATAGCATTGTCTAAAGGATACTTGTACAATTTAATTCCTTTTTGAGTAGGTAGATGTTCTTAAGTACTTGCTCTTTTGAAAACAAAAACAAAACTTTTCGCACTTACACTCTCTTCAAAAACAAAACTCTTTTCAAACCCACAATCACAAAGAAAAGCAAAAACTTTTGAAAATATAATGAGCAAGTACCTAAGAGCCCGTGGATAACCACTGATAGAAAGGGTGCTAACACCTTCCCTTTCTATAATCTACCTCCCGAACCTGAGAAACATCTCAAAAAGGAATTTTTCTGTGCTTTTGTCCTTTCCTTGTTGGATAAAATAAAAGACGGTGGCGACTCTTGCTTACCGCGACATTTTGCAAAAACAAACGCAAACGCGAACCAGCATTCCAAAATAGTCAGTTCTATTCCCACCGATCACAGAACTGGCGACTCTGCTGGGGAGTATTAATAAGTGAGATGTACCTTAGGATTAGATCACTATGTTTTCAATTGTATGCTTTGTATGCTTTAATTTTGTGGGCTTGTATCGGAGTTCTATAGATCCTAACCCAGATCTGGGGATACCCTTTAGGTAAGTAGCAATAAACTGTGAGGGATCTGTACGACGTAGACTGATACGGATAAAGCAGTAGCTACGTTGGTGTGGTACCTTGGTCTGTACCGATATTCCTTGTGTTGGAACGAGGAGAATATGGGTCTTCTAAGGAGTCATTAAGCACCAACTGACCTTAGAACCTTAAATTGACCAACTTGGCCATAGAACAGTAGCAGTACGTTACACTCATTGAGACTAAACTCTCGTGATGATTCCGGCTGCAAGAAAAGGTTGCTAAACTGGAATTATGACCGATTGAGGGTAGTCAGTGATATTGAGATCCTCTAGAACCCGATTACTATTTTTAGGACAGGTTTTAACCAACTGAACTGAAAAAGGGTAGTACCTAAGCTCCATGCCAGCCCGAAATCTAAGGGCTCTTTTGTGTGACTTGTGTGCCTTTACCATGTTTGCCTTTTGTGGATACTTGTGGTGTGCCTTTACCATGACATCATGACATCATAACATTGCATACATTTTGCACAAGGACTAACCTATTTCAAAGACAAGAGCGTTTCATCTTTGCTCTGTTTTGTAGGTCATCATGATGCCCATGCGTAGGAATACTATCTGGATCAACTTTGTCCAAGTACCTACCCTGCTTAAAGAGTTGGTTGTCAGGATTCCAGACACTACTTCCTTTATCAGAAGGCATGGTTCTCTTCTCAGTTTGGTCACCTCCAAATTGGACGAACAAATGATGAGTGTTCTGGTCCAATTCTATGATCCGCTATACCATTGCTTCACCTTTCAAGACTTCCAGCTGGTTCCTACCCTGGAAGAGTTCTCGGAGCTGCTTGGTATCTCTGTTTTGGAGCAGACTCCGTTTACTGGATGGGAGAAGACTCTTAAGCCCGAATAAATTGCTGCAGCCCTTCACTTGAATAAGGAGGAGGTAATGGCTAACTGGGAGACTAGAAGTGGAGCTAAGGGTTTTCTGGCTAAGTTTTTGGTGGACAAAGCTAATTACTTCTGGGACATCTTAGACTTCAAGGCGTACGAGGACATTCTGGCTCTCTTGATTTATGGTCTGGTATTGTTTCTGAATCCTGACACTTTTGTTGGTATTAATGCCATAAATATTTTCATCTCTCAGAATTCGGTACCCACTCTCTTGGGTGACATGCTTCATCAGCTCTATGCTCGTACTGCCCGAAAGCGGGAACTTTGATGTGTTGTGTTCCTTTATTGTCGAGGTGGTTTATTTTTCACCTCCCTAAGTCCGTGCTGAAAAACAAAGAAGGAATGGGTTGGGCTTATAGGGTAATGTCTCTTTCTAATGATGACATTATCTGGACTCTCAAAGGTATGGATGAGGTGACTGTCATTGATCGCTGTGGAGAATATCCTAATGTTCCATTGATCGGACTCCATGGAGGGGTTTCTTACAACCCGTGCTTAGCTCTCCGTCAGTTTAGAAGAGCCAGAAGAGAAGGGCCTCATGAGATGCTGATGCCCCATATCATCTTTGATTTTCAGGGAGATAGTGACGAGCTGCGTCGTAGAGTCATAAGGGCTTGGGACAGAGTTCACAAATCTGATCCAAATGAGTTGGGCCCAAAGACTTCTCTGCCAATGTAGCCATACCTCAGATGGGTCCGCATCCGTGCCCAGAAGCTAGGGATGCCATATGAAGCTGTCAGGCCTGTTACTCTTGAAGTTGCTAATGAGGAGGGGGTTCCCCCAACTATTCTCCACCCTTATATGCCCACTGATATTGGGACACTGAAGAGGTCTTGGATGCAGTTAAGGGATGAACGGGATTCCTACCGAGAGAGGTTCAATGAATAGGAGCAGAAGATCCAGAAGCTGACTAGGAAACTGGAGAAGGAGTGGATCTTGAATGATTATGTCCGCACCGAGAAGAAGAGACCATGGGAGCGTTGATGGACCTTTGATGATTTCTTTTACAGTTTTTTCTTACTTTTCAGTATTTCCATTTCTTGTAATGCCTAAGGGAAATTTGTTGAACAATTTAAATTTTGAAGTTTAAATCTAATAAAGTGTGTTTCCTTTCTTACAAATTTGAATCCCGATTGTCTTTAAAATCATAAATCATACGCATTTCATCCCATGCATCTCATAAACAGGTACCCTTTACAGGTTTCTTATCTTCTTCGCTATTTATTTCAGCAATCATCATGTCTGCTGAACTTTCAACTGAGCAAGCTATCAAGGCCCTCCAGGCCCAGAATGCCCAGTTTCAAGAACTGTTCATGAATCTAGCTAAGGGTCAGCAGGACTTGAAGACTTTGATTCTGAAAGAGAAAAAGAAGAAGAAGAAGAGGACCATCCTGTTCAATACTGGACGCAGGTTTGGAAATGGGCTGCAAAATGAAGTTGATCTGACCACCTCATCTGGAGGGAAAGATAGTCCACAAGAAAGGAGGGCTCCTAGCCCTATGGTCTCCGACAACGAGACGGACTATGATGAAGAACAGTATCCTCCTGCTGAGGATAAGTACAAACAGCTGGAAGACCGTTTGAGCGCTATGGAGATACAGAAAGTGCCCGGACTGGACTTCGGAGATCTGGGTCTATCATCATGGGTGGTGATTCCCCATAAGTTCAAGGCACCTGCCTTTGCCAAGTATGATGGAGTTTCCTGTCCAAAGCTGCACCTCTGGTCATATGTGAGGAAGATCCAACCTTACACTGCTGATAAGAACTTGTGGATCCATTTCTTTCAAGACAGTCTCTCAGGGACTCAGCTCGAGTGGTTCTATCAGTTGGACGGAGCCAGTATCCGCAGATGGGAGGATTTGGCTACTGCATTTTACAGGCAGTATCAGTACAACTCCGACCTCTCTCCTACGCGTATCAAACTCTAGAGTATGTCAATAGGAATGGGTGAAGGATTTAAAGAGTACGCGCAAAAGTGGAGAGACCTTTCCGGAAGGGTACAACCACCTTTGGCTGATCGTGAACTTGTTGACATGTTTCTGGGGACCCTGTCTGGTCCATTCTTTAACCATCTGATTGGAAGCTCTTCAGCTGGGTTTACAGATCTTATTTTGACTGGTGAGAGGATTGAAGCTGGTATTAAAGCTGGGAAGATACAGAAGGGTGCCTCATCGAGCACCGAGAAGAAGCCGTTTAAGAAAGAGTCCAGTGTTGTCTACAGTTCGAGAAGACAGAATATACCTGAACACCGCCAAGCTGTCAATGCGGTTGTTATTTCAAAACCTGCTGGTGCTCCTCAGCATCACAATCAACAAAAGGACGAGATACCTCGAAGGAAATTCACTCGTCTCAACATGACTTTGTCTCAGATTCTGCCACAGTTGCTGAAGACCAATCTGGTGACTCTAAAAGAAGCTCCGAAGAATCCAAGTACCACATCACCAAAGTACAACCCTAATGCCCGCTGCGCTTTTCACTCTGATAGCTCGGGGCATAATACAGATGATTGTTGGGTTTTAAGGAACAGGGTGCAAGACCTAATTGATGCAAAGGAGATTGAGTTTGAGGCGCCCGAGAGGCCTAATGTTGTGACTGCTCCCATGCCCAAACATGGAGTAAATTCTATAGAGGAAGACTTGTTTGTAGTTTCCGTGGATGATATTGTTACCCCTCTGATGACTGTCAAGAAGAACCTGTTGCTAGCCGGTTTATTTCCGGGCTGTGGCGAAGGTTGCCATATGTGTTCTGTTTTACCTACTGGTTGCCCATTTCTGAAGTCAGGTATCCAGAACCTGATGGATAATATGGAGATCCTGTTTGAGAAGATTGTTGTTCCTTCCATTCATACTGAAGAAGTTTCCATTATTACCATTTTCGACAATTCTTCCAAGGCTCCCTCGAGGAAGCCTGTTAGAATTACATCTGTTCCGAAGATCGCACTTGTAATCATCACTGTTCCCGGGCCCATCCCCTACACCTCTGACAAAGATGTCCCCTGGCACTATGGGGCAGATGTTTATGTTCTTGGAGTTAAGAAAGATTTGGATGCTGATATCAGTGTCAGCAACATTACTGGGCCTGCTAAAGTCACCCACAGCGGTAGACTTTTCTCACCTGATATTGCTCCACCGACTGTCCGAAGACCTGTTGTCATTATACCTGCAAGTGTGCCTAATGCCATTCCTGATCAAGTTCTTAGTCCTACCCCTGTCTCTGAGTCATCTAACGCTCAGGGCAAAGGGATCACCACTGATGTGCTTGCCCAGACGGAGGTACCGAAGACCACTACTGTTGAAGCCTCCAAACAGGAGATGGAAGAGATTCTGAAGATTATTAAGAAGAGTGATTACAACGTAGTTAAGCAACTGGGGCAAACCCCATCCAAGATTTCTATGTTGTCACTATTGTTGTGTTCAGAGGCCCATGCTAAGGCTCTGATTACCTTCCTGAAGTCTGCCCACGTGCCACAAGAGACATCAGCTGATCAGTTTACAGATTGTGTGGCTAATTTAACTGCTGATAATGGTTTGGGTTTCTCCGACGCCGATTTGACTATTAAAGGGAAGAACCACAACGACACCCTGCATGTCTCCATTGAATGCAGGGGCACTACTCTTGCACATGTATTGGTTGAAACTGGTTCCTCATTGAACGTCTTGCCCAAGAAAGCTCTAGACCGATTGGATTGCGAAGGGTTGGAGCTAAAGCCAAGTAACATCATTGTCAGGGCCTTTGACGGGTCTAAAAGGATGGTGCACGGTGAAGTTGATATTCCAATTAAAGTTGGTTCTCAGGTCTTCAATTCTACGTTCTATGTGATGGACATTCGTCCATCCTACTCTTGTTTGCTGGGTCGTCCATGGATCCATAAGGCTGGGGCCGTAACCTCAACGCTCCACCAGAAGCTGAAGTACCCTGTCAGAGGGAAGATTGTGACAGTTCAAGGGGAGGAGGAGTATATGGTCATCCACCTCAACTCATTCAGATACGTAGAGATGGATGGGGAGTTCATTGAGACCCCATTTCAGCATTTTGAAGAGGTTCCTCAGACACTGGCATCAGTTGAGACTGTGGTTGAAGATTCTCCTATGAAGATGGCTTCCTTAAAGGATGCCCGGGCTGTTATTGAGAAGGGTGAGTGTGCAAATTGGGGCCGACTTCCTGATTTCACTCAGAAGACTAATAAGTTTGGTTTGGGTTTCACTGCAGAAGCTCAAAGGGCTGTTCGAAGTGCAAGGATTGGAAGACCTCCTGTGTTCATCAGCAACTCGGGAGTAAATGCCATTGAAGATGATGTGGAGGAGTCTAAATTCGACAGCTGGATCTATCCTACGACCAACGGTGGACCAAGCAACTGGACAGCAAAGGACTTCATCCCTATTACTTTTGTTACCCAATAATGAACTCTTTGTTTTGAACTTGTAACAGACAATGTTTTGAAACTTTATGGCCTGGTGTCTTACCCGGGGCACCGTGGCTTCATTTGTGAGGGCTTTTGTGTGCCATTTTCATATATCATTAATAAAAGCATTGGACGTCTTTTGCATTTCAAATTTTGCGCTCCTTGTTTTTCTTTATTATATATTGCAAAACAACTATTTTACACACACTCACATATACAGGTCTCAATCCACTCTGGATCTCACTGGTAACGACTCTGCTACTGCCAGTTATGACTTCGAAAATCCGATCAACTTAGCCAAAGACGAAGGTGAAGATGATTGCGAAGTGCCGAGTCAACTTGCAAGACTGCTACTCCAGGAAGAGAGGGCCATTCAGCCACATGAAGAGCCGGTGGAAACGGTGAATCTAGGTACTGAAACAGACAAGAAGGAAGTCAAGATCGGTGCAAATCTGGAGCTTAGTGTGAAACAGCGGTTGATTCAGATGTTGCATGACTATGTTGAGATCTTTGCCTGGTCTTACGAAGATATGCCTGGGTTAGATACTGACATTGTGGTTCATCGCCTGCCTACCAAGGAAGACTGCCCTCCGGTAAAATAGAAGGTTCGTCGTATGCGCCCGGAGATGTCTGAGAAAATCAAGGCCGAAGTTATGAAACAGTTTGACGTCGGTTTTCTAGCAGTGACTTCTTACCCTCAGTGGGTTGCCAATGTGGTTCCGGTATCGAAGAAGGATGGTAAGGTCCGAATGTATGTTGACTACATGGATTTGAACAGGGCAAGCCCCAAGGATGACTTCCCTCTACCTCACATCGACGTTCTAGTTGACAATACTGCTCAGCACAAGGTGTTCTCCTTTATGGATGGTTTCTCCGGTTATAATCAGATAAAGATGCATCCCGAAGATATGGAGAAGACCACCTTTATTACTCAGTGGGGCACCTTTTTCTACAAGGTCATGCCTTTTGGGTTGAAAAATACTGGGGCAACGTATCAGCGTGCCATGGTTGCTTTGTTTCATGATATGATCCATCATGAGATTGAAGTATACGTCGATGATATGATTTCAAGGTCCCAGACTGAGGAGGAACACCTTGACCATCTACAGAAGCTGTTTGACAGGTTGAAGCTGTACAAGCTGAGATTGAACCCAAACAAGTGCACCTTCGGGGTGAGGTCTGGTAAGCTACTGGGTCTCGTCGTGAGCGACAAAGGTATTCAAGTGGACCCTGCCAAAGTGAAATCCATACAAGAGATGCCAGCTCCCAAGACAGAGAAGGAGGTCAGAGGCTTTCTGGGACGTCTAAACTACATTTCCCGATTCATCTTACACCTAACTGCTACTTGTGAGCCAATCTTCAAGTTACTGAAGAAAGATCAAGTGGTATGTTGGAATGATGAATGTCAGGCCGCTTTCGAAAGAATCAAAGAGTATCTCCAAGAGCCACCTATTCTAATGCCACCAGTTGAAGGGAGACCTTTGATTTTATACTTGACAGTACTTGACAACTCAATGGGGTGTGTGTTGGGGCAGCATGACGAGTCTGGCCGAAAAGAGCATGCTATTTATTACCTTAGCAAAAAGTTTACCGACTGAGAGACCCGATACTCACTGCTTGAGAAAACTTGTTGCACTTTGGCATGGGCTGCTCGCCGGCTGAGACAATATATGCTGACTCACACTACTCTGTTAATATCGAAGATGGATCCCATCAAGTATATCTTCGAAAAGCCTGCCCTGTCCGGAAGAATAGCAAGATGGCAGATGATCCTGACTGAGTATGACATCCAGTATACGACCCAAAAGGCAATCAAGGGAAGTGTATTGGCAGACCATTTGGCACATCAGGAAGTGGATGATTACCAGTCTATGAAATTTGAATTTCCGGACGAGAATATCATGGTAGTGACTGATTGTGAGACACCTGGACCGGATGAAGGACCTGAGGAAGGATCTCGATGGTCTATGTATTTTGATGGAGCTTCGAACGCTTTGGGTAATGGCATTAGCGCCGTGATCATATCTCCTAAAGGCTCTCATACTCCATTTACCGCTCGACTATGTTTCAACTGCACCAACAACATGGCGGAGTATGAAGCATGCATCATGGGTCTTAGAGCTGCAATTGACCTAAGGATTAAGTTTCTAAGTGTCTTCAGAAATTCCGCTCTCGTGATCAGTCAGATCAAAGGCGAGTGGGATACAAAACACCCAAATCTTATTCCTTACAAGGAGTATGTATTGACGTTGCTTCCCCATTTCGAAGAGATCACCTTTGAACACTTCCCTAGAGAGGAGAATCAGTTGGCGGACACGCTGGCTACAATGTCTTCTATGTTCAAAGTCAATTGGGACAACGAGACTCCCCAGATCATTATTGAAAAATTGGACGAACCTGCACATTGCTGTGATCTTGAGACTGAAGAGGTAACAGAAAAGCCCTGGTATCATGAAGTGAAAAGGTATCTTGAAGCTCAGGAGTACCCCGAGGGTGCATCTATTAATGACAAGAAGTTTCTGAGGAGGTTTGCAGCCAAGTTCTTCATCAGCAATGGCATTCTTTACAAACATAACCATGATTCGACCTTACTACGTTGTGTGGATAAGATTGAAGCAGAAAGAATCATGACAGAGCTGCATGAAGGTACCTTCGGAACTCATTCCAGTGGACATACCATGGAAAAGAAAATCCTTCGGGCAGGATATTATTGGTCCACAATGGAAGCCGACTGTTATTAGCATTCTCGGACATGTCATAAGTGCCAAGTCTATGCTGATAAGGTGCACATACCTTCAGTTCCTCTGAACGTCTTGACGGCACCTTGGCCTTTTGCAATGTGGGGCATTGATATGATCGGCGAGATCAGACCTACGACATCTAACGGGCATCGTTTCATCCTGGTAGCGATTGATTACTTTACAAAGTGGGTTGAGGCAACTTCCTTTGCTACGGTAACCAAGAACGTCGTGGCACGGTTCATTCGGCACAATCTGATTTGTCGGTATGGTGTACCAGAGAGGATCATTACGGACAATGGTACTGTGATCGGTGGGAATGAGAACTGACTGTTTTGGAATGCTGGTTCGCAAAATGTCGCGGTAAGCAAGAGTCGCCACCGTCTTTTATTTTCTCCAACAAGGAAAGGACAAAAGCACAACAAAATTCCTTTTCGAGATGTTTCTTGGTTCGGGAGGTAGATTATAGAAAGGGAAGGTGTTATCACCCTTTCTATCCGTGGTTATCCACGGGCTCTTAGGTACTTGCTCACTATGTTTTCAAAAATGTTTTGCTTTTCTTGTGTTTGTAGGTTTTGAAAAGAGTTTTGTTTGAAAACTTCGATTTAATTCTTGTATCTGTCCTCAAGAGTGTATGAAGTGTTTGTTTGAAAACTTTTGTTTGGAAAGTGTAGGTGCGAAAAGTAGTTTTTTGTTTTGAAAGAGCAAGTACTTGAGAACCTCTACCTACTCAAAAGAAATTAAGCTGTGTAAATGTCCTTTAGACAGTACTATCCCACTATTGAGAAGTAGGTAGCACCGTCGTTGGAGTTTTTGGGTCAATTCAATTATAGGGACATGTGGTCACCAAAGCAATAGTAAGACGCCTTAGCGGTAACCCTAATGTCCTAGATCCTTTTTTATCCGAGGCAACCGTTTCGAGGCAACTTTGATCTTTAGACAGGAGGGCGACCTCTAAAACACCCTATATTCAATGACCACGTCGAGGCAACCAAGTGAAGCGTACCCTAGGAGTGGCATGTGCGAGTGTGTCAGGTTTCATGTTAAGTTATCTTTGCACATGTTATGGTGAGCTACGTTTTGATTTTAATTTTCAGATAAGTCTTGTCATGCATAGCCTAATTAGCATACATCTAGCAGTTAAATGTTGCGGAAAATAAATCTACGCTATTACAAGGCGTCGGGTATTTACATCGCCAAAAGCAAACCCTTGAAAAGTAAATTGCGGGAAATTAAATAAAGCGATAAAAAGTCCTAATTAAAGCTATTACATCCTCGGAGCAATTACATATTAATGATAAAAAATTAATGTGCGCGAAAGAAAATTGCATCAGAGAAGTCCTTAGGGTTTTGACCCTTTTTGAGAAAGAAAGAAGTTTTTTGTTATTTTGCATTTAATTAAATTAATCCTAAAACTAATTAATTAAGAAAAAGAGTATTTTTTTTGAGTTTTTTAATGTCTCAAGGAAATAAATTAAAAAAAAAGTCAAAAGTTAGCAAAAACCCTAATTCAAATTTATTTTATTTATTGCAAAAAATATTGAAATTAACCTAATTAAAAAAAGACTAAATTAATTTGTTAGTATTTATTTACAAAAATCATAAATTAAAGGTGAAATTAATAAATAATAATAATAATAAAAATATTACATTTTTAGTTTTCTGAATTTTATTATGAAAAAAAGTTAATTTGGTTAATTAAATAATAATAATAATAATTAGTAAAATAGTTAAATGGAAAATATAAAAGAAAAAAAAAAAGAAGAATAAACCAGGGGGGGTATTGGCCCAACATGGAGGTATGTTTGGAAATTGTGGCCCATTAAGCTGCAAGCCTGTTTGACCATTGAGATTGTCTACGCGTGTGTTGACCAAGGAGTATGCTAGTCTTTCAACCTGGGCCATGGGGTCTGAGTTGGAGTCCACCTGGCGCGCTGATAGCTGGAGGTGTATGATGGACTTCCTCTTGAACCCTGCATATGATTACATGAAGAAAAATAGAAACAAATATTTTGGGGGACCTGGGACTCAAACCCAGGTCCCAATGCTCACATGCCCATGCCTTAACCACTCCATCATCACGCTTCATTCATTATTAGAATAACAAGTAATCATTATATTAAATAATTAATCCATATGCTGTAAAAACAAAAACACGCGCGTATTTTTCAAATAGTCCAATGATGTATCAACACATCATCATCTTCTTTCTTCGTTCTGCAAAAACAAACATTAGATAGCGGGGGTTTTTAACCCCCACAATATGATACGAGGAAAAATAGCGACTAGAGCCATGGTTTATATAAATATTTCGCGAGGGTTCAATAGTGTTTGTCTGGTTCTCACGAATCCAACCATGTGCCTTATAAGTCTTGATTTTTCTGGGTGTAGAAATCCCCAATTTCAAAGCTCATGAACCCTAAAATTCAACCATGGCATCTTGTGATTCTGTGCATCATAATTCAATTAACTTATGCCATTAGCTTCATATGATTACTAGCAATGCAAAACAATCAAAAAATCATGTTAAATGCTCATGAATTGGACAATACGATTTTCAAAAAAAGCTTCAAACCGTGGTTCTGTTTAGGATGATTCTTTGAGTTTCAAGGCTTGAATTTGATTGCCACACACTCCTGGGAACTCCTGCAAGATGTTAGAATCAACAAAAAGCTTTGAATCGCCCTGGAATATAGAAATCAATTTTAAGTTTTTCTTGGAATTTTTCAATATGCTATGGCCTTTGTCTGCAGCTTTCTCACGTGTATAGGATTAGGGTTTGCTTGTGTATATATAGGAGAATGAAATTAGGTCAGAATCTTGAGCAAAAATCTATGGAATTGATGATTGAATATTTGATTGAAAATCAAATCTTTTTGCATTTTCATGATTGAATAAAGTTTCCAAATTTGGAGATTTTTGCATCTTTGATTTGTACACGAAATTGCCAGCATATCTTGACCATATTTGCTTCATAAAAAAATTGAAAAATCAAGTCTTTGTATTTTCCTACAATTTAAATTAATTAAATGAATTAATATCAATTAAAAATCCAATTAATTAATAAAAAATAAGAAAATAATTCAATTAAGCTAGATGGGTCGTGCATAGGCCATGGATGAAGTTTCAAGAAGAGATTTGAGGCCCATTAGCAAAAATAAGGTGTTTTGAGCAAAGTTGACTTTTACAAATTCACAAAAATTTCCCAACTTCTCCAATGCATATCTTGCTCACTTTTGATCATATGAACATGTTCTTGGACATTTTGGAAAGGTCGTGAAGTCCTCTAACCAATGCCTTTGGTCTCATGTCATTTGGATTTACCAATCTCAAGTTATGGCCTTTGACTTAAAGTGCATTTTTGTTGACTTTTGAAATTGACCTATAATGTAAAAATTGATAACTCTTTATGAGAGCATTTATTGGACTTGGAGTGTGAAGATGGATTGTAGGAAATGGCATCCCCTTAAAAATGAGCATTGGATGGGATTTTTCTGATGAACCATGAAAAAGTTATGCCCTGGTCAAGATACAGTTGACTTTTCTGCTGTCCAAAAATAGTAACTTTTTGCATCTTGATGATTTTTGAGCCATTCTTGTGGAATCATGATCAATACTTGATAAAATGATGATTGTGGACTCAAAATGAGATGTTGACCAAAAATTCCGACTTTTGACTGCAAAATGACCATTTTACCCATGTAGTTGACTGTGGATCAAATAGGGCTTTTGACTGTGAAAATTGGCATTGTGAGTCTTGAAACTTGGTATGTAGGTGCTTGAGAATGTATATGGGCCTATGAGACTTGATTGAACCATTGAAAACCTCAAATTCCTTGAGAGAATCAAAACCCTAATTTTGGTTGTCTTAGGAGGAGGTTTGACTATGCAACCTCTTGAGCAATCTTGAACAATTAGAAGATCAATCTTGACAAACTTTGAAGAATATGGGAGGGCAAATTTTGGGGTACAACAGTTTCCCCTGTTCAATCTTCTTAACCCAGAGGATGTAGATTGGCTTGCGTGCCTTTCGTGATCCGAAGGTGGAAGATGATTGAACACTAAAGTGCCCAGAAATTTGCACTCGCATGGTGTAGTATCAGCAATGTGATGTCGGGAATGGGCTTACAGATGCCATTTGGAAAGATGATGGATAGGAGGATGGGCTTATAGATGCCATCTGGAGATGTGACAGAATCTTGTCGGGGGATGGGCTTATAGATGCCATCTGGAGATTGTTCGTTGAATTGTAACTTGGTAGGTTGAAAGAGGGAACCTGTGTAGGGTTTCCTGATGATGAGTCCGTGTAAAACTGCATCTTGGAAGGAAGGAACCGGTGTAGGGTTGCTTCATAATGGTCAAGTAGATAGTTGTCCTGTCTGGTTTCATGTATTAATCTATCCGTCGTCCACAGATATTTCCTGGCTAGTTACAGGTGTTGATCTGGAACTTAAGAAAGGTGGGTCAAGGATATAGTTGTCCTGTCTGGTTTCAGGTATTAATCTCTGACTTTGAGAAAGAAAGATAGTTTTCCTGTCTGGTTTCAGGTGTTAATCTTCAGTCTCTTCATGTAGATAGCTTTCCTGGCTAGTTACAGGTATAGATCTACAAATTAGTTCATATAGGTGGTTTTCCTGTCTGGTTTCAGGTGTTGATCTGGAACTTAAGAAAGGTTGGTCGAGGAGATAGTTGTCCTGTCTGGTTTCAGGTATTAATCTCTGACCTGAGAAAGAAAGATGGTTTCCTGGCATGTTATAGGTATTAATCTTCAATCTCTTCAATGTAGATAACTTTCCTGTCTGGTTTCAGGTATAGATCTACAATCAGTCGTTCACAGATATTTCCTGGCTAGTTACAGGTGTTGATCTGGAACTTGAGAAAGGTGGATGGGTTGTCTCTATTAACAGGTTGAGCTTCAGAAAAATCTTTAGGAATCGATTTAACTGGTTTTGTCTCCTTTGACTGGGTTAGCATCAGAACAATCTTTAGGAATCGATTCAACTGGTTTTGTCTCCATTGACTGACTTGGCTTCAGAAAAATCTTTAGGAATCAATTTAACTGGTCTTGTCTCCATTGACTGACTGGCCTCAGAAAAATCTTTAGGAATCGATTTAACTGGTCTTGTCTCCATTGACGGCGTTCGCATCAGAAAAATCTTTAGGAATCGATTTAACTGGTTTTGTCTCCATTGACATGCTGAGCATCAGAAAAATCTTTAGGAATCGATTTAACCGACTTTGTCTCCATTGACTGGCTTTGCCTCAGAAAAATCTTCAGGAGTCGATTTAACTGGTTTTTGACAAGGTCTTGGAATATCTTCAACTGGATCGGCATCAGAAAAATCTTTAGGAATCGACTTAACTGGACCAGAGAAGGCCTTTTACTGGATCGGCATCAGAAAAATCTTTAGGAATCGACTTAACTGGACCAGACAAGGTCTTGGAATCTTCAACTGGATCGGCATCAGAAAAATCTTTAGGAATCGACTTAACTGGACCAGAGAAGGCCTTTGACTGGATCGACATCAAAAAAATCTTTAGGAATCGATTTAACTGGACCAGGCAAGGTCTTGGAATTTTCAACAGGGTCTGCATTAGGAAAATCTTTAGGAATCGATTTAACTGGACCAGAGGAGGCCTTTTACTGGATCAGCATCAGAAAAAATCTTTAGGAATCGATTTAACTGGACCAGGCAAGGTCTTGGAATTTTCAACTGGGTCTGCATCAGGAAAATCTTTAGGAATCGATTTAACTGGACCAGAGGAGGCCTTTTACTAGATCGGCATCAGAAAAAATCTTTAGGAATCGATTTAACTGGACCAGGCAAGGTCTTGGAATCTTCAACTGGGTTTGCATCAGGAAAATCTTTAGGAATTGACTTAACTGGACCAGAGAAGGCCTTTTGATATGGCTGAGAATTTAACTGCATCCTTCCTGAAAGGTAAAGGTCAGTCATATGCAATGCATGATATGGATCAAGCAATGATGCTCTCAACATAAATGAGATTGTATGGTATGATGCGTATGTGCATGTGTCGTGATGTATGGAAATGTGATGTTTTTAGCTGGGGAAAATAAATCCCGGAGCTGCTGGAGAATAAAGTTGAATTCTTCGTTTCCGCTGGGGATGATGAACGAAGATGATAGTATGAATAAACCTGTAGGAGAAAAGAACTCTGTTGGGGAATAAACTTGATGAAGAGATTACTCTGCGGGGAAATACTCTGTGGGAAGAGATGCTTCGCTGAGATTTTAACGAAAACTCCGCTGGGGACCCTGTTGATAACCCTGTTGGGGATTTTGATGATGAACTCCGCTGGGGGATAGAAAGAACTTCGCTGGGGACGATCTTTCCGTTGTAACAACTTGCTGAGGATAACCCAGTTAGACTCTGGTGGGGATAACCTCTGAATATGGCTAGGGAGAGATATTTATACTCTGCAGGGAATAAGCTTCCAGAATCTACTGGGGAGATGATTCAACTCTGGCGGGGAAGCTTTTTTAGACTGCACGGGGAAATGGCTCCACTGGGGGTATCTTGGATTCCGCCGGGGAACAATATTATATTTCTGTCGAGGAATATTAAGACTGCCGGGGATGCTTGCTAAGGAATATCTTTATACTCTGCTGGAGAATATTAAGATCTTCTGGGGATACCCAACTTTTTCAAGAGTGATGGTAGACCAACTCTGCTTGGGGGAGAGTATTGCTGACTTGCTGGGGATACTGTGCCTTTTTAGGGCTAATGGGAGACCAACTCTGCTTGGGGAGAGTATTGCTGAATCTTGTCTTACTCTGCGGGGAGTGAAGGTATCTTGGTCAAATTCTTCAGCTGAACTTACCTTGGTACCTTGAGGACAACGCATCTTGTACAGTTCAGACAATTCTTATTGCCCCAGCTTCTGTGGGAGAAGATACCTGTGGAGGTGCTTGATAACTGCCGATTGACAAATCTTCTTCTGGTAGGCAAGTGACGAGATGACGTGACATAGTTGTACGCTTTTGATCCCTAACTTTTGCCTGGACCGCCCTTTCGGGTTTTCAGTCCATCAGGATACCCTTTTTTGCCCAAGCCGCCTTTTTAGGTTTTCGACTTGCCGGGTGTACAAATTTTTCATTTTCATCCCTTATTTTTGCCCGAACCCTTTTGGTTCGCCGGGAAGCCCTTATTTTTGCCTAGGCCAGTCGACCTAGCGGGTCTTTGATTATGCGTAGTATTTTTTTTTACTATGTCCATGCTCTCAGAGTGCAGGGAGTTGTCAATGTCAGTAGCGTTGTGTTGCCATACCACCAAAAGATGTTTGATCAGGCAAGATTCGTTGCTGGAATTCATGTTCAATGCCCCAAGTGACTCAGGCGGAGATTTTCCCCTGGCTATTTAGCATTTTTGAGCGATTCTCTGAATCTTGACTTAACTGCCCCAGATGATGGACAATGATCATGTCTGCCCCTTGGTTGGAAGTGTTTCTTCCACTTGAGGTGACTCTTTTTATTGAGAAGGTTTTTTGTTCACTAGATATTCATCGTGCGAATTTCTCTGCTGTTTGAACAAATAGTCATATGTAAACAATGCTATTTTAAGAATGCAAAGCTTATGTCTGTCTTGAAGTTTTTGAAAATGCAGTTTTTAATAAAACAAGTGAATTTTTGTAAAATGTGATGTCAACTCAGGATTTTACAGCAAGCCCTACAGGAGTCAGGATACCTTTTGTAACAGTATGCTTTCGAACTAACCCATGCTTCAGCTAGGACTTTTAAGGGTTATAACGTGGCCTGGTTCACGGTTTAAGAAACAAAGGATAAAGGCTCAAAATTTATTTGTACCCACCCGCTCTTCGTGATGTTCTTCGATCCTAAACTAAGCTAATCATGCATTAGATTTTGTTTGAGTTTTTGCTCTGATATTCCGGTGATGGTTCGGATACTGACAGTTTATTTTGAACAGGCAGTCATTTTTATAAGAGTTTGTAGGACCTCTTTCTTTTTGATTACGTTATTCCTGTCTTTTTGCCTGAACTGTTTCTTTTGTGATTATAGTCAGCGGGATGCCCCAGTTTTTTTATAAGTCTCCTTCATAGGTTTTGACTTATTGGGCTTTTATTTTTGAAAGGTAACGACTGCCTGTCTTGACGATTATAGGGAACCATCACCGTCTCTTGTTTCGGAAGGACTTCTTTGGTGCCATTCGTTGTGCACCTGGATCAACTGAGAAAACTACCCTGCCCCAGGTTATGATTAAGGGTTTTAATTTTTGAAAAAGAAAAAAAACTCCAACTTCTTTGGCTCAAAGGGGTTGACTAGGGATTATCTTCCTTATAACTCCACTGTTTAGGATTTTAAACAATGCCTGTACCTCATCAGTGGGGTCTGTTCAAAAGCATACTGTAAAGATCATGGTATCGTTTTCGTCATCCTCCCTCAAAAGGTTTAGAATTTTTTTTAATCGAGAGTTAAATCATAAAAAAAAACGAAAGCAATTTTAAGCATAGTGAAAACAATTAATTCAAAACAGACACGTGTAATGCATTAATGAAATAGAAGAGTTTGACATGATAATTGTTTGAATAAGCAAAGAAAAATACAACTTCAGAATTCAAATGAACAAAAGCGTTTTCAATCCTAGCCATGTTTTGGCAAGGGAGCAGTGATCACATTGGGAGTCTCGGGCGCTTCGAACTCAACCTCTTTTGCATCGATTAGGTCCTGAACCTTGTTCCTCAAAGTCCAACAATCATCTGTAGTATGCCCCGGGCTGTCAGAGTGATAAGCGCAGCGGGCGTTGGGGTTATACTTTGAAGATGTAGTGTTCGGATTCTTTGGGGCCTCCCTTAGAGTTACCAAATTGGTCTTCAGCAACTGTGGAAATATGTGGGACAAGGTCATGCTGAGAGGAGTGAATTGCCTTCTAGGTCTCTCTTCCCTTTGTTGGTTGCGATGTTGAGGAGCACTGGCAGGTTTTAAAATAACCACCGTGTTGACAGCTTGGCGGCGTTCCAGTCTATTCTGTCTCCTTGAACCATAGACAACACTAGATTCCTTCTTGAACGGCTTCTTTTCAGTGCTCGAGGAGTCACCCTTCTGTATCTTCCCAGCCTTGATACCAGCTTCAATCCTCTCACCAGTTAAGATAAGGTCTGTAAACCTAGCTGAAGAGTTCCCAATCAAATGGTTAAAGAATGGACCAGACAGGGTCCCCAAGAACATATCAACAAGCTCGCGGTCAGTTAAAGGTGGCTGCACCCTTCCATCCAGGTCTCTCCACTTTTGAGCATACTCCTTAAATCCTTCACCCGTCCCTAGTGACATACCCTGGAGTTGGGTACGCGTAGGAGCGAGGTCGGAATTATACTGATACTGCTTATAGAACGCAGTAGCCAAATCCTCCCAGTTACGAATACTGGCTCCATCCAGCTGATAGAACCATTCGAGTTGAGTCCCTAAAAGACTATCTTGGAAGAAATGGATCCACAAATTCTTGTCAGCTGTATAAGGTTGAATCTTCCTTACATACGACCGGAGGTGCAGCTTAGGACAGGAAGTTCCGTCGTATTTGGCAAAGGCAGGTGCCTTGAACTTATGTGGGATCACCACCCCAGAGGATAAGCCTAGGTATCCAAAGTCCAACCCGGGCACATTCTGTATCTCCATAACACTTAAGCAGTCTTCCAGCTGTTTGTACCTATCCTCAGCAGGAGGATACTATTCATCATTATAATCCGTCTCGTTGTCGGAGACCACGGGACTAGGAACCCTTCTCTCTTGTGGATTGTCCTTGCCTACAGATGAGGTAGTCAGCTCAACCTCATTCTGTAATCCATTCCCAGATCTGCGTCTAGTGTTGAACAAAACAGTCCTCTTCTTCTTCTTCTTCTTCCTCTCTTTCAAAATCACAGTCTTCAAATCCTGTTGACCCTGGGCTAGGCTCATAACCAACTCTTGGAACTGGGCATTCTGGGCCTGGAGGGCCTTGATAGCTTGTTCAGTGGAAGGTTCAGTAGACATGATGATTGCTGAAATAAAAAGCGAAGAAGATAAGTGACCTGTAGAAGGGGTACCTGTTATGCATATGATGAAATGAAATTCGCATGATTTATGTATGCAATGTTTTCAAGGATCTCGCGGGGTAAATAGAGAAACTTGTTAGAATTTGAATCTGGAAATTTGATTGAAGGAACTTCATGTTGCTGAGAGTCCTTCTTCAAGAGTTAGGCTCACCATATCGAGTAGGTCATAGCCCCTGACTCAGGTTCTCATGTTTTGATCTCCAAACAACCTTGGCTAGAGGAAAATAAATCCCCTTTGCCCCTTGCTAGACATTTGGTTCATCATGACCTGCATCACAGACCCTTGAGATCCTTGAAATGGGTTAGTCCTTATGCAAGATGTATGCAATGTTATGATGTGATGATGTTATGACGTTATGATAAAGGCACACCACAAGTATTCACAAAAGGAAAACATGGTAAAGGCACACAAGTCATACAAAAGAGCCCTTAGATTTCAGGCTAGCATGAAGTTTAGGTACTACCCTTTTTCAGTTTCAGTTGGTTAAGACATGTCCTAGAAAATAGTAACCGGGTTCTAAAGGATCTCAATATCACTGACTACCCTCAATCGGTCATAATTCCAGTTTGGCAACCTTTTCTTGCGGCCGGAACCATCGTGAGAGTTTAGCCTCAATGTGTGTAGCATACTGCTACTGTTCTATGGCCAAGTTGGTCAATTTAAGGTTTTAAGTTCAGTTGGTGCTTAATGACTCCTCAGAAGACCCACATTCTCCTCGTTCCAACACAAGGGATATCGGTATGGACCAAGGTGTCACACCAACGTAGCTACTGCTTCACCCGTGTCGGTCTACGCCGGACAGGTCCCTCACAGTTTATTGCTACTTACCTAAAGGGTATTCCCCAGATCTGGGTTAGGATCTATGAAACTCCAATACAAGCCCACAAATATAAATCATACAAAGCATGCAATTGAAAACATAGAATGATCTAATCCTAAGGTACACCTCACTTATTAATATCCCCAGCAGAGTCGCCAGTTCTGGGATCGGTGGGAATGAGAACTGACTGTTTTGGAATGCTGGTTCGCGAAATGTCGCAGTAAGCAAGAGTCGCCACCGTCTTTTATTTTCTCCAACAAGGAAAGGACAAAAGCACATCAAAATTCCTTTTCGAGATGTTTCTCGGTTCGGGAGGTAGATTATAGAAAGGGAAGGTGTTAGCACCCTTTCTATCCGTGGTTATCCACGGGCTCTTAGGTACTTGCTCACTATGTTTTCAAAAATGTTTTGCTTTTCTTGTGTTTGTGGGTTTTGAAAAGAGTTTTGTTTGAAAACTTCGATTTAACTATTGTATCTGTCCTCAAGAGTGTATGAAGTGTTTGTTTGAAAACTTTTGTTTGGAAAGTGTAGGTGCGAAAAGTATTTTTTTTGTTTTGAAAGAGCAAGTACCTGAGAACCTCTACCTACTCAAAAGAAATTAAGCTGTGTAAATGTCCTTTAGACAGTACTATCCCACTATTGAGAAGTAGGTAGCACCGTCGTTGGAGTTTTCGGGTCAATTCGATTATAGGGACATGTGGTCACCAAAGCAATAGAAGGACGCCTTAACGGTAACCCTAATGTCCTAGATCCTTTTTTATCCGAGGCAACCGTTTCGAGGCAACTTTGATCTTTAGACAGGAGGGCGACCTCTAAAACACCCTATACTCAATGACCACGTCGAGGCAACCAAGTGAGGCGTACCCTAGGAGTGGCATATGCGAGTGTGTCAGGTTTCATGTTAAGTTATCTTTGCACATGTTATGGTGAGCTACGTTTTGATTTTAATTTTCAGATAAGTCTTGTCATGCATAGCCTAATTAGCATACATCTAGCAGTTAAATGTTGCGGAAAATAAATCTACGCTATTACAAGGCATCGGGTATTTACATCGGCAAAAGCAAACCCTTGAAAAGTAAATTGCGGGAAATTAAATAAAGCAATAAAAGTCCTAATTAAAGCTATTACATCCTCGGAGCAATTACATAATAATGATCAAAAATTAATGTGCGCGAAAGAAAATTGCATCGGAGAAGTCCTTAGGGTTTTGACCCTTTTTGAGAAAGAAAGAAGTTTTTGTTATTTTGCATTTAACTAAATTAATCCTAAAACTAATTAATTAAGAAAAAGAGTATTTTTTTGAGTTTTTTAATGTCTCAAGGAAATAAATAAAAAAAGAAGTCAAAAGTTAGCAAAAACCCTAATTCTAATTTATTTTATTTATTGCAAAAAATATTGAAATTAGCCTAATTAAAAAAAGACTAAATTAATTTGTTAGTATTTATTTACAAAAATCATAAATTAAAGGTGAAATTAATAAATAATAATAATAATAAAAATATTACATTTTTAGTTTTCTGAATTTTATTATGAAAAAAAGTTAATTTGGTTAATTAAATAATAATAATAATAATAATAATTAGTAAAATAGTTAAATGGAAAATATAAAAGAAAAAAAAATAAGAAGAATAAACCAGGGGGGGGGTATTGGCCCAATATGCAGGGATGTTTGGAAATTGTGGCCCATTAAGCTGCAAGCCTGTTTGACCATTGAGATTGTCTACGCGTGTGTTGACCAAGGAGTATGCTAGTCTTTCAACCTGGGCCATGGGGTCTGAGTCGGAGTCCACCTGGCGCGCTGATAGCTGGAGGTGTATGATGGACTTCCTCTTGAACCCTGCATATGATTACATGAAGAAAAATAGAAACAAATATTTTGGGAGACCTGGGACTCGAACCCAGGTCCCAATGCTCACATGCCCATGCCTTAACCACTCCACCATCACGCTTCATTTATTATTAGAATAACAAGTAATCATTATATTAAATAATTAATCCATATGCTGTAAAAACAAAAACACGCGCATATTTTTCAAATAGTCCAATGATGTATCAACACATCATCATCTTCTTCCTTCGTTCTGCAAAAACAAACATTAGATAGCGGGGGTTTTTAACCCCCACAATATGATACGAGGAAAAATAGCGACTAGAGCCATGGTTTATATAAATATTTCGCGAGGGTTCAATCGTGTTCGTCTGGTTCTCACGAATCCAACCATGTGCCTTATAAGTCTTGATTTTTCTGGGTTTAGAAATCCCCAATTTCAACGCTCATGAACCCTAAAATTCAACCATGGCATCTTGTGATTCTGTGCATCATAATTCAATTAACTTATGCCATTAGCTTCCTATGATTACTAGCAATGCAAAACAATCAAAAAATCATGTTAAATGCTCATGAATTAGACAATACGATTTTGAAAAAAAGCTTCAAACCGTGGTTTTGTTTAGGACGATTCTTTGAGTTTCAAGGCTTGAATTTGATTGCCACACACTCCTGGGAACTCCTGCAAGATGTTAGAATCAACAAAAAGCTTTGAATCGCCCTGGAATATAGAAATCAGTTTTGAGTTTTTCTTGGAATTTTTCAATATGCTATGGCCTTTGTCTGCAGCTTTCTCACGTGTATGGGATTAGGGTTTGCTTGTGTATATATAGGAGAATGAAATTAGGTTAGAATCTTGAGCAAAAATCCATGGAATTGATGATTGAATATTTGATTGAAAATCAAATCTTTTTGCATTTTCATGATTGAATAAAGTTGCCAAATTTGGAGATTTTTGCATCTTTGATTTGTACACGAAATTGCCAGCATATCTTGACCATATTTGCTTCACAAAAAGATTGAAAAATCAAGTCTTTGTATTTTCCTACAATTTAAATTAATTAAATGAATTAATATCAATTAAAAATCCAATTAATTAATAAAAAATAAGAAAATAATTGAATTAAGCTTGATGGGTCATGCATAGGCCATGGATGAAGTTTCAAGAAGAGATTTGGGGCCCATTAGCAAAAATAAGGTGTTTTGAGCAAAGTTGACTTTTACAAATTCACAAAAATTTCCCAACTTCTCCAATGCATATCTTGCTCAATTTTGATCATATGAACATGTTATTGGACATTTTGGAAAGGTCTTGAAGTCCTATAACCAATGCCTTTGGTCCCATGTCATTTGAATTTACTAATCGCAAGTTATGGCCTTTGACTTAAAGTGCATTTTTGTTGACTTTTGAAATTGACCTATAATGTAAAAATTGATAACTTTTTATGAGAGCATTTCTTGGACTTGGAGTGTGAATATGGATTGTAGGAAATGGCATCCCCTTCAAAATGAGCATTGGATGGGATTTTTTTGATGAACCATGAAAAAGTTATGCCCTGGTCAAGATACAGTTGACTTTTCTACTGTCCAAAAATAGTAACTTTTTGCATCTTGATGATTTTTGAGCCATTCTTGTGGAATCATGATCAAGACTTGATCAAATGATGATTGTGGACTCAAAATGAGATGTTGACCAAAAATTCTGACTTTTGACTGCAAAATGACCATTTTACCCCTGTAGTTGACTGTGGATCAAATAGGGCTTTTGACTGTGCAAATTGGCATTGTGAGTCTTGAAACTTGGTATGTAGGTGCTTGAGAATTTATATGGGCCTATGAGACTTGATTGAACCATTGAAAACCTCAAATTCCTTGAGAGAATCAAAACCCTAATTTTGGCTGTCTTAGGAGGAGGTTTGACTATGCAACCTCTTGAGCAATCTTGAACAATTAGAAGATCAATCTTGACAAACTTTGAAGAATATGGGAGGGCAAATTTTGGGGTACAACAGGTACCAATCTTAATAACAAAATGATTACCGAGCTCTGCGAACAATTCAAGATACAACATCACAACTCTTCTCCCTACCGACCGAAGATGAATGGGGTTGTCGAAGCGGCAAATAAGAACATTAAGAAGATTGTGAAGAAGATGACAGTGACATACAAAGACTGGAACGAGATGTTACGGTTTTCTCTTCATGGATACCGTACCTCAGCACGGACGTCAACAGGGGCAACACCCTATTCCTTGGTTTATGGCATGGAGGCAGTCTTGCCCATCGAAGTTCAGATACCCTCTCTCCGGATCATGAAGGATGCAAGTTTGAGCGAAGATGACTGGATTCAGACCTGACTTGATCAACTGAATCTAATTGACGAAAAAAGACTTACTGCTGTTTGTCATGGTCAGACGTACCAAAAACGGATGATCAAGGCATTTAACAAGAAAGTCAGACGACAAGAGTATCAAGTTGGGGACCTGGTAATCAAGCGCATTATCTTACCTCAAGGTGATCCTAGGGGCAAATGGACCCCTATTTATGAAGGGCCATTTGTGGTTAAGAACATTTTCTCAGGAGGAGTGATGATTCTGACCACCATGGATGATGACGACCTTCCCCACCCCGTCAATGCAGACATAGTGAAAAGATACTATGCATAATCAAAGACCCGCTAGGTTGATTGGCCTAGGAAAAAATAAGGGCTTCCCGGCGAACCAAAAGGGTTCGGGCAAAAATAAGGGATGAAAATGAGAAAATCTGTACACCCGGCAAGTCGAAAACCTGAAAAGGCGACTTGGGCAAAAATGGGTATCTCGGTGGACTGAAAACCCGAAAGGGCGGTCCAGGCAAAAGTTAGGGATTAAAGCGTAACACCATGTCTCATTGGATCACCTCACATCCAGACTTTGGTATCAACTATCAGGCTCGGACGGCACCAATCAAACAGATTCATCTTCAACTAAGCAGCAAAGTGATGAGATGCTTGAAGATATAAAGGCAATAGCAGAGTTGGAACCCAGTGGGATTATTCACATGGCTGTTTTGTTTTCTTTTCACAAATTGTATAAATTCTATTTGTCCGGCGGCATCCTCTTACTAGGACGTCAGCCTCTTTTACGAAAACGCCTGTTTACAGACAAAATTCAAAATCAATACAAATTCATTTTCAGACAAATTTCAAAATTATTTTTCCTTTATCTGTTTTGTTTTGCAAAGAACGTCCAATGTTAATTTTTGATATATGCATTTGACATTAATTGCTGATCATAAATATTTACATTACGAAACAAAGGACAAATTCTTGGTAATATCAGAAACAGGGGCAATAAGAATTGTCCGAGCGGTATAGTTACTTTGTCCACCCAGGTACCAAGGTGGGTTCAGCTGAAGAATATGACCAAGATACCATCGCTCCCCGCAGAGTAAAACAGTAATGGTAGCTCTCCCCACTGAGACTTGCAACTACGAATGAATCAGCAATGCTCTCCCCAAGCAGAGGTAATCTACCATCATCCCCAAGAAGGTGTGGAATCCCCAGAAGACCTTAATATTACCCAGCGGAGTATAAAGATATTCCCCAGCAAGTTTAAAAGCATCCCCGACAGTCTTAATATTCCTCAACAGAATATAAGAATGTTCCCCGGTGGAATACAAGATACCCCAGTGGAGTCATTTCCTCAGTGCAGTCTAAAAAGGCTTCCCCGCCAGAGTTGAATCATCTTTCCCAGTAGATTCTGGAAGCTTATCCCCTGCAGAGCGCAAATAAATCTCCCCAGCCAAATTCAGAAGGTTATCCTCACAAGAGTCTAATTGGGTTATCCTCAGCAAGTTGCAACGGAAAGATCATCCCCCGCGAAGTTCTTTCTATCCCCAGCGGAGTTCATCATTAAAATCCCCAACAGAGCTTATCAACGGAATCCCCGACGGAGTTATCGTTAAAATCTTCAGCAGGACGTCTCTTCCCCACAGAGTAATTCCTCTTAGAGTAATTCTTCATCAGTTTATGCCCCCAACGGAGTTTCTTTTCTCCTTCAAGTTTATCATCTTCGTTCATCATCCCCAGCGGAAACAAGGAACTCAACTTTATTCTCCAGCAGCTCCGGGATTTATTTCCCCCAGCTAAAACATCACATCCCCATACATCATGATACATGCATATGCGCATCATACCATACAATCTCATTTATTTTTAGAACATCATTGCCTGATCCATATCATGCATTGCATATGACTGACCTTTACCTTTCAGGAAAGATACAATTAAAGTTCTCAGCTTAGTCGAAGACCTGACCAGTTCTTAAATCTCAATTGAATTATCCTCGGTTGAATTTCAGATAAGGTTCTCAATCTCGACAGTTTCCCTATGTCATAGTGTGGACAAGTACTATAACCTCAACGGTATACTCCATTGAGCACGAGTCAGTTCCTAGATCTTGATGTTTTCCCCCGTCATAGTGTGGACAAGTTCTATAACCTCAACGGTATACTCCATTGAGCACGAGACAGTTCCTAGATCTTGATGAAGATGTTTCCCTACGTCATAGTGTGGACGAGTACTATAACCTCAACGGTATACTCCATTGAGCACGAGTCAGTTCCTAGATATTGATGTTTTTCCTCCGTCATAGTGTGGACAAGTTCTATAACCTCTGCGGTATACTCCATTGAGCACGAGACATTTCCTAGATCTTGATGAAGATGTTTCCCTACGTCATAGTGTGGACGATTACTATAACCTCAACGGTATACTCCATTGAGCACGAGTCAGTTCCTAGATCTTGATGTTTTCCTCTGTCATAGCGTGGACAAGTTCTATAACCTCAACGGTATACTCTATTGAGCACGAGACAGTTCCTAGATCTTTATGAAGATGTTTCCCTACGTCATAGTGTGGACGAGTACTATAACCTCAATGATATACTCCATTGAGCACGAGTCAGTTCCTAGATCTCGATGTTTTCCTCCGTCATAGTGTGGACGAGTTCTATAACCTCAACGGTATACTCCATTGAGCACGAGACAGTTCCTAGATCTTGACGAAGATGTTTCCCCCCAATTGAATTATGGACAGGTTCTTAAAACTCAACTGAGGCATTCTCTCAGTTGAAGTACAAGCAAGTTCCTAAATCTCAACAAAAGTTAGACTTCCCCAGCAGAATCTTCTACAACAACAGGTATGCAAGTTCTCGCTAAGGAATCTCTTATGCGGTCGACATTCCTGCAGATGGCATCTGTAAGCCCATCCTCCTACCAACAATCTTCAAATGGCATCTGTAAGCCCATTCCCGACATCACAATGTTGATACTACACCATGTGAGTGCAAATTTTTGGGCACTCTAGTGTTCAATTATCTTTCACCTTCGGATCACGAAAGGCTCGAAAGCCAATCTATATCCTCAGGTTTAAGAAAATTGAACAGGGGCAACTGTTGTACCCCAAAATTTCCCCTCCCATATTTCTCAAAGACATGTCAAGAATAATCTTCAAGTTGCTCAAGTTGGCTCAAGGGTTGGACAGTCAAATCACCTCCTAAGGCAGTCAAGTCAAAATTAGGGTTTTGTGTTACATCAAGGTCCTTGCATCCAAATGACCTCAAGTGCTCCCCAATGTCCTGATATGTTCTTAAGTTCATCCATGTCAAATTTCAAGCCTTGCAGAGGAAGTTTGGTCAGTCAATTGCTCAAGAGACCCAAAGATCGACTGTGCTAGGGCAAAAGTCAACTGTGACCCAAATACAGTCAAACCTCAAGATTTTTTGTCAACATTCTAATTTTGAAGGATAATTCATCATTTGATCAAGGGTTGAACATGATTCATCAAGGATTTCTCAAGATTCATCAAGATTCAAAAGTTGCTAAATTAGGGTTTTGTAGGAAAAGTCAACTCAACTTTGACCAAGCATAACTTTCTCATACTTTATTATAAATGACCCATCGAAATCTCATTTTTAAGAGGATGAAATTTCCTACAATCCATCTTCACACCCCAAGATCAATAAATGCTCCCACAAAAAGTTACAAATTTGGACATTATAGGTCATTTTTGAAAGTCAACAAAAACACCTTTTTTCCAAAGCTTATAACTTGAGCATGGAACATAAAAATGAAATTATACCAAAAGTGTTGGTTAGAGGACATATCAAGGTTTCTAAAAAGTCTAAGAACACCTCCAAAAGTTAAAAATTGAGGAAGTTATGCATGGTTGAAGTTGGGAATTTTTCCAAAATTGCCAAAAGTCAACTATCCTCAAAACTCCAATTTTTGACAAAAGGGCCCACTTTTTTCCACTTGATTTGGTCTTATCATGCCACACACGTGTCCCATCTTTAATTTCATGACCAAACATTTATTTTTCTATTTTATTTCATTTTTATTGATTTAATTCATTATTAATCAATATTAAAACAAACAAAATCTAAAATATTATGTAAAGGGATTCTTGTGATTTGTACAGCTTGCAAATACCATGTGACACTCAATAAATTCATATCAAGTCAAAACAAGCACAAAAAATCAGATTTGGCCTATTTTTGGAAAGCTTATCAATGGTGATCAAATCCAATATTCCCTCTTCAATGCATAAGGATCATGGCCCATATTTTGACCTAAAATCATTCTATTATATGCACACAAGCTAGCCATACCTAGGATAAGCATAGAGCTCTGCAAAAACGGCCACACAACTTTGAGAAAAAAGCTTGAAAAGTGTGAGATCGAAAACAACCTTGGAGGCCAATTCAGACCAAAAGCTCAACGCTACTCTCTTCCTTGACACCCAGTGGAGCTACACCAATCAAAACCAAGCCCTAAGACAGCTTGAAACTCGCTGTAAGTCTCCATGAACATTGCTCTGCACATGGAATCGTAACTCAGTTTTCTTGCATCCTTTTACCAAATTTCTTGCATATTCATACTGACCATTAAATTTCTAAGCAAACTGCATTGTTTAATTTTATTTTCAGACCCTGTATTGCAATACCCGAGTCTAGGGCTTTCTTGTTTTGTTTTTAGGCATTCTTGGCACAGGTACAATCAAGGCAAACCATGGCCATATTTGTGTTCATGGGAGAGAGACGAATCCAATGATGGTCGTAGCTTGTATTTTTGTGACCTAGGATGGATTTTTGAGATGCCCTACGAAACTTCCTGCGGATAAAAATCCGCAGGTAAATAACCAGAGTTATTTGAAGAAGACGATGGCGTGCCCTTGTGCTATTGGTCCATTCAAAACATTAGCGCGTTTTTTTATATTTTCAGGCTTAGCATTTTGTTTTTTATATAATATTTGTTTCTTATTTCAATAACAATTAAGCAGTTTGGTTGGAGTGGTTGGAGCGTTGGCATGTGAGCGTTGGGACCTGGGTTCGAATCCCAGGTCCCCCAAAACTTTGATATATTTTGCTTTCAGGTAATCTCACGCAACATCATAAGCCCGATCCACCCTATTCCTCCAGATCTCAAGTGACAAGTGGCCTGCAAATCAAATCCAAGGGCAAAGATTGAGTGACCATCCTGCACTCTAGTCAAACGCACCATGGGGAATCTGAAAAAGTCAATAAGGCTGATTGAATATGAGCCTCAAAATTGCAGATTCACACCCTCTTCAGGCCCACACCCCCCCGAGTTTGTGCTTTACATTTTATTTCTTTTTCTTTATTTTCCTATTTTTATTATTATTATCTTAATTAATCAACTAACCAAATAATTAATATTTTGCCTAATAAAAATCAGAAAACATAAAAAACATTATTTTTATTTATTAAATTCAATTTCATTATTTCATATTTTTTGTAAATAAATAATTTAATTAATTTAGTTTCTAATTAGGTATAACTTTAATATTTTGCAATAAATTAAAATCCATTTAGAATATTAGGTGTTTAATAACTTTAATCAATTTTATTTTATTTCCTTAAATAATAAAAAATAAAAACTCAAAAATATTTTCTTTTTAATTAATTAATTCAATTATTAATTTAGACTAATTTTTAATTCAAAAAAATAACAAAATATGCTTTATTTAATAAAAAGGGGTCAAAACCCTAAAAGTACTCCGATTTAATTTTCTCGCGCGCGAATAATTTT
Organism: Vicia faba; assembly: GCA_948472305.1. Lineage (NCBI taxonomy): Eukaryota > Viridiplantae > Streptophyta > Magnoliopsida > Fabales > Fabaceae > Vicia > Vicia faba. The sequence goes on from OX451739.1 coordinate 1,211,750,409, forward strand.
TGATCCATATTTCAATATTGTAATTGCTTCGGGAATGTAATAGTTTTGAATTAGGATTTTATTTATCGTTTTATTTATTTTTCGCAATTTAATTTTTAAGGGTTTGTCTTTGGCGATGTAAATACCCGACGCCTTGTAATAGCTTAGATTTATTTTTCGCAATTTACATTCCGCAACCATTAACTGTTAGATGTTTGAATAATAGGCAATGCATGACAAGATCAACTTTAAACTTAAAATCAACAAGTAGCTCACCATAACATGTACAAAGATAATATAACTGAAAAACAATACACTCGCACATGCCACTCTTAGGGTACACCTCACTTGGTTGCCTTGAACGTGGTTGTTGTACCCCAAAATTTTCCCTCCCATATTCTTCAAAATTTGTCAAGAATAATCTTCAAATGGTTGAAGACTTCTCAAGGGTTGCACAGTCAAAAGCTCCATTTGCTTCACAATCAACTGTAGGGGCAAAATGGTCATTTTGCAGTCAAAAGTTAGAATTTTTGGTCAACATCTTATTTTGAGTCCACAATCATCATTTGATCAAGCCTTGATCATGATTCCACAAGAATGGCTCAAAAATCATTAAGATGCAAAAAGTTACTATTTTTGGACAGTAGAAAAGTCAACTGTATCTTGACCAAGGCATAACTTTTGCATAGTTCATTAGAAAAATCCCATCCAACGCTCATTTTGAAGGGGATTACATTTCCTACAATTCATCTTCATATTACAAGTCCAAGAAATACTCTCACAAAAAGTTATCAATTTCTACATTATAGGTCAATTTCAAAAGTCAACAAAAATGCACTTTAAGTCAAAGACCATAACTTGATATTGGTAAATCCAAATGACATGGGACCAAAGGCATTGGTTAGAGGACTTAAAGACCTTTCCAAAATATCCAAGAACATGTTCATATGATCAAAATTGAGCAAGATATGCATTGGAGAAGTTGGGAAATTTTTGTGAATTTGCAAAAGTCAACTTTGCTCAAAACACCTTGTTTTTGCTAATGGGCCTCAAATTTCTTCTTGAAACTTTATCCTTGGCCTATGAACGACCCATTAAGCTTATTTGAACCTATTTTTCTTATTTTTATTAATTATTTGGATTTTTAATCAATTTTAATTCATTTAATTAATTTAAATTGTAGGAAATACAAAGATTTGATTTTTCAATATTTTTGTGAAGCAAAAGTGGTCAATATATGCTGGAAAATTCGTGTGCAAATCAAAGGGACAAGAATCTCCAAATTTAGCAAGTTTTTCCAATCAAAAAGATTCAAAAAGATTTGATTTTCAATCAAATATACAACCATCAATTCCATGGATTTCTTTGCAAAGATTTGACCTAGTTTCATTCTACTATATATGCACAAACCAACCCTACTCATGCAGACGTGAAATTGCTGCAAACAAAGCCATAGCCATATTGACTTTTTTCAAGAAAATTGCAAAACTGTTTTCTGCATTCTAGCACGATTCAAAGGCATTTGTTGATTTCAATACATTGCTGGAAGGGTGAGGAACGTGTAGCAATCAAAATCAAGCGTTAGAGCTCAAGCAATCACTCTAAACAGACCCACGGTTTGCATATTTTTCTCATAATCGAAACTCACATTTCATGCATAATTAACACGTTTTAACCATTGTTTTCTGTTGCTTGAATTCATATAAAGCTAATGGTGTTAATTAATTGGATTATAATGCACAGAATCGTAAGTTGCCATTGACAAAATCTAGGGTTCTTGAGCTTCCAAATTGGGGCTTTATTATCCAGGGAAAATTGGAACCTTTAAGACCCATGGTTAGAATCGTTGAGACCAGACGAATCTAAGGGGACCATCGCGAAATATTTATGTTGAACACAGGCCTAATCGCTATTATTGGTCGTTGCAGGTTGTGGGGGTTGAAAACCCATGCTATCTAACTTTGTTTTTACAGGAAATATGAGGAAGACGATGATGTGCTGATTCATGGTTGGATGATTCAAAAAGCGCGCGCGTGATTTTATATTTCCAGCATAATTGATATTTTTTATATATTATATTCATTGTCCATCATAATAACAAATGCAGGCACATGGTGTAGTGGAAGATGAGCTGGCTGGTAACCATTGGGACCTGGGTTCGAATCCCAGGTCCACCCAAAAACCTTTATTTCTTTTCTTAACATGTTCATATGCAGAATTCTGAAGGTGGTACACCATACACTCTCACATCCCAAGCGCCATGTGGCTGCCAGCATAGATCCAAAGGCCTGGATTGGAAGACCATGGTACTCCCTGGTCAAAGCAAGCGTGGATGATCTCCAGAAGTCAAAAAGGCTTGTGTGTTAATGGGCCAGAAATTCCAGATTAACCTCCTAATGGGCCAGCACACCCCCCTGGTTTATTATTTTCTTATTTTCTTTCTTTTTATTTTCTTTTATTAACTATAATTATTATTATTATTATAACTCACAAATTAATTTTTTATAATAAATTCAGAAAACTAAAAAATGTAAATATTTTTATTATTATTATTATTTATTAATTTCACTTTATTTTTTGTAAATAAATTCTAATATAACTAATTTAGTTTAATTAGGTTTAATTTTGACTTTTTCACAATAAATAAAATTAACATAGAATTAGGGTTTTGGCAATTTTAATTTCTTTTCTTTTATTTCATTAAAACATAAAAAACTTAAAAAACATTTCTTTTAATTAATTAATTAGTTTTAGGTTTAATATTTAATTAAATGCAAAAAGGACCAAAATTCATTCTTTTCTCAAAAAGGGTCAAAACCCTAAGGACTTTCCCGATTCAATTTCTTTTCGCGCATTTTATTTTTATCATATTTATGTAATTGCTCCGAGGATGTAATAGATAATTAGGACCTTTTTATTGCTTTCTTTATTTTTTCGCAATTTACTTTTCAAGGGTTATGTTTTTGGCGATGTAAATACCCGACGCCTTGTAATAGCGTAGATTTACTTTCCGCAATTTACTTTCCGCACAATTATTAACTGTTAACTATGCATGATAAGACTTCTCTGAAATTAAAATCAACCCGTAGCTCACCATAACTTGTACAAAGATAACTTAACTGAATCCTGACACACTCGTACATGCCACTCTTAGGGTACGCCTCACTTGGTTGCCTCGACGTGGTCATTGAGTATAGGGTGTTTTAGAGGTCGCCCTCCTGTCTAAAGATCCAAGTTGCCTCGAAACGGTTGCCTCGGATAAAAAGGATCTAGGACATTAGGGTTACCGCTAAGGCGTCCTACTATTGCTTTGGTGATCACATGTCCCTATAATCGAATTGACCCGAAACTCCAACGACGGTGCTACCTACTTCTTAATAGTGGGACAACACTGTCTAAAGGACATTTACACAGCTTGATTTCTTTTGAGTAGGTAGAGGTTCTCAGGTACTTTCTCTTTCAAAAACAAAAATACTTTTCGCACCTACACTTTTCTGACAAAAGTTTTCAAACAACACTCCATACACTCTTAAGGACAGATACAAGAGTTAAATCGAAGTTTTCAAACAAAACTCTTTTCAAAACCCACAAACACAAGAAAAACATTTTTGAAAACATAGTGAGCAAGTACCTAAGAGCCCGTGGATAACCACGGATAGAAAGGGTGCTAACACCTTCCCTTTCTATAATCTACCTCCCGAACCGAGAAACATCTCGAAAAGGAATTTTGCTGTGCTTTTGTCCTTTCCTTGTTGGAGAAAATAAAAGACGGTGGCGAATCTTGCTTACCGCGACATTTCACGAACCAGCATTAAAAAACAGTCAGTTCTATTTCCACCGATCACAGAACTGGCGACTCTGCTGGGGAATACTTTATAAGTGAGGTGTACCTTAGGATTAGATCACTCTTGTTTTCACTTGTATGCTCTGTTTGCTTTAATATTGTGGGCTTGTATCAAAGTTTTTATGATCCTAACCCAGATCTGGGGATACCTTTTAGAAGTAGCAACAAACTGTTAGGGAACTGTGCGGGGTATACCGACATGGTTGAAGCAGTTGCTACATTGATGTGGCACTTTGGTGAGTACCGGTAACCCTTGAGTCAAGTCAAGGAGAGTACAAGGCCGCCGCATGGTATCGTGAAGCATCAACTGACCTTAGGAACCTTACTTGACCATCTTGGCCTCTTTAGGGGTAGTGAGATGACCGACTTTGGTGCAGTCCGAAGTTGGTAGATACTCGATACTACACTCATTGAGGGTTGTTTTCTTGGAATATTTTGGTTGCCAGTTAAGTGGCTAAATCAAAATAATGAACATAGAAAACAATCCAATGATATTGAGCTCCTTAGAACCCGATTACTTTTGATAGGACAGGTTTTGAGCCCACCAACTTCAAGAGGGTAGTACCTAAACTTCATGCTGGCCTAAACTCTAAGAGCTCTTTTGTGTGACTGGTGTGCCTTTACCATGTTTGCCTTTTGTGAATACTTGTGGTGTGCCTTTATCATAACATCATAACATCATAACATCATCACAACATTGCATACATCCTGCATAAGGACTAACCCATTTCAAGAATCTCAAGGGTTTGTGATGCAGGTCATGATGAATCAAATGTCTAGCAAGGGGCAAAGGGGATTTATTTTCCTCTAGCCAAGGTTGTTTGGAGATCAAGCACGATAACTTGAGTCAGGGGCTATGACCCACTCGATATGGTGAGCTTTGACTCTTGAAGAAGGACTCTCAACAACATGAAGTTCCTTCAATCAAGCTACCAGACTCAAATTCTAACAAGTTTCTTTGTTTACCCCGCGAGATCCTTGAAAACATTGCATACATCAATCATACACATTTCATGTCATCATATGCATAACAGGTACCCCTTTTACAGGTCACTTATCTTCTTTGTTGTTTATTTCAGCAATCATCATGTCTTCTGAACCTACCACTGAACAAGCTATCAAGGCCCTCCAGGCCCAGAACGCCCAGTTCCAAGAGTTGGTTATGAGCCTAGCCCAGGGTCAACAGGAGTTGAAGACTCTGATTCTGAAGAAGAAGAAGAGGACTGTCTTGTTCAACACTGGACACAGATTTGGGAATGGACTACAAAATGAGGTTGATCTGACTACTTCCTCTGTAGGGAAAGACAGTCCCCAAGAGAGAAGGGTTCCTAGTCCCGTGGTCTCCGACAACGAGACAGATTATAATGAAGAACAGTACCCTCCTGCTGAGGACAAGTACAAACAGCTGGAGGATTGCTTAAGTGCTATGGAGATTCAAAATGTGCCCGGGTTGGACTTTGGAGACCTAGGCTTATCCTATGGGGTGGTGATTCCCCATAAGTTCAAAGCACCTACTTTTGCAAAGTATGACGGAGCTTCCTGCCCAAAGCTGCACCTCCGATCATATGTAAGGAAGATCCATCCTTACACCGCTGACAAGAATTTGTGGATCCATTTCTTCCAGGATAGTCTTTCAGGGACTCAACTCGAGTGGTTCTATCAGCTAGATGGGGCCAGTATCCGCAACTGGGAGGATTTGGATACTGCGTTCTATAAGCAGTATCAGTATAATTCCGACCTCGCTCCTACGCGTACCCAACTCCAGGGTATGTCACTAGGGACAGGTGAATGATTTAAAGAGTACGCCCAAAAATGGAGAGACCTTGCTGGAAGGGTGCAACCACCTCTAACTGACCGTGAACTTGTGGATATGTTCTTGGGGACCCTGTCTGGTCCGTTCTTCAACCATTTGATTGGAAATTCTTCGGCCGGGTTTACAGACCTTATCTTGACTGGTGAAAGAATTGAAGCTGGCATCAAAAGCGGGAAGATTCAAGAGGATACGCCTCCTGATACTCAGAAAAAGCCCTACAATGGAAAAAAAGAGTCCAATGCTGTGTATGGTAAAAAGAGTCGTCATGATCAACATGTAGGGGAAACCCAGATCTCTGATCCCACGCCTGTTCAACAAAGACAGAGCAACAGGCGTAGGGTAAGATATCAAGAAAGGCAGTATACTGACATCAACATGCCTTTGTCTCAAGCGCTACAACAATTGTTGAAGGTGAAACTGATCACACTAAAGGATCCTCCTCAAAATCCTGATACTTCATCCTCCAAGTATAACCCGAATGTGAGATGTGCCTACCATTCTGACAGTCCTGGACATGACACCGACGATTGTTGGAGTTTGAAGAACAAGATCCAAGACTTGATTGATGCCAAGGAGATTAAGTTTGATCACTGATCCTACACCAAATCATTGAGAATGTCTTTTGTTCATTTGAATGTTCAAGTTGTATTTTTCTTTGCTTATTCAAACATTTATTCATGTCAAACTTTGTTACTTTATCAATGCATTTCATATGTCTGTTTTGAATTAATCCATTCGTATTCACTATATTCAAATTGCTTCGTTTCTTGTGATGTTCAACTCTTGATTAAAAATTCTAAACCTTTTGAGGGAGGATGACAAAAACGATACCACGATCTTTACAATATGCTTTTGAACAGACCCCGCTGATGAGGTACAGGCATTGTTTCAAGTCCTAAACAATGGAGTTATAAGGAAGATAATCCCTAGTCAACCCCTTTGAGCCAAAGAAGTTGGAGTTTTTCTTTTCGAAAATTAAAACCCTTAATCATAACCTGGGGCAGGGTAGTTCTCTCAGCTGATCCAGGTGCACAATGAATGGCATCAAATAAATCCTTCTGAAACAAAAGACGGTGATGGTCCGTATAATCGTAAGGACAGGCAGTCATTAGATCTCAAAATAAAAGCCCAATAAGTCAAAACCTATGAAGGAGACTTACAAAAAACTGGGGCATCCCGCTGACTGAAATCACAAAAGAAACAGTTCAGGGAAAAGACAGGGATAATAAAATAAAAAAGAAAGAGATCCTATAGACTCTCAACAAAATGACTGCCTGGTCAAAATATACTATGAGTATCTGAATCATCACCGGAATATCAGAGCAAAGACTCAAACAAGATCTAATGCACGATTAGCTGAGTTTAGGATCGAAGAACATCACGAAGAGCGGGTGGGTACAAATAAATTTTGAGTCTTTATCCTTTGTTTCTTAAACCGTGAACCAAGCCACGTTATAGCCCTTAAAAAGTCCTTGCTGAAGCATGGGTTAGTTCGAAAGCATACTGTTACAAAAGGTATCCTGACTCCTGTAGGGCTCGCTGTAAAATCCTGAGTTGACATCACATTTTACAAAAATTCACTTGTTTTATTGAAAACTACATTTTCAAAAAAAACTTCAAGACAAACATAAGCTTTGCATTCTTAAAATAACATTGTTTTCATATGACTATTTGTTCGAACAGCAGAGAAATTCGCACGATGAATATCTTGTGAACAAAAACCTTTTCAATAAAAAGGATCACCTCAAGTGGAAAAACACTTCCAATCAAGGGGCACGACATGATCATTGTCCATCATCTGGGGCAGTTAAGTCAAGATTCAAGGAATCTCTCAAAATGCCAAATAGCCAGGGGCAAATCTCCGCCCGAGTCACTTGGGGAATTGGACATGAATTCCAGCAACGAATCTTGCACGATCAAACGACGATCTTCTGGTAGTATGGCAACACAATACTACTGACATTGACAACTCCCTACATCCTGAGAGTATGGACATAGTCGGAAAAATACTACGCATAATCAAAGACCCGCTAGGTTGACACACTTAGGCAAAAATAAGGGCTTCCCGGCGAACCAAAAGGGTTCGGGCAAAAATAAGGGATGAAGATGAAAAATCTGCACACCCGGCAAGTCGAAAACCTGAAAAGGAGGCTTGGGCAAAAATGGGTATCCCGGTGGACCGAAAACCCGAAAGGGCGGTCCAGGCAAAAATTAGGGATCAAAAGCGTACGACTATGTCCTGTCATCTTGTCACTTGCCTACCAGAAAAAGATTCATTAATCGACAGTTATCAAGGCCTCCACAGGTACCTTCTCCCACAGAAGCTGGGGCAATAAGAATTGTCCGAACTGTACAAGCTGCTCTGTCCTCCAGGTACAAGGTGGATTCAGTTGAAGAATATGACCAAGATACCTTCTCTCCCCAAGCAAAGTTGGTCTCCCATCAGCCCTAAAAAGGCACAGTATCCCCAGCAAGTCAGCAATACTCTCCCCAAGCAGAGTTGGTCTACCATCAGTCCTGAAAAAGTTGGGCATCCCCAGAAGATCTTAATATTCCCCAGCGGAGTATAAAGATATTCCTCAGCAAGCATCCCCGGCAGTCTTAATATTCCTCGACAGAAATATAAGATTGTTCCCCGGCGAAATACAGACACCCCAGTGGAGCTATTTCCCCAGTGCAGTCTAAAAAGTTTCCCCAGGAGAGTTGAATCATCTCCCTAGTAGATTCTGGAAGCTTGTCCCCTGCAGAGTACAAATGCATTTCCCCAGCCATATTCAGAAGGTTATCCCCCACCAGAGTCTAACTGGGTTATCCTCAGCAAATTGCAACGGAAAGATCGTCCTCAGCGAAGTTCTTCCTATTCCCCAGCGGAGTTCATCATCAAAATTCCCAATAGAACTTATCAACGGAATCCCCAGCGGAGTTATCGTAAATATCTCAGCGAAGTATCTCTTCCCCACAGAGTAATTCCCCGCATAGTAATCTCTTCACCATGTTTATTCCCCAACGGAGTCATCCTCTCCTACAAGTTTATTCGTGCAATCATCTTAGTTCATCATCCCCAGCGGAAACGAAGGACTCAACTCTATTCTCCAGTAGCTCCGGGATTTACTTTCCCCATCTAAAACATCACATTTTCATACATCATGATACATGCACATACGCATCATATCATAAATCTCATTTACGTTGAGAACATCATTAAACAATGCATACATCATGACATTGCATACAACTAACTCTTTACCTTTTTAGGAAAGATCGATCGACAGATAAAAGTCATTACCTTTTGAAGTAGCAGTCGTCAAAGATTCCTTCATCATTCCTGCTGAGGTAGTAATCGGCCTTGATTCCTTCATCATCATGCTGAGGTAGTAATCGTCCTTGATTCCTTCATCATCCCGTTGAGGTAGAAGTCATCAGATTCCTTCATCATCCCGTTGAGGTAGAAGTCATCAAGATTCCTTCATCATCCTGCTGAGGTAGTAATCGTCCCAGATTCCTTCATCATCCTGCTGAGGTAGTAATCGCCCCTGATTCCTTCATCATCCTGATGAGGTAGTAATCGTCCCAGATTCCTTCATCATCCTGCTGAGGTAGTAATCGTCCCTGATTCCTTCATCATCCTGCTGAGGTAGTAATCGTCCCTGATTCCTTCATCATCCTGCTGAGGTAGTAATCGTCCCTGATTCCTTCATCATCCTGCTGAGGTAGTAATCGTCCCTGATTCCTTCATCATCCTGCTGAGGTAGTAATCGTCCCTGATTCCTTCATCATCCTGCTGAGGTAGTAATTGTCCCTGATTCCTTCATCATACCGCTGAGGTAGTAATTGTCCCTGATTCCTTTATCATCCTGTTGAGGTAGTAATCGTCCCTGATTCCTTCATCATCCTGCTGAGGTAGTAATCGTCCCAGATTCCTTCATCACCCTGCTGAGGTAGAAGTCATCAAGATTCCTTCATCATCTATTTGGAGTAGCAATCGTCTCAGATTCCTTCATCACATCATCATCAAAAAACCTTTTTGAGTTCCAGATCAACACCTGTATCTAGCCAGGAAATATCTGTGAGCGATTGATTGTAGATCTATACCTGTAACTAGCCAGGAAAGTTATCTACATGAAGAGATTGAAGATCAACACCTGTAACAGGCCAGGAAATTATCTTTCATTCTCAGGTCAGAGATCTACACCTAAAACCAGACAGGACAACTATCTATTTGACCATCATCAGGCAACCCTACACAGGTTCCTTCTTTCAACTTACCAAGTTACAACTCTACAGGTAATTTCCAAATGGCATCTATAAGCCCATTCCCGACAAGATTCTGTCACATCTCCAGATGGCATCTATAAGCCCATCCCCCTATCCATCATATCTCCAAATGGCATCTGTAAGCCCATTCCCGACATCACAGTGCTGATACTATACCATGCGAGTGCAAATTTCTGGGCACTTTAGTGTTCAATCATCTTCCACCTTCGGATCACGAAAGGCACGCAAGCCAATCTACATCCTCAGGTTTAAGAAGATTGAACAGGGGCAACTGTTGTACCCCAAAATTTTCCCTCCCATATTCTTCAAAATTTGTCAAGAATCATCTTCAAATGGTTCAAGACTTCTCAAGGGTTGCACAGTCAAAAGCTCCATTTACTTCACAATCAACTGCAGGGGCAAAATGGTCATTTTGCAGTCAAAAGTCATAATTTTTGGTCAACATCTTATTTTGAGTCCACAATCATCATTTGATCAAGCCTTGATCATGATTCCACAAGAATGGCTCAAAAATCATTAAGATGCAAAAAGTTACTATTTTTGGACAGTAGAAAAGTCAACTGTATCTTGACCAAGGCATAACTTTTGCATAGTTCATCAGAAAAATCCCATCCAATGCTCATTTTGAAGGGGATGACATTTACTACAATTCATATTCACATTCCAAGTCCAAGAAATGCTCTCACAAAAAGTTATCAATTTCTACATTATAGGTCAATTTCAAAAGTCAACAAAAATGCACTTTAAGTCAAAGACCATAACTTGAGATTGGTAAATCCTAATGACATGGGACCAATCGCATTGGTTAGAGGACTTCAAGACCTTTCCAAAATGTCCAAGAACATGTTCATATGATCAAAATTGAGCAAGATATGCATTGGAGAAGTTGGGAAATGATTGTGAATTTGCAAAAGTCAACTTTGCTCAAAACACCTTGTTTTTGCTAATGGGCCTCAAATTTCTTCTTGAAACTTTATCCTTGGCCTATGCACGACCCATTAAGCTTATTTGAACCTATTTTTCTTATTTTTATTAATTATTTGTATTTTTAATCAATTTTAATTCATTTAATTAATTTAAATTATAGGAAATACAAAGATTTGATTTTTCAATCTTTTTGTGAAGCAAAAGTGGTCAATATATGCTGGAAAATTCGTGTGCAAATCAAAGGGACAAGAATATCCAAATTTTGCAAGTTTTTCCAATCAAAAAGATTCAAAAATATTTGATTTTCAATCAAATATACAACCATCAATTCCATGGATTTCTTTGCAAAGATTTGACCTAGTTTCATTCTACTATATATGCACAAACCAACCCTACTCATGCAGACGTGAAATTGCTGCAAACAAAGCCATAGCCATATTGACTTTTTTCAAGAAAATTGCAAAACTGTTTTCTGCATTCTAGCACGATTCAAAGGCATTTGTTGATTTCAATACATTGCTGGAAGGGTGAGGAACGTGTAGCAATCAGAATCAAGCGTTAAAGCTCAAGAAATCACTCTAAACAGACCCACGATTTGCATATTTTTCTCATAATCGAAACTCATATTTCATGCATAATTAACACGTTTTAACCATTGTTTTCTGTTGCTTGAATTCATATAAAGCTAATGGTGTTAATTAATTGGATTATAATGCACAGAATCGTAAGTTGCCATTGACAAAATCTAGGGTTCTTGAGCTTCCAAATTGGGGCTTTATTATCCAGGGAAAATTGGAACCTTTAAGACCCATGGTTAGAATCGTTGAGACCAGACGAATCTAAGGGGACCATCGCGAAATATTTATGTTGAACACAGGCCTAATCGCTATTATTGGTCGTTGCAGGTTGTGGGGGTTGAAAACCCCTGCTATCTAACTTTGTTTTTACAGGAAATATAAGGAAGACAATGATGTGCTGATTCATGGTTGGATGATTCAAAAAGCGCGCGTGATTTTATGTTTCCAGCATAATTGATATTTTTTATATATTATATTCATTGTCCATCATAATAACAAATGCAGGCACATGGTGTAGTGGAAGATGAGCTGGCTGGTAACCATTGGGACCTGGGTTCGAATCCCAGGTCCACCCAAAAACCTTTATTTCTTTTCTTAACATGTTCATATGCAGAATTCTGAAGGTGGTACACCATACACTCTCACATCCCAAGCGCCATGTGGCTGCCAGCATAGATCCAAAGGCCTGGATTGGAAGACCATGGTACTCCCTGGTCAAAGCAAGCGTGGATGATTTCCAGAAGTCAAAAAGGCTTGTGTGTTAATGGGCCAGAAATTCCAGATTAACCTCCTAATGGGCCGGCACACCCCCCTGGTTTATTATTTTCTTATTTTCTTTCTTTTTATTTTCTTTTATTAACTATAATTATTATTATTATTATAACTCACAAATTAATTTTTTATAATAAATTCAGAAAACTAAAAAATGTAAATATTTTTATTATTATTATTATTATTTATTAATTTCACTTTATTTTTTGTAAATAAATTCTAATATAACTAATTTAGTTTAATTAGGTTTAATTTTGACTTTTTCACAATAAATAAAATTAACATAGAATTAGGGTTTTGGCAATTTTAATTTCTTTTCTTTTATTTCATTAAAACATAAAAAACTTAAAAAACATTTCTTTTAATTAATTAATTAGTTTTAGGTTTAATATTTAATTAAATGCAAAAAGGACCAAAATTCATTCTTTTCTCAAAAAGGGTCAAAACCCTAAGGACTTTCCCGATTCAATTTTTTTTCGCGCATTTTATTTTTATCATATTTATGTAATTGCTCCGAGGATGTAATAGATAATTAGGACCTTTTTATTGCTTTCTTTATTTTTTCACAATTTACTTTTCAAGGGTTATGTTTTTGGCGATGTAAATACCCGACGCCTTGTAATAGCGTAGATTTACTTTCCGCAATTTACTTTCCGCACAATTATTAACTGTTAACTATGCATGACAAGACTTCTCTGAAATTAAAATCAACCCGTAGCTCACCATAACTTGTACAAAGATAACTTAACTGAATCCTGACACACTCGCACATGCCACTCTTAGGGTACGCCTCACTTGGTTGCCTCGACGTGGTCATTGAGTATAGGGTGTTTTAGAGGTCGCCCTCCTGTCTAAAGATCCAAGTTGCCTCGAAACGGTTGCCTCGGATAAAAAGGATCTAGGAAATTAGGGTTACCGCTAAGGCGTCCTACTATTGCTTTGGTGATCACATGTCCCTATAATCGAATTGACCCGAAACTCCAACGACGGTGCTACCTACTTCTCAATAGTGGGACAGCACTGTCTAAAGGACATTCACACAGGTTAATTTCTTTTGAGTAGGTAGAGGTTCTCAGGTACTTGCTCTTTCAAAACAAAAATACTTTTCGCACCTACACTTTTCTGACAAAAGTTTTCAAACAACACTTCATACACTCTTGAGGACAGATACAAGAGTTAAATCGAAGTTTTCAAACAAAACTCTTTTCAAAACCCACAAACACAAGAAAAACATTTTTGAAAACATAGTGAGCAAGTACCTAAGAGCCCGTGGATAACCACGGATAGAAAGGGTGCTAACACCTTCCCTTTCTATAATCTACCTCCCGAACCGAGAAACATCTCGAAAAGGAATTTTGCTGTGCTTTTGTCCTTTCCTTGTTGGAGAAAATAAAAGACGGTGGCGACTCTTGCTTACCGCGACATTTCGCGAACCAGCATTAAAAAACAGTCAGTTCTATTTCCACCGATCACAGTGGTCATTGAGTATAGGAAGTTTTAGAGGTCGCCCTCTTGTCCAAAGATCATCAGTTGCCTCGAAACGGTTGCCTCGGATAAAAATGATCTAAGACATTAGGGTTACCGCTAAGGCATTCTAACATTGCTTTAGTGACCACACGTCCCTTAATCGAATTGACCCGAAAACTCCAACGACGATGCTACCCACTCCTAAATAGTGGGATAGCATTGTCTAAAGGACACTTGTACAGTTTAATTCCTTTTTGAGTAGGTAGATGTTCTTAAGTACTTGCTCTTTTGAAAACAAAAACAAAACTTTTCGCACTTACACTCTCTTCAAAAACAAAACTCTTTTCAAACCCACAATCACAAAGAAAAGCAAAAACTTTTGAAAACATAATGAGCAAGTACCTAAGAGCCCGTGGATAACCACAGATAGAAAGGGTGCTAACACCTTCCCTTTCTATAATCTACCTCCTGAACCTGAGAAACATCTCAAAAAGGAATTTTTCTGTGCTTTTGTCCTTTCCTTGTTGGATAAAATAAAAGACGGTGGCGACTCTTGCTTACCGCGACATTTTGCAAAAACAAACGCAAACGCGAACCAGCATTCCAAAACAATCAGTTCTATTCCCACCAATCACAGAATGCCATTAGAGCTCTGCCGTATTTCAACTCCCAAGAAATACTTCATCTTACCAAGATCAGTCATCTCGAACTCCCTTTTCATAGACTCTTTGAACTCATTCATCATAATTGAATTATTGCTAGTAAAAATGAGATCATCAACATAGAGACTTACAATTAGGATCTTGTTCTTCTCTTCTCTTTTGATGAACACGGTGTGCTCATAGATGCTTCTCTCAAACCCCTCCTTAATAAAGTAGCCTTCAATTCTTCTAAACCACGCTCTTGGTGCCTGCTTCAGACCATAGAGTGCTTTCTTTAGTTTTTAGACTTTCTTCTCTTCCCCATTGACCATATAACCTGGAGGTTGTGCAATGTAAACATCTTCATTCAGCTCACCATGAAGAAAGGCGCTTTTGACATCAAGTTGAAAGAGTGTCCATCCATTTCTTGCTGCCAAGGCTATCACCGTACATATTGTGTCCCATCTAGCAACTGGAGCAAAAACTTCATTATAGTCTACTCCCTTCTCTTGCGCATATCCCTTAGCCACAAGCCGAGCTTTGTACTTATCTATCTCACCATTCTCATTCAACTTGATTTTATAGACCCATTTTACTCCAATTACTTTAACTTCTTTTGGTGCATCAACAAGCTCCCATGTTTCATTCTTTACAATGGCACCGATCTCCACATCCATTGCATCCCTCCATATTTTTATTTTCACTGCTTCTTCATAGTAAATAGGATCATCAGATGCTATAAACAAAGCTAAATTTTGCCTCTTTTTCTTCTTCTTCTGAGAGTCCTTCTCCGCTTGTATAGTCTTGAAGATATGTTGGGGCTCGAGTGACTCTTCTTTCAGGCAGTGTGGGTGCTGTAGCATCACTGGAGATGCCACTGTGATCAGATTCTCCTTCTTCTTGTGAATTTTCACCTTTACTTTCTTCATCACTAGAGACATATGTGTCTTCATCAACTTCTCCCCAATCAAGACTGTCATTTTTTGCTTCTTCTTCTGTCCTTCTCCAATCCCATCTTTTCCTCTTCCTGAAACACAATATCTCTACTAATTATCACCTTCTTTGTCATCGGATTGACCATTTTGTATCCTTTGGACTCTTCACTATACCCTAACATCACACACTTTTGACTTCTAGCATCCAACTTCAACCGCTGTGCATGTGGTACATGCACATTTCCTACGCATCCGAACACTCGAAAATGATCGACATTGGGCTTTATTCCACTCCAGCATTCTTCTGGTGTCTTATTCTTTACGGTAGAGGTTGGACTTCGGTTGATAATGTTGCACGTCCACTTCACAGCTTCTGGCCAGAATGAAGTAGGCATATTCTTCTCTTCTAGCAAGCATCGCACCATGTTAAGAATAGTACGATTTTTGCGCTCGGCCACCCCATTTTGTTGAGGGGTGTAGGTTGTAGTCAATTGCCTCTTAATGCCTTCAAGTCTACAAAACTCTGTGAACTCCTTGGAGGTGAACTCCCCTCCTCTATCTGTTCTTAATCCACAAATAGATAGACCAGACTCCTTCTCCACAACATTTTTAAAGCTTTTGAATGTTGTGAAAGCTTAACTCTTCTCATTCAAAAAATAGACCCAAAGTTTTCGGCTAAAGTCATCAATAAAGGTTAACAAATACCTTTTATTGCCGTATGACTCTGGAGTGATCGGTCCGCAGATGTCTGAGTGTATAAGTTGCAGCTTCTGTGTTGCTCTCCACTTGCTTTTCTTTGGAATGATCTCCCGATGTTGTTTCCCTTTCATGCAGCTTGTACATACATTGGTTGGCACCTGAAACTTGGGAAGTCCTCGGACAAGTTCCTTTTGCTGTAACAAATTCATACTTGTGATGCTTAAGTGACCATATCTCTTATGCCACAACTCACCAATATCATCACTTCTCACACTTAGACATGTAGATGATGTATGTAATACAACATTAGCCAATATTACAAACATCCTATTAGATGTCATATGTGTGTGCATGATTAGCCCCCTTCTGGGATGATAGACTCGACATTCTCCATTTTGTATCAAGATAGCCAAACCTTTCTCTTGCAACTGGCCAATACTCAATAAGTTGTTTTTCAACTCAGGAACATAATAAACTTCTGATATTACCTGAGTTACACCTTCTACTTCAAGTCTGATGTTGCCCTTCCCTTTCACAGGCATTCTGAGATTGTTTCCAAGAATTACTGAATGGTTGAATTGCTCATCTAGTTCCACAAACCATTGCTTGTTCCCTGTCATATGGTTAGAACAACCAGAATCAAGAAACCATACTGCCTCTCTCTTCGAATTATTGTTCTCAACATAGGACATCAATAGAAGTTCCTCCTCCTCATTCAACTCTACATAATTGGCCCTTTTCTCCCAATCAGGACACTCATATTGTAAGTGCCCCAATTTATGACATTTGAAGCATTCAACTGTAGCCTTGTTGAAAGCATGTATGCCTCATCCTCTACCTCGCCCTCCTCTATTCATGCTTCTACCTCTTCCTCTGCCTGATCTCTCATCATAGGTCACTTTCAGCACTTGTTCCTCTTCCGTGTGTGCATGCATCCTTTGTTCATGAACAAGCAGACTTCCATGCAATTCATCAATGCTCAAGACACTTAAATCATTCGACTCCTCTATTGAACAAACGACATAGTTGAATTTGGAGGTCAATGATCTAAGTATCTTACCAACCACTGTGCTTTGCTCCATCACCTCACCATTTGTCTTCATTTTGTTGACCATGGTTAAAGTCCGCCCCAAGAAGCTGTCTACTTTCTCTCCTTCTTTCATGGCTAGTAACTCAAATTCCTTCCTTAACGCTTGAAGTTGTGCTTTTTTCACCTTCGTGGACCCTTGATACTTTTGTTTCATTGAATCCCAAATCGCCTTCGATGTTCTCTTGTCGAGAATTGTTTCCAATATTTCTCTGTCAATAGCTTGAAACAAGAAGTTTTTCACCTTCAAATCTTTGAGTTTAGCCTCCTCCACACTCTTTCTTTGTGTCTCACTTGCTGCTGCGCTTCCGATTGTCGGTGTTGGAATTCCCTCGTCCACAAAGTTCCACATCTCCTTGCTCCTGAGGAAATTCTCCATTTTCATTGACCAGAAATCATAATGGCCGTCGAACCTGGGAATGGACGGCTGCACGAACTTTTTTGAGGTTGACATCTTGATCTCTCTGTGTTTACTCACACTATCAGGCCCCTTTTGGAGCTCTGATACCAATTGTTAATACAAAATAGTATAGAACAAACTCAATTCTAAAATGAAATCTGTTATTAAATCAAGTGAAGCTAAGGCTCTTAAATAGCCATGGCTTGAAACAGAAAGAGCTAAAAACTAGGTCACGTCTACAACAATCTAAAGAACGTGAATACTTGCTTAAGAATAGGTCCATCAAAGCAAAAACAAAATCAAATACTAACGTCATCATCCTATTAGCTAGGACACTTATTAATAAAATTAAAGACTAAATCCAAAGGACTGCTGACGTCATCACTAACAGTCTAATAGGTTGGGATCCAATTGCGACGCAGAAACAAAAATAACATGAGTAATAGAAACCATCTCTGCATGCAGCTTCAGAAATATAACCAAAACCATGTAAAAATATATGTATCCATTAGCTACTGCTACAGGCATATATAAAGTGTAGGTAAATCGAAGGTCTGGAATACAAAATTATTGAGGATACCAGTCAGCATGATTAGTGGGTTGGTTGTGCTAATATTTAGTGGGTAGTTTCAGCTATGACTTATTCAAGTCTGTTTGTTTTTCTTAGTCAAATTAGTATCCAAGTTTCTAGGAACTGTTACAAACATGGAGTTTTCAGTTTTCTTATGTAAGGTTATTTAATAGTCATTATTGATATGAATAAATCAGAGAGTTATAGCTCCATTTTCACATTTTATATTTGTTTCCTAACATTTGGTATCAGAGCTTCCGCTTTTTTTGATACAAGGTTTGTTGTAAGCCATACTTGCAAGTATGACTTCAGAAAGTTCTTTTTGTTAGAACATAGTTTGATTCTACAACCCTCAATTAGAGTTTTGATGATAACAAAATACAAGAATAAATAAATTGTAAGATTTTTATATAAGACACATATGCTACTTAAAATTATGTTTTGTGTTTACAGAAGTTCTGATGGAATAAGCATCAGAAGATCAGTATCAACATCAGCATCAGAAGATATGTCAGCATCAGAAGATCAATATCATGTGCTACACGCTGAAGTTACCAGATTATATACTAAAGCCTGATGACCAGAATCTTCGCATAAAACACTCTGACTCTGATCAAGATCCTTACCAAGTCATCAACACTCAGAAGCGTAAGCATAAGATAAACCAAAAGAACACTCTGATTACCATAAGCAGAGAAGACTCTGAAGCGTTACTAAGCATTCAAGACAGATTAATTACCAACAGCTTTATTCAAAGACAAGATCTTCTCAAAAAGGAAAGAACATTATTATCATTGAAAGTGCTTTATGGACAACAACGTATCTTTACCTTGGCTATATAAACAAGTCAGTGTGAGAAAAGAAAAGGCTAATAATCTACGCACGCACTCATAAAAATTGCTAAGCTTTCCAACCACGCCTACTCAAAAGCACTAGCAATCCAGTTTTTATTCCAAGCTTAATATTGTGTATTATCACAATTGTGATATATAGTTTTGTTAGAAAACATTAACACACTTTTTGTTCAATTATCTGTAAGAGAATTTCCTTGAGATAAACCGGTCTGTGGTTAGACTCAAGAAGGCTTTAACAGTTGTTAAAGTAGACTGTTGTAATCCTATGGAATATAGTGGATTAAGACCTCATTGGAGAGAGGCGAAATCACCTTGACGGGTGGACTGGAGTAGTTTGAGATCAAACGAACCAGGATAAAAATACAGCGTTGTTTGCACTTTTGATTTAAGTTTTACAATTCAACCCCCCTTCTTGTGTTTTTCACATCTTCAATTGGCATCAGAGCGCCTGGTTCTGAGCTTATAACACTTAACCGTGTCAGTACAAGATCCAGCGTGAGAAAAACACAATGGCAGGACCACATCAAAACATCAGCAATGACAATAATGAAGAAAGAGACAGATTCAGTGGCAAACCTCCAGCCTTTGATGGAGAGAACTTTGACTACTGGAAAGACAGAATTGAAAGCTTCTTTCTGGCCCATGATACTGATCTGTGGGACATGGTGACTGATGGATACACGCACCCAGTGGATGGAAGTGGTCAGAAGATTGACAGGAAAGCAATGTCTGATCAGCAAAAGCGTGATTTCAGAAATCATCACAAGGCCAAAACAATTCTTCTCAGCGCCATCTCCTATTCAGAATATGAAAAGATATCAAACAGAGACACTGCAAAGAATATGTTTGACTCTCTGAGAATGACGCATGAAGGCAACATTCAAGTCAAAGAAACCAAAGCTCTTGCGCTCATTCAGAAGTATGAGGCATTCAAGATGGAAGAGAGTGAATCAATAGAGACTATGTTTTCAAGATTTCAAATTCTTGTTGCTGGTCTAAAAGTTCTTGACAAAGGGTATTCCACTGCTGATCATGTTAAGAAGATCATCAGAAGCTTGCCAAAACAGTGGAGGCCAATGGTCACAGCGCTTAAGCTAGCCAAGGATCTCAACAAAATCTCTCTGGAGGAACTTGTCAGCTCCCTCAGAAGTCACGAGATAGAGCTAGAAGCAGATGAACCTCAAAAGCAAGGTAAGCCATTAGCTTTAAAATCTAACAGAAAATCTGACTCCAAGGTTTTGCAGGTTGTAGAAGAAACCTCTGATGGGTCTTCATCAGAAGAAGATGAACTATCTCTCCTCTCCAGAAGGGTGAACCAATTATGGAAGCAGAGGCAAAGGAAGTTCAGGAATCCCAGAAGATCAGAGAATCAGAATGAATCTTTCTCCATATACAGAAGGTCAGAATCCTCCTCTGGACACAGAAGATCTGAAGGCTCTTCAGGAAGCAGAAAGCCAAACAACAAAGACACCATCTGCTATGAATGTAACGAGAAAGGGCACTACAAAAGTGATTGCCCAAAGCTTCAGAAGGAAAAGCCCAAAAAGAAGTTCGGAAAGGAAAAGAAGAAAAGTCTCATGGCTACATGGGATGATTCTGATACATCTGAAGCTGACTCAGAATCAGATGTTGAAAGAGCAAACATAGCTCTCATGGCAAACATAACAGAAGACAGTGAAGCTTCTGAGTCAGACTCTGAATCAGATACAGAAGAGGTATTCCCTGACTTTGCTATAAACTTTACTAAGGCTGAACTAGCTGAAAGCCTTAATGAAATTCTGGAAAGATATCAGCAGATCAGAGTCAAATTCAGAAACCTGAAAAGGAATCTTGCTTCTGACTATGATAAGACTGAGAGTCTCAAATTGGAGAATTCTGAGTTAAAAGATAAAATTTAAAAATTAGAAAATCTATTGCAAAACTCTCAGAAGGAAACAATCCCTAAAACTCCCAGCAGTGTTGATGAGATCATCAAGGAGTATGATCACAACTTTCAGAAGTTTCTAGCTAAAAACATAGATAGAAGCAAAATGGCTTCAATGATCTATGGAGTTAGCAGAAATGGAAGAAAAGGAATAGGATACCAAGGTAAGGTACCTACACCAAAGAATGCCATGGATTTAGTTATAAAACGCACTTCACTTGATTCACACTTTGTATATGGGCACACACATGACATCAAATATACAAGTAGTAATTATTCTGTCAAACCAAAATTCAACCAGAGTTTTGGTAAAACTAACAAATCAGGACCCAAGAAAATATGGGTACCTAAGGATAAAATAATACATGTGGCAGATATCTTTAGCAGCAAAGCAGAAACACCAATCTTGGTACCTGGACTCTGGCTGCTCACGACACATGACGGGAAGAAGGCATATGTTCCAAAGCCTGGAACTTAAGCCTGGAGGCCACGTAGGCTTTGGAGGAAATCAGAGAGGAAAGATCACTGGCTCTGGAACTGTAGGTAATGGAAATCTTCCCTATATAAGTAATGTTTTATTAGTAGATGGATTAATGCATAACCTGTTATCCATAAGTCAATTAAGTGATAACGGTTATGATATAATATTTAATCAAAATTCATGCAAAGATGTTAGTCAGAAAGATGGGACTATCCTATTTAATGAAAAGAGGAGAAACAACATTTATAAAATAAAACTTTCTGAACTAAAAAGTCAGAATGTAAAGTGTCTTCTGTCTGTTAACAACGAGCAATGGATCTGGCACAGAATATTGGGACATGTTAGTATGAGAATAATATCTCAGATTAACAAACTCAATCTGGTCAGAGGACTTCCTAACCTGAAGTTCAATTCAGATGCTCTGTGTGAAGCATGTCAGAAAGGCAAGTTTGCAAAACCAGCTTTCAAATCCAAAAACGTTGTTTCCACCTCTAAGCCATTAGAACTTCTGCATATTGACTTATTTGGACCAGTTAAAACTGCCTCAGTCAGTGGCAAGAAGTATGGGTTAGTAATCGTAGATGACTATAGTAGATGGACATGGGTAAAGTTCTTAAGACACAAGGACGAGTCACACTCTGTGTTTGTCACCTTCTGCAACCAAGTTCAGAATGAAAAGGATCTTAGAATCTTCAAAGTCAGAAGTGATCATGGTGGAGAATTTGAAAACAAATATTTTGAGTCATTCTTTAATGACAAAGGCATTCTGCATGATTTCTCTTGTCCTAGAACCCCCCAGCAAAATGGAGTTGTAGAACGAAAGAACAGAACATTGCAAGAAATGGCCAGAACCATGATCAACGAGACTAACGTTGCTAAGATCTTCTGGGCAGAGGCAATAAACACAGCGTGTTATATTCAGAATAAAATCTCTATAAGACCTATTCTGGAAAAGACTCCATATGAATTATGGAAGAACAGAAAGCCCAACATTTCTTATTTTCATCCATTTGGTTGTACATGCTTTATTTTGAATACAAAAAATTATTTGAACAAGTTTGACTCTAAAGCACAAAAGTGTATTATGTTAGGATACTCTGAACACTCAAGAGGGTACAGAGTATACAATACAGAAACACAGATTGTGAAAGAGTCAATCAGTGTTCGTTTTGATGATAAGCTTGACTCTCAAAAGTCAAAGCAGAATGAATTACTTGCAGGTATGGAAGTTGAATTCACAGGTACTGAAGACAAGTCATCAGAAGCTCTTAACAGAGATACTCCCTCAATATCAGAAAGAGGAACTGCAAGCAATCCAACACCTTCTGTTGATCAACTCCAGAAAAGACCATCCAGAAGCAGCATGGATCACCCAGAAGAAACAATCTTAGGAATAAAGGAAGATCCAATCAAAACAAGAGCTAGCTTCAGAAACTCTGAAGAATCCCTCATGGGACTGGTTTCTCTAATTGAACCAACATCAATTGATGAAGCACTTCTGGACAATGAATGGATTCTAGCAATGCAAGAGGAGCTGAATCAATTCACAAGAAATGACGTATGGGATCTAGTTCCTAAACCAAAAGGATTCAATGTCATTGGAACAAAATGGGTGTTCAGAAACAAACTGAATGAACAAGGTGAAGTCATCAGAAACAAAGCACGATTGGTAGCACAAGGTTATAGTCAGCAAGAGGGGATAGACTATACATAAACCTTTGCTCTAGTCGCCAGGTTAGAATCTATCAGGCTCTTAATCTCATTTGCTGTTAATAAAGGCATCACTCTGTATCAGATGGATGTTAAGAGTGCATTCTTAAATATCTATATAGAAGAAGAGGTATATGTGCACCAACCCCATGGTTTTGAAAGTTCCAAAAATCCAGAATATGTTTTCAAACTAAAGAAGCCACTCTATGGTCTGAAACAAGCTCCCAGAGCTTGGTATGAAAGACTAAGTAACTTCCTGTTAGAAAAGGAATTCACCAGAGGGAAAGTGGACACAACCTTATTCTGTAAGACAGTTAAGAATGACATTTTAGTATGTCAAATTTATGTTGATGATATCATATTTAGATCTACTAAACCTTCTCTGGGAAGAAAGTTTGCTAAGTGTATGCAGGCAGAATTTGAGATGAGCCTAATGGGGGAACTGAAATTCTTTCTGGGAATCCAGATTAATCAAACCCTAGAAGGAACTTACATTCATCAGAGCAAATATGTCATAGAACTTCTGAAGAAATTTGATCTCTCAGATGTAAGCCATCAAAGATTCCAATGCATCCCACGTGCATTCTGGAAAGAGAAGAGGTAAGTAAAAAGGTAGAACAGAAGGTCTATAGGGGTATGATTGGTTCTCTTCTTTATCTGACAGCTTCAAGGCCTGATATTTTATTCAGTGTTTGCATTTGTGCTAGATTCCAATCAGATCCTAGAGAATCTCACTTAACAGCAGTTAAGCGAATTTTCAAGTATCTGAAAGGTACTACTAATATGGGTTTGTTTTATAGAAAATCAAGTGATTACAGCTTAGTAGGATACTGTGATGCTGATTTTGCTGGAGACAGAGTAGAACGTAAAAGCACTTCTGGAAGCTGCCAGTTTCTGGGAGAAAATCTGATCTCATGGTCCAGCAAAAGACAATCCACAATTGCTCTATCAACAGCAGAAGCTGAATACATAGCAGCAGCTGGATGCAGCACACAAATGCTCTGGTTGAAAAATCAACTTTAGGACTTCCAGATATTTGAGAGTAAAATTCCTATCCTCTGTGACAATACTTCTGCTATTTGTCTCAGCAAAAATCCAATTTTACATTCTAGGGCTAAGCATATAGAAATAAAACATCATTTTATTAGGGACTATATTCAGAAAGGGATTTTAAATTTAAAATTTATTAACACAGACCATCAATGGGATGATATTTTTACAAAACCATTTTCTGAAGATAGGTTCAACTTCATTCTGAAACATCTCAGCATGAAGCTCTGCCCAGAATAAAATTGTTTTGATTCCATATCTTAACCTTCAGAACTTTGTTTATTTTTCTGTGAACTACTGATCAATCTTTCTTCAGATCTTTAGAAGTGCAGATTGTATCAGAATCTATCCATGAAGATCTGAGCGCTTCATTTCCAAGATAGAGATGTGCTGTTCACTCAAGCAAACAAGTGTCATCCAGTCATCAGCTATTTTCTGAGGCTGAACACACGTTCACGTTTCTGAAAAGGCAAAAGCGCTGATTGGATGCATTGAGACACATGTCATGGGTAACCGTTCCAAATATCTTTCTGAATCCCCTAAAATCAGCTATCATTAAATGCTAATAATCATTATTAATTTCTATCTCTTAACGTTTATGTTTTCAAAACCTTTTTAGAAATCTATTTAAACACACTTCACACCATTTACACTCTTTTACCTTCACTTTCATTTTTCTCTGAATATTTCTGATTTAAGCGTTCTTACTTTCTCAAGAAACTCTTTCAATCTTTTTCACAAAAACCTTCGTGTGAACATGGCTTCTTCCAGCATTCCTACTTCAGGCTCCCAGAAAACTGTTTCATCTGAACAATATGAAGTACCCTTCAGAAAGCTTCTAACACCAGTCAAAAACCTAGAGGTTCTGTCAAAATTAATCGTGGATTTCAACAGTCTTAAGGAGAATGGGTTTGATATATCTGAAGAAATTAAAGCTCAAGGCTGGGAAAAGTATTTGGACAGATTGGTGGGTCCAACATTTCCTATTATGGTAAAGGAATTTTGGATTCACGCTTCTTCTTCCAATCATCAAGTCACGTCTTACATCATGGGGAAGAAGATTGTTATCACTGAAGACCTCATTGCACGTCTCATTGGGTACAGTGGTGGTGGTGTTCGTTGCATTGATATGGCAGAAAGGTGTGCTGATGCTGCCCTAATTGCAAGGGAAATCTTCACTCTGGGGCTTCCCTCCAGCAAGATAAGGGATTTAAAGGACAAACACAGAATTTGGGCCAAGATCATTCTGGGCTGCTTTAATCACAGGAAGCCTACCAGCTCTCCTGATTACATTAATATTAATCAGCAGTTTCTGATCTATTTCATCTCTCAGAAGGTCAAGATAAATCTGGCTCATCTTTTGTTCAACCATCTCAGAACAAGTGTTAAAGAAACAAGAGAAGAGGAGCGTACAAAAAGGGATTGGATACCCTTGGGAAGACTGATATCAGATATTCTTATAGAGAATAGGCTGATTGATCATCTGACAGAGGCTCAAGAAATCAGCACTCTAGAAGCTACTGTTGGCAAACAGCTGAATGCCAAAAATATGAAGAAGATGAAGTTGATAGAGAACATCAAGAAGGAGCCCAACGTCACTCCTTTTGCTGAAATCTCCAGCAGACGAGTCCCTCTAGACAACTTCCCTCTGTTCTCAGAGATTGATTCTAAACCAGATATAATTCTGAGATATCTGGATGCTTGCAAAGCTGATGGTACAGCACCAAATCTGAATATTCAAGACCTCTAACAGAAGGCTTCAGAGGTTGTTCTGAAGAAGACAAAGAAAAGAAAAGCTGTTGCAGAAGGATCATCTCAGCAGACTCCTAAGAAGAGAGGTAATCCTTCTTCTGTAACTATTTTAGATTCAACTGTTGTATCAACATCTATCCTAATTCCAACTCCATCTGAAAACCCAACACCTCAAACTTTCGATGATTTTGATCTTGATTTTGACCCTTCTGAATCATTAACCCTCAGAAGATCTCGCTCCCAACCATAAAATCCAAATACTGAAGCCATACCAGAACAAGAACTTGCACAAGTTCTTTCTGATATAGACCAACACACTTCTGTTCCCACTCCACACAATCCAAATCCTGAAACATTCACAGAACCACAACCATAAATTCCCATCTCACCAATACCAGAAATTCCACTCTCTCCAGAACCAGAAATCCAACTACCTTCATCTCCTCAACCAGAAATTAATCCACCCTCTCCTCAACCTGAACAATCTCCACAACCTGAGACTCAAACCTCTAAGGCTCAACCCTCTGAATCCCCTGAACCAGTACCTCTGGCCATTCAATTGCCCTTTGGCACCATTGTGAATATTCCTCAACTTCCCTCTTCACCATAACTAACTCCACAAAATTCCCCATCAAGTCCAATCATAATTCCTGACTCTCCCACTCCCTCACCAAAAGACAATTCAGACGACCACAACAAGACTGTGATTGATTTAACAATCCTTGAACGCCTTGCTGTAATAAACCACAAAATTGCTATCCCTAAACCAAAACATCCAGATGTTGGTTCCAGCATATTGAACTTTGAAACAGAAGTACAGGAGTGGATCACTTCTCTGAAACAAGCAAGTCTGGAACTGGTTAACCCTACTGCTTCTGACTACCTTTGGACAAAGTTCAGAAGTTGGGTATGCTCTGAAACCTTTAAGCTGCAAGAACAGAGCTATGGGCAAGCTCAACAGAACTTCAGCAATCTGCTGAAAGAAATTGAAGGTCCAGTTCTGAGCAAGCTGCTTAAGGAAGAAGTTCTCCATCTGGACATTGCCCCTTGGTCTGAACATCGTCCAGCTTCCAAAGATCAACCAGAGTCAGAAGAACAGATGATTCCAGCTAAAGACTTGGGTCAAGAAGAAGACATTGCTGAAAGCTCTGAGAAGCAACTTGTTTATGAAGATCCTCAAGCTTCCTCCCTTGACAGGCAGACTCTTGAAGACTTGAAAAGATCTGATATGCTGATGAATAAAACAATGGATAAGCAGGACACCAAAATCGACGCAATAGCGAACATGTTATCTCAGCAACAGGAAACCAACACCCAAATCAAGAGCATGTTGGAGGCTTTGTTCACACGAATTCCTCCTCCTTCTTAGATATCTCCTTGTTGTTTTTATAACTTGTTTATCTGTAATAGTTTTACATGTTCTGAACTTATCATTACTTCTGTTTTTAATAAATGCATTTTTAACTCTGATTATTTTTAACTCTGATTATTTGTGCTTTTTGATAACTGACAAAAAGGGGGAGAAAGAATGATATTTTTCAATAACGGATTACTGAGACATAAGTCTCAAACATTATGAAATTCTGATCTATTTGAATTTCTTTCCTCTGAAAAGCTTGAATAGGTACAAAAATCTGACGAAAGAAACAGTAAAGTCCTGATGCTCAAAGTCTCATGGAATTAAAGGGAAGTAATCAACTCAGGGGGAGTTTTTCTCTTCATTGCTCTGATACCTTTTATTCGTTATTTTTAATCTCTGATACCTTTTATTCCTTAATTTTAATTGAAAAAAATCTGGTTTTTGTCATCATCAAAAAGGGGGAGATTGTTAGAACATAGTTTGATTCTACAACCCTCAATTAGAGTTTTGATGATAACAAAATACAAGAATAAATAAATTGTAAGATTTTTATATAAGACACATATGCTACTTAAAATTATGTTTTGTGTTCACAGAAGTTCTGATGGAATAAGCATCAGAAGATCAGTATCAACATCAGCATCAGAAGATATGTCAGCATCAGAAGATCAATATCATGTGCTACACGCTGAAGTTACCAGATTATATATTGAAGCCTGATGACCAGAATCTGCGCATAAAACACTCTGACTCTGATCAAGATCCTTACCAAGTCATCAGCACTCAGAAGCATAAGCATAAGATAAAGCAAAAGAACACTCTGATTACCATAAGCAGAGAAGACTCTGAAGTGTTACTAAGCATTCAAGACAGATTAATTACCAACGACTTTATTCAAAGACAAGATCTTCTCAAAAAGGAAAGAACATTATTATCATTGAAAGTGCTTTATGGACAACAACGTATCTTTACCTTGGCTATATAAACAAGTCAGTGTGAGAAAAGAAAAGGCTAATAATCTACGCACACACTCATAAAAATTGCTAAGCTTTCCAACCACGCCTACTCAAAAGCACTAGCAATCCAGTTTTTATTCCAAGCTTAATATTGTGTATTATCACAGTTGTGATATATAGTTTTGTTAGAAAACATTAACACACTTTTTGTTCAATTATCTGTAAGAGAATTTCCTTGAGATAAACCGGTCTGTGGTTAGACTCAAGAAGGCTTTAACAGTTGTTAAAGTAGACTGTTGTAATCCTATTGAATATAGTGGATTAAGACCTCGTTAGAGAGAGGTGAAATCACCTTGACGGGTGGACTGGAGTAGTTTGAGATCAAACGAACCAGGATAAAAATACAGCGTTGTTTGCACTTTTGATTTAAGTTTTACAATTCAACCCCCCTTCTTGTGTTTTTCACATCTTTACTTTTGTGCAACCAGCGGTTCCTAAGTTCGATGGGTTCTACGATCACTGGGCGATGCTCATGGAAAATTTCCTCCGTTTGAAAGAGTATTGGGGATTAATAGAAGAAGGTGTCACTAAGGTTGCAAGTGGGACAGTTTTGACAGAGGCACAAAAGAAGCAGAATAATGAGTTGCAGCTCAAAGATTTGAAGGCCAAGAACTATCTCTTTCAAGCATTGAATCGTTCCATTTTGGAGACAATTCTCAAAAAGGATACTGCAAAGGATATTTGGGACTCTATGAAGATAAAGTATCAAGGGACAAATAAAGTGAAGCAAGCTCAATTGCAGACCCCGCGCAAGGAATATGAAATTCTGCACATGAAGGAAGGAGAGACAATAATGGCTCTTTTTGTTCGAATTCTTACCATCGTCAATAAGATGAAAGCCAACGGTGAAACCAAAGATGATAGTGATGTTGTGAGCAAGATTTTGAGGTCATTAACACCAAAATTGAACTACGTTGTGTGCTCTATTGAGGAGTCAAACAACACAAATGCACTGACCATTGATGAACTACAAAGCAAGTTGCTTCTGCATGAACAGCGTATGTCTCCTTCCATTTAAGAAGAGCATGCTCTTGCAGTTACCTATGGAGGTCGAGGTCGTGGTCATGGAACTCGAGGCAGAGGTCGTGGTAGACAAAGTCAGGATCAATCAACTATAAAATGCTACAAATGCCACAAGCTTGGACATTTCCAATGGGAATGTCCGTCTAAGGAGAAGGAGGCTCATTATGATGAAAGTCAAGAACCTTTGTTGCTCATGGCGTTTGTCGATAATACCACAAACTCTTATGAAAATCAGTGGTTCCTTGATTCAGGATGTAGCAATCACATGTGTGGTAAGAAATCATCTTTCTCTGATCTTGATAAAAGTTATCGTGATACTGTTAAATTGGGGAACACCGCTTCTATGGCTGTATTGGGCATAGGCAATATAAGTTTGCAAATACATGATAGAGCACATATCATCACTGGAGTTTTCTTTGTGCCTGAATTGAAGAATAATTTACTAAGCATTGGGCAACTACAATCCAAAAATCTGACTATCATGTTTCAAAGTGGAAAATGCAAAGTTTTTCATCCGGAAAAGGGTCTACTCATGGAGACAGATATGGCTGCCAACAGAATTTTTATCCTTAATGTTGTGGCTCAACCAAACAGTTCCACATGTTTCAACACGGTTACTGAAGATGAAGGATACCTTTGGCATTGTCGATATGGACACCTAGGCTTCAAAGGACTCCAAACTCTTGATCTGAAAAGGATGGTGACAACACTACCTCACTTGAAGTCTTCAACAAAGACATGCAGAGATTGTTTGGTTGGGAAGCAACATAGAGAGTCTTTCCCTTCACATAGCACATGGAGAGCAGGTCACATTTTGCAATTGGTTCACGCTGACATTTGTGGGTCAATTAATCCAGAATCCAATAGTGGAAAAAGGTATTTTCTCACTTTAACTGATGATTTCAGTCGCAAAACGTGGGTTTATTTTTTGACAGCAAAATCAGAAGCTTTAGGTGCTTTCAAAGGTTTCCAGATTCATGTTGAAAAAGAAACAAGTCATGTTATCAAAGGCCTGCGCACAGATCGAGGAGGGGAATTTACTTCTCATGAATTCATGCAACATTGTGCAGAGCACGGTATCAAACACCAATTGACAACTGCATATTCTCCACAACAAAATGGCATTACCGGAAGAAAAAACCGAACAATAATGAATCTTGCTCGAAGCATGCTTTCCAGCAAACAAGTTCCACGCACATTTTTGCAGGAAGCTGTCAATTGGACTATGCATATCCTAAATCGAAGCCCTACTCTTACTGTGAAAAATAAAACCCCGGTAGAAGCTTGGAGTGGCATCAAACCTTCAGTTGAGTATTTTCGTGTTTTTGGTTGCATTGGAAATGTTTATGTTCCTGATGCCAAGCGTACTAAGCTCGATAAAAAGAGTTTTCCTTGTGTTTTGCTTGGTGTCAGTGACGTATCTAAAGCATATCGTCTATATGATCCAGCTTCCAAAAGAATCATCATTAGCAGGGATGTTATTTTTGAAGAAGATAAGGCTTGGAATTGGCACACCAATTCTAAACCATCAGCAATGTATGAATTAGAGGTAGAGGAAGAAAATGATGATGGCAGCAACAATTCTGACAGTCTTGAGCCCACAAATGTTGATCAATCTTCCTCACATGCTGTGATCGGTGGGAATAGAACTGACTGTTTTGAAATGCTGGTTCACAAAATGTCGCGGTAAGCAAGAGTCGCCACCGTCTTTTATTTTCTCCAACAAGGAAAGGACAAAAGCACAGCAAAATTCCTTTTCGAGATGTTTCTCGGTTCGGGAGGTAGATTATAGAAAGGGAAGGTGTTAGCAACCTTTCTATCCGTGGTTATCCACGGGCTCTTAGGTACTTGCTCACTATGTTTTCAAAATGTTTTTCTTTTCTTGTGTTTGTGGGTTTTGAAAAAAGTTTGTTTGAAAACTTCGATTTAACTCTTGTATCTGTCCTCAAGAGTGTATGAAGTGTTGTTTGAAAACTTTTGTCAGAAAAGTGTAGGTGCGAAAAGTTGTTTTTGTTTTGAAAGAGCAAGTACCTGAGAACCTCTACCTACTCAAAGAAATTAAGCTGTGTAAATGTCCTTTAGACAATACTATCCCACTATTGAGAAGTAGGTAGCACCGTCGTTGGAGTTATTCAGGTCAATTCGATTATAGGGACATGTGGTCCCCAAAGCAATAGTAGGACGCCTTAGCGATAACCCTAATGTCTTAGATCATTTTTTATCGAGGCAACCGTTCCGAGGCAACTTTGATCTTTAGACAGGAGAGCGACCTCTAAAACACCCTATACTTAATGACCACGTCAAGGCAACCAAGTGAGGCGTACCCTAGGAGTGGCATGTGCGAGTGTGTCAGGTTTCATGTTAAGTTATCTTTGTACATGTTATGGTGAGCTATGGGTTGATTTTAATTTTAGATAAGTCTTGTCATGCATAACAGTTAAGCGGAAAGTAAATTGCGGAAAGTAAAGCTACGCTATTACAAGGCGTCGGGTATTTACATCGCCAAAAACAAACCCTTGGAAAGTAAATTGCGGGAAATTAAAGAAAGCGATAAAAAGGTCCTAATTAACGCTATTACATCCTCGGAGCAATTACATAAATATGGTCAAAAATATGAATAAAAAATAAACATGCGCGAGAGAAAATTGAATCGGGGAAGTCCTTAGGGTTTTGACCCTTTTGAGAAAGAAAGAAATTTGATTATTTTGCAATTAAATTAAATTAAACCTAAAACTAATTAATAAAAAGGAATACTTTTGGTTTTTTAATGTTTTAAGGAAAATAAAAAGAAAATAAAAATAAAAGGATTAAAATTGTCAAAACCCTAATTCTACATTGATTTTAAATTATTGAAAAAAAGTTAAAATTAACCCTAATTAAACTAAATTAATTTGTTAGTATTTATTTACAAAAATAATAAATTAAGGGTGAAATTAATAAATAATAATAATAATAAAAATATTTTAGTTTTCTGATTTTATTATGAAAAAATTAATCGAGTTAATTAAATAATAATAATAATAATAATAATAATAATAATTAGTAAAATAGTTAAAATAATTAACTGGAAATTATAAAAGAAAAGGAAAAAAGAATGAATGAACCAGGGGGGTACTGGCCCAATATGGAGGTATTTGTTGCAATTTATGGCCCATTTAAGCTGCCAGTCCGTTTGACTTTCCTGCTTCTCCATGGTGCGTGCTGACTGGGAGTACCATGATCCTTTCATCTGGTCCATTAGATTTGAATTTGAAGCTATCTGGAGTGTTGGTAATTGAGGTACATGGTGGAACGCTTTGAGAAGCCTACATGTGAATATGTTAGGAAAAACAACATAAGCATTTTGGGGGGACCTGGGATTCGAACCCAGGTCCCAATGATTCCAAGCCATCACATCAACCACTACACCACTTGCACGCTTTTGTTATTATAATAATCAGCAAACATTATATTAAGAAACAATTAAATATGCTGTAACACCAAAAACGCGCGCGCTTATTTGAACTACCCAATGATGTATCAACACATCATCATCTTCCTCGCTGAACCTGCAAAAACAATGTTAGATAGCGGGGGTTTTTAACCCCAACTATATACCATGAGGAAAAATAGCGATTAGGAATATGGTGAACATAAATGTTTCGCGAGGGGTGGGTTGCAACCGTTTTGGCCTCGCGATTTCAGTGATGCATCTCACAGGTCCCAATTTTACTGGATTTGGAAAGCCTTAATTTAAAAGCTTATGAACCCTAAAACTTGTTCATGGCATCTTTGGATTCTGGGCGTTTCAATGCAATTAAACTATACCATTAGCTTTGTACAGTCCCTAGCAACACCAAACGATCAAGAAATCATGTTAAATGCTTATGAATCACGAGTTACGATTATGAAAAAAAGTGGCAAACCGTGACTCTGTATAGGGTGATTCTTCGAGCTTTAGCGTGTGAATTCAATTGCTACACGTTCCTGGGAACCCCTGCAAGGTGTTAGAATCAACAAAAGTTCTTGAATCGTCCTGGAATGCAAGATTAGGATTTCAATTTTCTTGGAAATTTTCAATATGCTATGGCCCCTTTTTTGCAGCTTGTTCACACGTGTGGCATTAGGGTTGGCTTGCATATTTATAGAGGAATGGAATTAGGTCAGAATCTTGCACAAAAATCCATTGGAATGATGATTGAATATTTGATTGAAAATCAAATCTTTTTGCATTTTCATGATTGGAAAAAGTTGCCAATTTTGGAGATTCTTGCATATTTGATTTGTACACGAAATTGCCAGCATATCTTGACCATATTTGCTTCACAAAAAAGATTGAAAAACCAAATCTTTGTATTTTCCTACAATTTAAATGAATTAAATGAATTAATATCAATTAAAAATCCAATTAATTAATAAAAAATAAGAAAATAAATTCAATTAAGCTTGATGGGTCGTGCATAGGCCATGGATGAAGTTTCAAGAAGAGATTTGAGGCCCATTAGCAAAAACAAGGTGTTTTGAGCAAAGTTGACTTTTGCAAATTCATAAAAATTTCCCAACTTCTCCAATGCAAAACTTGCTCAATTTTGATCATATGACCATGTTCTTGGACATTTTGGAAAGGTCTTGAAGTCCTCTAACCAATTACTTTGGTCCCATGTCATTTGGATTTACCAATCTCAAGTTATGGCCTTTGACTTAAAGTGCATTTTTGTTGACTTTTGAAATTGACCTATAATGTAGAAATTGATAACTTTTTGTGAGAGAATTTCTTGGACTTGGAATGTGAATATGGATTGTAGGAAATGTCATCCCCTTCAAAATGAGCATTGGATGGGATTTTTCTGATGAACCATGAAAAAGTTATGCCCTGGTCAAGATACAGTTGACTTTTTAGCTGTCCAAAAATAGTAACTTTTTGCATCTTGATGATTTTTGAGCCATTCTTGTGGAATCATGATCAAGACTTGATCAAATGACTATTGTGGCCTCAAAATAAGATGTTGACCAAAAATTCTGACTTTTGACTGTAAAATGACCATTTTGCCCCTACAGTTGACTGTAGGTCATATGGAGCTTTTGACTGTGCAAATTGGTATTGTGAATCTTGAAACTTGGTATGTAGGTGCTTGAGGATGTATATAGGCCTATGAGACTTGATTGAACCATTTCAAACCTCAAATTCTTTGAAAGAACCAAAACCCTAATTTCAGCTGGCTTAGGAGATGGTTTGAACTGTACAACTCTTGAGAAATCTTGAACAATTTGAAGATCATTCTTGACAAATCTTGAGGAATGTGGGAGGGAAAATTTTGGGGTAAAACAGTTGCCCCTGTTCAATATTCTTAAACCTGAGGATGTAGATTGGCTTGCGTGCCTTTCGTGATCTGAAGGTGGAAAATGATTGAACACTAAAGTGCCCAGAAATTTGCACTCGCATGGTGTAGTATCAACAATGTGATGTCGAGAATGGGCTTATAGATGCCATTTGGAGAGATGATGGATAGGAGGATGGACTTATATATGCCATCTGGAGATGTGACAGAATCCCGTCGGGAATGGGCTTATAGATGCCATCTGGAAATGTAATGGATAGTTGTGGAGATGGGCTTACAGATGCCATCTGGAAATGCTTGTTGAATTGTGACTTGGTAGGTTGAAAGAAGGAACCCGTGTAGGGTTGCCTGATGATGAGTCCGTGTAAAACTGCATCTTGGGAGGAAGGAACCGGTGCAAGGTTGCTTCATAATGGTCAAGTAGATAGTTGTCCTGTCTGGTTTCAGGTATTAATCTACAATCCGTCGTCCACAGATATTTCCTGGCTAGTTACAGGTGTTGATCTGGAACTTGAAAAAGGTTGGCCGATGAGATAGTTTTCCTGTCTGGTTTCAGGTATTAATCTCTGACTTGAGAAAGAAAGATGGTTTTCCTGTCTGGTTTCAGGTATTAATCTTCAATCTTTTCATATAGGTGGCTTTCCTGTCTGGTTTCAGGTGTTAACCTATAGTCTATCGTCCACAAATATTTCCTGGCTAGTTACAGGGGTTGATCCGAAACTTGAGAAAGGTTGGTCGAGATAGCTTTCCTGGCTGGATACAGGTATTAATCTCTGACTTGAGAAAGAAAGATTGTCTCCCTGGCTTGCTACAGGTATTGATCTTCAGTCTCTTCATGTAGATACTTTCCTGGCTAGTTTCAGGTATAGATCTACAATCAATCGCTCACAGATATTTCCTGGCTAGATACAGGTGTTAATCCGGAACTTTGAAAAATGTTGGTCGAGATAGCTTTCCTGGCTGGATACAGGTATTAATCTCTGACTTGAGAAAGAAAGATGACTTCCTGGCTTGCTACAGGTATTGATCTTCAATCTCTTCATGTAGATACTTTCCTGGCTAGTTACAGGTATAGATCTACAATCAGTCGTCCACAGATATTTCCTGGCTAGTTACAGGTGTTGATCTGGAACTTAAGAAAGGTTTTTTTGTTGATAATGATGTGATGAAGGAATCTGAGACAATTGTTACTCCAAATAGATGATGAAGGAATCTGGGACGATTACTACCTCAGCAGGATGATGAAGGAATCTGGGACGATTACTACCTCAGCAGGATGATGAAGGAATCTGGGACGATTACTACCTCAGTAGGATGATGAAGGAATCTGGGACGATTACTACCTCAGCAGGATGATGAAGGAATCTGGGACGATTACTACCTCAGCAGGATGATGAAGGAATCTGGGACGATTACTACCTCAGCAGGATGATGAAGGAATCTGGGACGATTACTACCTCAGCAGGATGATGAAGGAATCTGGGACGATTACTACCTCAGCAGGAAGATGAAGGAATCTGGGACGATTTCTACCTCAGCAGAATGATGAAGGAATCTTGGACGACTTCTACCTCAATGGGATGATGAAGGAATCTAGGACGATTACTACCTCAGCGGGAATGGTGAAGGAATCTTGGGCGATTACTACCTCAACGGGATGATGAAGGAATCTTGGACGATTACTACCTCAGCAGGAATGGTGAAGGAATCTTGGACGATTACTACCTCAACCAGATGATAAAGGAATCTTTGACGACTGCTACTTCAAAAGGTAATGACTTTTATCTGTTGATCGATCTTTCCTGAAAAGGTAAAGAGTTAGTTGTATGCAATGTCATGATGTATGAGATGCATGATGTCATGATGTTCTCCAGAATAAATGAGGTCGTGTCGTATGCAATTTATCATGTATGTAAATAGGAGATGTGAAATGTGATATGTTTATGAATGTATTTTCGTCTCGGAAAATAAATCCTTGACAAATGCCGGGGAGTTTGTTAAATCCTGGGCTGATATTGAAGAGTCTGGTTGAATTCTTCGCTTCCACTGGGGATGATGCACGAAGATGATTGCAAGAATAAACCGGTAGGAGACGATGACTCCGTTGGGGAATAAACCTGGGGAAGAGATTACTCTGCGGGTAATTACTCTGTGGGGAAGAGGTACTTCGCTGAGATTTTAACGATAACTCCGCTGGGGACTCCGTTGATAAGCTCTGTTGGGGGATTTTGATGATGAACTCCGCTGGGAAGATCTTTCCGTTGCAACTTGCTGAGGATAACCCAGTTAGACTCTTGTGGGGATAACCTTCTGAATATGGATGAGGAGATGCATTTGTACTCTACAGGGGACAAGCTTCCAGAATCTACTGGGGAGATGGTTCAACTCTCCTGGGGAAACTTTTGAGGAAATGGCTCCACTGGGGGTATCTTGTATTCCACCGGGGAACAACCTTATATTTAGTTGAGGAATATTAAGACTGCCATGGATACTTGCTGAGGAATATCTTTATACTACGTTGGGGAATATTAAGATCTTCTGGGGATACCCAACTTTTCAGGACTGATGGTAGACCAACTCTGCTTAGGGAGAGTAATGCTGACTTGCTGGGGATACTGTGCCTTTTTAGGGCTGATGGGAGATCAACTCTACTTGGGGAGAGTATTGCTGAATCTTGCCTTACTCTGCGGGGAATGAAGGTATCCTGGTCAAATTCTTCAGCTGAATCTACCTTTGTACCTGGTGAGCAAAGCAGCTGTACAGTTTGGACAACTCTTATTGCCCTAGCTTTTGTGGGAGAAAGTACCTGTGGAGGTGCTTGATAACTGCCGATTGACTAATCTTCTTCTGGTAGGCGAGTGACGAGATGACGGGACATAGTCGTACGCTTTTGATCCCTAACTTTTGCCTGGACCGCCCTTTCGGGTTTTCAGTCCATTGGGATACCCATTTTTGCCCAAGCCGCCTTTTCAGGTTTTCGACTTGCCGGGTGTACAGATTTTTTTGATTTTCGTCCCTTATTTTGCCCGAACCCTTTTGGTTCGCCGGGAAGCCATTATTTTTGCCTAGGCCAGTCGACCTAGCGGGTCTTTGATTATGCGTAGTATTTTTTGACTATGTCCATGCTCTCAGGATGTAGAGAGTTGTCACTGTCAGTAGTGTGGTGTTGTCATATTACCAGAAGATGTTTGATCATGCAAGATTCGTTGCTGGAATTCATGTCCAATGCCCCAAGTGACTCAGATGGAGATTTGCCCCTGGCTATTTAGCATCTTTGAGAGATTCTCTGAATCTTGACTTGACTGCCCCAGATGATGGAAAATGATCATGCTGTGCCCCTGGTTTGGAAGTGTTTTTCCACTTGATGTGACCTTTGAGAAGATTTTTGTTCACTAGATATTCGTCGTGCGAATTTCTCTGCTGTTGAACAAATAGTCATATGCAAACAATATTATTTCAAGAATGCAACGTTTATGTCTGTCTTGAAGTTTTTGAAAATGAAGTTTTCAATAAAACCAGTGATTTTTTTGTAAAATGTGATGTCAACTCAAGATTTTACAGCAAGCCCTACAGGAGTCAGGATACCTTTGGTAACAGTATGCTTTCGAACTAACCCACGCTTCAGCTAGGACTTTTAAGGGTTATAACGTGGTTTGGTTCACGGTTTAAGAAACAAAGGATAAAGGCTCAAATTTTATTTGTACCCACCCGCTCTTCGTGATGTTCTTCAAACCTAAACTCAGCTAATCGTGCATTAGATCTTATTTGAGTCTTTACTCTGACATACCAGTTGTGATCGGTGGAAATAGAACTGACTATTTTTTAGCTGGTTTCGCGAAATGTCGCGGTAAGCAAGAGTCGCCACCGTCTTTTATGTTCTCCAACATAGAAAGGACAAAAGCATAGCAAAATTCCTTATTCGAGAATGTTTCTCGGTTCGGGAGGTAGATTTATAGAAAGGGAAGGTGTTAGCACCCTTTCTACCCGTGGTTATCCACGGGCTCTTAGGTACTTGCTCTTATGTTTTCAAAAGATGTTTGCTTTTCAAGTGTGTGTGGGTTTTGAAAAAAGTTTCGTTTGAAAAATTTTTAAGTAACTCTTGTATCTGTCCTCAAGAGTGTGTGAAAAATTTGTTTGAAAACTTTTAGAAAGTGTGGGTGCGAAAAGTTGTTTTTGTTTGTTTGAAAAGAGCAAGTACTTAAGAGAATCTACCTACTCTAAGGAATTAAGTTGTGTAAGAGTCCTTTAGATAGTGCTATCCCACCATTGAGAGGTAGGTAGCACCATCGTTGGAGTTATTCGGGTCAATTCGATTATCGGGACAGTGTGGTCACCGAAGCAATGGCAGGACACCTTAGAAGTAGCCCTAGCGTCTTAGATCCTTTTTAATCCGAGGCAACCATTTCGAGGCAACTGGATCTTAGACATAAGGGTGACCTCTAAAACACCCTATACTTGATGACCACGTTTCGAGGCAACCAGTGAGGCGTACCCTAGAAGTGGCGTGTGCTTTGTGTGTTGTTTTTCAGTTAATGTTATCTTGTACATGTTATTTGTGAGCTACAGATTAATTTTATTTATATACATTCTTGCAGGCATATTAGCAGTTAGGAGTGTGGAAAATAAATTGCGGAAATGTAAATCTAACTATTACAAGGCGCGGGTCTATACATCGCCAAAAACAAAAACCCGTTTGAAAAAATAAACTGCGAGAAAATAAATAAAGCAATAAAAGAGGTCCTAATTAACTATTACATTTCCCGAGCAGATACAAAAATAATGAATTAAAAAAATAAATACGCGCGAAAAGATTGAATCGGGAACGTCCTAAGGGTTTTGACCCTTTTTTTAAGAAAGAATTGAATTTTTGTCCTTTTTTGCAATTAAATTAAAATTAAAACTAATAACTAATTAATTTATTAAAAGAAAAAATGTTTTTTTTTGTATTTTTATGTTTTAATGAAATAAAATAAAAAAGGAATTAAAAATGTCAAAAATAAAGCCTAAGTCTAAATTATTTTATTTATTGTAAAAAGGTATTAAAATTAACTAATTAAACTAATTAAATTTAATTTACATTTATTTACAAAATAAGTTAATAAATAATAAAACGTTTTTTTTTGTTTTATTGTAAAAAATGTTAATTGGTTAATTAAATAATTAATAAAAACTAATAATTAATAAAAGGGAAATTATGAAAGAAAAGAAAATAAAGAAGAGAAAAAAGGAAAAGAAAATAAGAACCCAGGGGGTGCAGGCCTTTTTTGGGAGGTGAATCAGGAATTTAGGCCCATTGTCTCAAGCCTTTTTGACTTTTGAAATTGTCCATGGCGTAGTTGACTGAGGAGCATGGTAGTCCCTCTTTCTTGGCCTTCAGATTGTTGATTTGAGGCCACGTGGCAAGCTGGCGTGTGAGGTGTATGATGGACATCACTCAGTATCCTGCATATGATTGTATAAGGAAAAATAATATTGAAATTATGGGGGACCTGGGATTCGAACCCAGGTCCCAAGGGACTATGCACAAGCGCTTTGGCCACAGAGCCAATTGTCTCAATTGTTATAAAAATAATAAGCGAATGATATATTGATGAACCAAAATAATGCCTGAGAAAAAAAAATAAAAACGCGCTATTTTTTGAAACGGACAAATCAGAGGGAGACGCGTCAGCGTCTTCTTCGTTTGTTACTGGTTTTTTACCTGCGGATTTCTATCCGCAGGAAACTTCGCAGGCCTTTCCTAAAACCATCCCTAGGCTTCAGAAATTCCATCTAAACCCATGGTTGTGATCGCCTATGTCTCCTGATCACGTTGATGCTCATGGTTCGTCCCAATTTCACCTGTAGAAAAAATACCTAAAAACAAAGCAAACAAACCCTAGGCACGAGTATTGTCATACGAAGCCTAAAAATGAAATTGAATGTAACAGTTGCATTGGAAATCAGGTATGGAGTATGAATATGCTATTATTTTCCAGAAAAAATGCAAGAATGGGAAAACACGACTCCATGTTCAGAGGTGATTTCTTGAGTACTTACAACGCTATTCAGTGGACCTTAGGACGCGTTTATGGTTGCTTTGGCTTCAGGGGGTGGCAATGAAGAAAGCTACGTGCTTGCTTTGATCTGAAAACGCTTGCAACTATGCTTTTGATCTCTCACTTTTTGGACAATTTTCAGTTTTTGCTCTGGCCGTTTCAGGGATGCCTAGTCCTTGAATGAGGCTTGTCCCACTTGCATATGTAGTAATGAATGAGAATAGGTCACATTATGAGCTAATGATCCCTTGCAATTAAGTTTTTGGATTCTTCATAACCACCATTAAAGAAACATTCCAAGTTTGTTCAAATTTTGAATTTTTATGCATAAAATGGCCCTAGCACGAAATTGGTAGGTTGTTCATGACACATAAAAGTCATTTAAATCAAAAGATGTTATTTAATTAATTTTTTTGATTTTATTTGAATTTTATGGATTTAAAATGAATTAAATCAAATAAAATTAAATAAAAATAGAAAAATTAATGTTTAATCTTGAAATTGATCATGGGACAAGTGGGTGGCATGACAAGGCTGAATCAAGTGAAAAAAAGTGGGCCCTTTTGTCAAAAATTGAAGTTCCAAGGATAGTTGACTTTTGCCATTTCACAAAAATTTTCCAACTTCTCCAATGCATATCTTGCTCAATTTTGATCATATGAACATGTCCTTGGACATTTTGGAAAGGTCTTGAAGTACTCTAACCAATGCCTTTGGTCCCATGTCATTTTGATTTACTAATCTCAAGTTATGGTCTTTGACTTAAAGTGCATTTTTGTTGACTTTTGAAAATGACCTATAATGTTGAAATTGATAACTTTTTGTGAGAGGATTTCTTGGACTTGGAATGTGAAGATGAGTTGTAGGAAATGTCCTCCCCTTCAAGATGAGCATTGGATGGTATTTTTCTGATGAACCATGAAAATGTTATGCCTTGGTCAAGTTACAGTTGACTTTTCAGCTGTCCAAAAATGGAAACTTTTGCATCTTGATGATTTTTGAGCCATTCTTGTGGAATCATGATCAGGACTTGATCAAATGATGATTGTGGCTTAAAAATAAGATGTTGACCAAATTTTTTGACTTTTGACTGTAAAATGACCATTTTACCCCTACAGTTGATTGTGAGGTAATTAGGGCTTTAGACTGTGCAACTTGATGCTGTGAGACTTGCAACTTGACATGTGGATGCTTGATAATGTGTATAGGCATATGTGACTTGATTGAGCCCTTGAAAACCTCAACTTCCTTGCAAGAACCAAAACCCTAATTTTGACTGGCTCCGGAGGATGCTTGACTGTGTAGCCCTTGAGTAGACTTGAGCAAATTGAGATGATGCTTGTCAAACTTTGAAGAATATGGGAGGGCAAATTTTGGGGTACAACAGTTTCCCCTGTTCAATCTTCTTAGACCTGAGGATGTAGATTGGCTAGCGTGCCTTTCGTGATCCGAAGGTGGAAGATGATTGAACACTAGAGTGCCCAGAAATTTGCACTCACATAGTGAGGTATCAACAATGTGATGTCGGGAATGGGCTTACAGATGCCATTTGGAGAGATGGTGGATAGGAGGATGGGCTTATAGATGCCACCTGGAGATGTGACAGAACCTTGTCGGGAATGGGCTTATAGATGCCATTTGGACAGATGGTATGGGAGGATGGGCTTATAGATGCCATCTGGAGATGTGACAGAACCTTGTCGGGAATGGGCTTGTAGATGCCATTTGGAGACTGTTGACAGGTGGATGGGCTTATAGATGCCATCTGGAGGTGTAATTTTTGTAAGTTGAAAGAGGGAACCTGTGTAGGGTTGCCTGATGTTGAGCTCGTGTAAAGTTGCATCTTGGAAAGAAGGACACCTGTGTAGGGTTGACTGATGATGAGCTCATGTAAAACTGCATTTTTGGAGGAAGGAAACCTGTGTAGGGTTTACTGATAATGAGTCCGTATAAGACTGCATCTTAAATGGAGAAGGAACCTGTGTAGGGTTACTTTGATGACGAGTCCGTGTAAAACCGCATCTAGAGCTGAGAAGGAAACCTGTGTAGGGTTTACTGATGACGAGTCCGTGTAAAACTGCATCCTGGAAGAAGTAAAACCTGGGTAGGGTTTCTAATGACGAGTCCGTGTAAAACTGCATCTTTGGGAAGAGAGAACCTGTGTAGGGTTTCTTCGGGATAAGTTCGTGTAAAACTTTTGGAGGAACCGGGGTAAGGTTACTTCGGGATAAGTCCGTGTAAGACTTCTGGAGGAACCGGGGTAAGGTTACTGCAGGATAAGTTCGTGTAAAACTTCTGGATGAACCGGGGTAAGGTCATCTTGAGATAAGTCTGTGTAAGACTTCTGGAGGAACCGGGGTAAGGTTACTGCAGGATAAGTTTGTGTAAAACTTCTGGATGAACCGAGGTAAGGTTACTTCGAGATAAGTCCGTGTAAGACTTCTGGAGGAACCGGGGTAAGGTTACTGCAGGATAAGTTCGTGTAAAACTTCTGGATGAACCGGGGTAAGGTCATCTTGAGATAAGTCCGTGTAAGACTTCTGGAGGAACCGGGGTAAGGTTACTGCAGGATAAGTTCGTGTAAAACTTCTGGATGAACCGGGGTAAGGTTACTTTGGGATAAGTCCGTGTAAGACTTCTGGAGGAACCGGGGTAAGGTTACTGCAGGATAAGTTCATGTAAAACTTCTGGATGAACCGGGGTAAGGTCATCTTGAGATAAGTCCGTGTAAGACTTCTGGAGGAACCGGGGTAAGGTTACTGCAGGATAAGTTTGTGCAAAACTTCTGGATGAACCGGGGTAAGGTCATCTTGAGATAAGTCCGTGTAAGACTTCTGGAGGAACCGGGGTAAGGTTACTTTGATGATAATTCCGTGTAAGACTTTGTCTGAAAATTAAGAAGGAACCGGTGTAGGGTTGCCTGATGATGAGTTCGTGTAAAACTACATCTGAGGTTGAGAAGGAACCGGTGTAGGGTTGCCTATTGATGAGCCCGTGTAAGACTTCTTCTGAAAGAAAAGGAACCAGTGTAGGGTTGCCTGAGGATGATCAAGTAGATAATTGTCCTGTTTGGTTTAGGATATTAACCCACGATCAGTCGTCCACAGGATTTTCCTGGCTTGTTACCGGTGTTGATCTGGAACTGTAAAGGTAGATGGTAATCATCTTTTGATTGACTTTTTTCTGAAAAGGCAAAGTATTATTCGTATGCAACGTCATGATGCATGAACTGCATGATTTTAAGATGTTCTCAAAAATAAATGAGATTTGTGTTGTATGATGCGTATGCATGCTATAATGTATGAAGATGTGATGTTTATGAATGTATTCTCGTTTGGGAAAATAAATCCTTGACGAATGCCGGGAGTTTGTTGAATCCTGGGCTGATGTTGAAGAGTAGAGTTCTTCGTTTCCGCTGGGGATGATGATTGCAAGAATAAACTGGTAGGAGAGGATGACTCCGTTAGGGAATAAACTTGTTGGAGAGATACTCTGCAGGGAATTACTCTGTGGGAAGAGATACTTCGCTGAGGTTTTGATGAGAACTCCGCTGGGGATTCCGTTGATATGTTTTGTTGAGGATTCTGATGAACTCCGCTGTGGGTAGGAAGAGCTTCGCCGATGACGATCTTTCCGTGGTAATTAGCTGAGGATAACCCAGTTATAAGTTCTGGTGGAGAATAACCTTTGAATAGAGCCGGGGAGACGCGTTCGTGCTCTGCAGGGGATACGCTTCCAGAATCTACTGGGGATAAGCTTCCAGAATTTACTGAGGAGATTGATTCAACTCTCCTGGGGAATCTTTTGGATTGTGTTGGGAAAGTGGCTCCACTGGGGTGTCTGTATTCCGCCGGGGAACAATCTTATATTAAGACTGCCGGGGATGCCTGCTTAGGAACATCTGTATACTCCACTGGGGAATATTGAGATTTTCTGGGGATACCCAACTTCCTTAAGGCTGATGTTTGACTAACTCTGCTTGGGGAGAGCGTTGACTGACTTGCTGGAGATATTGTGCCTTTCGGGGATGATGGGAGACCAACTCTGCTTGGGGAGAGTATGGCTGAATCTTGTCTTACTCTACGGGGAGTGAAGGTATCCTGGTTACGTTCCTCAGCTGAAACTTACCTTGGTACCTGGAGGACAGAGCGACTAGATCGTTTGGACAACTTTTATTGCCCCAGTTTCTGTGGGAGAAGGTACCTGTGGAGGTGCTTGATGACTGCCGATTGACAAATCTTCTTCTGGTAGGTAAGTGACGAGATGACGGAACATAGTCGTACGCTTTTGATCCCTAACTTT
Organism: Vicia faba; assembly: GCA_948472305.1. NCBI lineage: Eukaryota > Viridiplantae > Streptophyta > Magnoliopsida > Fabales > Fabaceae > Vicia > Vicia faba. The sequence goes on from OX451739.1 coordinate 1,211,795,224, forward strand.
TGCCTGGACCGCCCTTTCGGGTTTTCAGTCCACCAGGATACCCATTTTTTCCCAAGTCGCCTTTTCAGGTTTTCGACTTGCCGGGTGTACATATTTTTTCATTTCATCCCTTATTTTTGCCCGAACCCTTTTGGTTCGCCGGGAAGCCCTCATTTTTGCCTAGGTGTGTCAACCTAGCGGGTCTTTGATTATGCGCATTATTTTTTCGACTATGTCCATGCTCTCAGGATGTAGGGAGGTGCCCATGTCAATAGTGTTGCGTTGCCCTACTACCAGGAGATCTTTGTTTGATCGTCCAATGCCCCAAGTGATCCAGATGGAGATTTGCCCCAAGTTGGTTGGCCTTTTGAGAGATTCTTCGAATCTTGACTTAACTGCCCCAGATAATAGACCGTGATCATGTCTGCCCCTTGGTTGGAAGTACTTTTGTTCACTTAGATATTCGTCGTGCGAATTTCTCTGTTGTTCGAACAAATAGTTGTGATCGGTGGATCTGGAACTGACTGTTTAAAGCTGGTTCGCGAAATGTCGCGGAAGCAAGAGTCGCCACCGTCTTTTATTTTCTCCAAATGGAAAGGACAAAAGCACAGAAAAATTCCTTATTGAGATTAGTTCTCGGTTCGGGAGGTAGATTTATAGAAAGGGAAAGTGTTAGCACCCCTTCTATCCATGGTTATCCATGGGCTCTTAGATACTTGCTCATTTGTGTTTTCAAAATGTTTGTTTGCTTTTCAAGGTGAGTGGGTTTGAAAAAGTCCCGTTTAAAATTTCAGTTCGACTCTTGTATCAGTCCTCAAGAGTGTTTGAAAAGTTGTTTTTGAAAGCTTTTTGCAAAGTGTCGGTGTGAAAAGAAGTTTTTGATTTGTTTTGAATTAGAGCAAGTATCTATGAGTCATCTACCTACCCTAAGGAATTAGTCTGTGTAAATGTCCTTAAGGTAGTGCTATCCCACCATTGAGAGGTAGGTAGCACCACCGTTGGAGGTGTTCGGGTCAATTCGAGGTTCGGGACGTGGTTATCACCAGAGCAATGGGAAGACACCTTAGAAGCTACCCTCATGCCAGGTTCCCGGATCATGAGGACTTACTAAGACGTCCTCTACTCGACGATCACCTTTCGAGGCAAGGCAACAGTGAGGCGTACCCTAGGGGTGGTGTGTGAATTGTGTGTCAGATTCAGTTTATTATTTGTCTTGTCATGTATTGGTGATCTACGCTTTGATTTTATTTTTGGGCATTCATTCTTTCATGTTATTGTTTAACAGTTAAGGGTGCGGGAATTTAAAGTGCGGAAAAGATAAAGGTCCTACGCTATTACAAAGGCGCGGGTCTACAACGCCAAATTAATCCAGACCCGATTTAAAATAAAGTGCAGAAAATAAATGTCTAATTAACTATTACAGGGCTTTGGAGCAAATACATTATATTCACAAAAAGAAATAAATAAAACGCGCGAAACGAAAATGTAATCGAATACGAGGGCGTTGAACCCTTTAAAGGAATTAAAATGAAATTATTAAATTGATTAAATTAAATAAAAAGAAAGAACTTGTTTTTTTCATGTTTTTGGGATTTATGGCACTAAAGAAAATTAAGTTGGAATTAAAAGTCAAATAATTCTAGTTCTAATTATTTTTTAATTTATTAAAGAAAATGCATTAAAGTTAAAACCTAGAATTAAAACTAAATTAATTATAAAATTTATTTACAAAATTAATGGTTAATGATACTTATAATAAAAATATTTAATTAATTAAAAAAGGGGTAAAAAGTGCTAAAGGTCTATTTTTATTATTTTTGGTTATTGAGAAAAAGAATTAAATTAACAACCTAAAATTAAAACTAAATTAATTATGGGATTTATTTACAAAAATACTAAAATAAAAATATTTATTATTTTTTATTTTTTCTGATTTTTTGTGTTTTTTATATTATGAAAATGAATTAATTAGAAATAATAAAAACTAAATAGAAGAAAAAAAAAAGAAAGAATGGAAAGAAAAGAAATAAAAATGCAAACTATGGGGGGGGTGTAGACCCCAAATGAGGAGGTGAATTTGATGAACTCTGGCCCAACAGAAGGAGCCCTTTTGCTGACTTTTTGGATCACATGTGGAGCGTTGACTGGAGCATTCCATGGACCTCCCATTCCGACCTTCAGATGCTTCTTTCAAGACACTTGGCAAGCCTTTGTATTGGGTGTATGGTGAACCCTTGGAACGTGCACTGCGTTGGAACAAGTTAAACAAAATAATAGAAGTGAAATGGGGGGACCTGGGATCGAACCCAGGTCCTATGGTTTACCAATGCAAGCCTTTACCAAGTGAGCTACCAGCGCGCTTTGTTCATGAAATAGGAAACAAATAATATAAAATGAAAATGCATTAGTGTTATAAAATAAAAAAAAACGCGCTGGTTTTCAAACCAGCCACTCATGCCGTGCCACGCAGTCGTCTTCCCCAGAATGGACCTGTAAAAGAAGGATAGCGGGGGTTTTGAACCCCCCCCAAAACACAAGCTATTTGAAAATAGCGAATAGGCCATGCTTAAACATAAATTGAGCGCGACAAACAAATTGGAATCCTCATGTTGCCATGATCTCGTTCATGCTGGTGTTAAAGTCCAATTTTACCTCATAACCAAAGCCCTAATTCTAAGTTTCAAGAACCCTAGTTTTTGTTCATGGTGGAATCGGATTCAGACACATATAATCCAATTGGATGGCACCAAAAGCTTCAGAGAACCCTTGTTAGTACAAATCAAGCAATGAAAATCAATGAAAATGGATGAATCATGCTATGCATTTCTGAAAAAATATACAAACCGTGTAGCTTTGTGTGACTGATTCCTTGCACGTTTGAGTGTGGTTTTGATCGCTGGAGCTTCCTTGGGAACTCAGAAAGATGTTTGGATCAAAATGGAGGCTCAACAAATGCTCCAAGGCAGTTTTCAGTTTTCAAAAATATGGAAAAAAATGTGAGTTTTCTCTGAGTGTTCTTGCGCAGCTTAGGTCTCAATGTTGTTTTGTATCACTTGTATATACATTAGGCAATGTGTATGAAGAGGAATTATGGCCTCATAATGAAAAACATTCAATTTCAAGATCCTCCATAAACCTCCATAACCAAACTTCCTTTTTTGCATCATTTTTGAATTCTTGCTCTATTTGGCCCCTTGCACGAATTTGGCATATGCTTAAAGGTGATTCAAGATCCATCAAAGTCAGATATCTTCCTTAATTGGCCTTTTTAATTTTCTTTTGATTTTAAAAGATTTAAACTTAATTAAATCCAATAAAATCAATAAAAAATAAAAAATCAATTTAAAAAAATGGAAATAAAAGGTGGGACACGTGGGAAGCATGGCCAAGTTAATTCAAGTCGAAAAAGTGGGGCCCCTTTGTCAAAAAATGAAATTTCAAGGATAAATGATTTTGGCCATTTCACAAAAATTTCCCAACTTCTCCAATGCATATCTTGCTCAATTTTTAAGCTTTGATCATGTTCTTGGACATTTTGGAAAGGTATTGAAGTCCTCTAACCAATGTCTTTGGTCCCATGTCATTTTGATTTACCAATCTCAAGTTATGGTCTTTGACTTAAAGTCCCTTTTTGTTGACTTTTGAAAATAACCTATAATGTTGAAATTGATAACTTTTTGTGAGAGCATTTCTTGGACTTGGAGTGTGAAGATGAGTTGTAGGAAATGTCTTCCCCTTCAAAATTAGCATTGGATGGGATTTTTCTGATGAACCATGAAAAAGTTATGCCTTGGTCAAGTTACAGTTGACTTTTCAACTGTCCAAAAATAGAAACTTTTGCATCTTGATGATTTTTGAGCCAAGCTTTGAGAATCATGATCAAGCATTGATCAAATGATGTTTGTGGCTTCAAAATAAGATGTTGACCAAAATTTTTGACTTTTGACTGCCAAATGACCATTTTGCCCCTACAGTTGACTGTTGAGCAATTAGGGTTTTTGACTGTGCAACTTGACCTTGTGAGCCTTGAAACTTGACATGTAGGTACTTGACAATGTGTATGAGCATAGGAGACTTGATTGAGCCCTTGAAAACTTCAGCTTCCTTGTGAGAACCAAAACCCTAGTTTGACTGGCTTAGGAGGATGGTTTGACTGTGTGGCCCTTGAGTAAATTTGAACCAATTGTGGATGATTCCTGTCAAAACTTTGAAGATTATGGGAGGGCAAATTTTGGGGTACAACAATAGTCATATGCAAACAGTGTTATATCAAGAATGCAAAGCTTATGTCTGTCTTGATGTTTTTTGAAAATGCAGTTTTTTTTCATAAAAACAAGTGAATTTTTGTAAACTGTGATGTCAAATCGTTATTTTACCGTAAGCCTTAAGGAGTCAGGATACCTTTGGTAACAGTATGCTTTCGAACTAAACCCATGCTTCAGCTAGGACTTTTTAAGGGTTGTAGCGTGGCCTGGTTCACGGTTTAAGGAACAAAGGATAAAGGCTCAAATTTTATTGTACCCACCCGCTCTTCGTGATGTTCTTCAAACCTAAATTCAGTTGATCGTGCGTTAGACCTTGTTTGAGTCTTTGTCCTAATATTCCCATGATGGTTCGGATGTTGACATTTTATTTTGAATAGGCAGTCATTTCCTTGTTGAGGGTTTGCAGGTCCTCTTTTCTTTTTGATTTCGTTATCCCTATTTTTTTCCTGAACTGTTTCTTTTGTGATTACAGTCAGCGGGATGCCCCAGTTTTGTAAGTCTCCTTCATAGGTTTTGACTTAATGGGCGTTTATTTTGAGGGATAATGACTGCCTGTCTTTATGATTATTCGGAACCATCAATGTCTTTTGTTTTGTGAGGACCTCTTTGGTGCTATTCGTTGTGCACTTGGATCAACTGAGAGAACTACCCTGCCCCAGGTTATGATTAAGGGTTTTAATTTTCGAAAAGAAAAACTCCTACTTCTTTGGCTCGAAGGGGTTGACGAGGGATTATCTTCCTTATAACTCTAGTGTTTAGGAATTGGAACAATGCCTGTACCTCATCAGCGGGGTCTGTTCAAAAGCATACTGTAGATTATGGTATCGTTTTCGTCATCCTCCCTCAAGAGGCTTAGAATTATTAATTGAGAGTTGACATCAAAAAATGAAAGCAGTTTGAATATAGCGAATGAGAATATATTGATTCAAAACAGACATATGCGATGCATTGATAAAGTAAAAGAGTTTGACATGAACAAATGTTTGAACAATCAGAGAAAAATACAACTTGAACATTCGAATGAACAAAAGCTTCTTAGTTTGCACCAGTCATTTCAGATGGAAGATTCTCAGCAGAAGATTTTCATTTTCCCTCCCGGCATAAACTCCAACACCCTTCCGTCGATCAAGTCTTGGATCTTGTTCCTCAGGCTCCAACAGTCGTCAGTGTCATGTCCAGTAATGTCAGAATGGTAGGCACACCTTTCATCAGGATTGTACTTTAGGGAGGTTATGTTGAGCTTCTTGGGAGGATCCTTTAAAGCAATCAGCTTGACCTCCAACAAGCGTTTCAGTATTAGTGAGGATGGCACACCAGTCTCTGAGAAATGTCTTCCAAACGTATTTTGCTTACGCCAATTACCCTGTTGACGCTGGTGAGGTTGATGCTGGGCTTGTGACCCCGAAGCAAACTGAGGAGCTTTTCCCTTGTCTTCTTGCTCCACAGGTGGTTGAATGATGGCTTGCTCTTTAACCTTAGATGTTTGCCCCAGTTGGTTATCCAGAAGCAGTTGGTTGACGAGAACCCTGAGCTCTCCTTGTCTTTGAGATAAGTCTTAGATAAGAACCATTTGCCCCAGCATCTGGGTTCTCATTATATACACCTCAGCTTGTAGACGTTTCAGCCGTTCGTCCTTATCGTCTTCAGGACTGTTCCTAACCAAAGTCCCCATGAGGAGTGTTCTCAGCTCTTCCTGCCCCTTGGATAGATTTAGGAGGATTTCCCCGAACTGAGTCTCTTGAATATGAAGGTCCCAGTTGTCTTATTGGGAAGCCATTGCTGAAATAAACAGCGAAGATGGTAAGTGACCTGTCAAAGGAGTACCTGTAATTCCATGATATGTATGTATGCATGCAATATTTTCAAGGATCTCGCGGGGTAAACAAGAAAATTGTTAGAATTTGAATTTTGTAGCTTGATGGAAGGGACTTCATGTTGATGAGAGTCCTTCTTCAAGAGTCAAGGCTCACCATATCGAGTGGGCCATAGCCCCTGACTCAAGTTATCAACCTTGGCTAGGGGAAAATAAATCCCCTTTGCCCCTTGCTAGACATTTGATTCATCATGACCTGCATCATAAACCCTTGAGATCCTTGACATGGATTAGTCCTTATGTAGAATGTATGCAATGGTATGATGTTATGCTATGCATGGAGTGATGTAAGTAGGCCCTGTAATGAGTCCCAATTATGGAAGTAGTCAAGTATGAAGGCACACAAGTCACACTAGACAACCCTTAGAGTTCAGGCCAGCATGAAGTTTGGGGTACTACCCTCTTGAAGTTGGTGGGCTCAAAAACCTGTCCTATCAAAAGTAACCGGGTTCTAAGGAGCTCAATATCATTGGGTTGTTTTCTATGTTCATTGTTTTGATTTAGCCACTGAACTGGCGATCAAAATATTCCAAGAAAACAACCCTCAATGAGTGTAGTATCGAGTATCTACCAACTTCGGACTGCACCAAAGTCGGTCATCTCACTACCCCTAAAGAGGCCAGGATGGTCAAGTAAGGTTCCTAAGGTCAGTTGATGCTTCACGACACCACGCGGCGGCCCCGTACTCTCCTTGACTTGACTCAAGGGTTACCGGTACTCACCAAAGTGCCACATCAACGTAGCAAACTGCTTCAACCGTGTCGGTATACCCCGCACAGTTCCCTCACAGTTTGTTGCTACTTTCTAGAAGGTATCCCCCAGATCCGGGTTAGGATATATGAAACTCCCAAAACAGGCCCACAATATTAAATCAAGCAAAGCAAGCAATTGAAAACATGATGCTGAACTATTCCTAAGGTATACCCCACTTATTATATCCCCAGCAGAGTCGCAAGTTCTGTGATCGGTGGAAATCGAACTGACTGTTTTTAAGCTGGTTTCGCGAAATGTCGCGGTAAGCAAGAGTCGCCACCGTCTTTTATGTTCTCCAACATGGAAAGGACAAAAGCACAGCAAAATTCCTTATTCGAGAATGTTTCTCGGTTCGGGAGGTAGATTTATAGAAAGGGAAGGTGTTAGCACCCTTTCTATCCGTGGTTATCCACGGGCTCTTAGGTACTTGCTCTTATGTTTTCAAAAGATGTTTGCTTTTCAAGTGTGTGTGGGTTTTGAAAAAAGTTTCATTTGAAAAATTTCTAAGTAACTCTTGTATCTGTCCTCAAGAGTGTGTGAAAAATTTGTTTGAAAACTTTTAGAAAGTGTGGGTGCGAAAAGTTGTTTTTGTTTGTTTGAAAAGAGCAAGTACTTAAGAGAATCTACCTACTCTAAGGAATTAAGCTGTGTAAGAGTCCTTTAGATAGTGCTATCCCACCATTGAGAGGTAGGTAGCACCATCGTTGGAGTTATTCGGGTCAATTCGATTATCGGGACAGTGTGGTCACCGAAGCAATGGCAGGACACCTTAGAAGTAGCCCTAGCGTCTTAGATCCTTTTTAATCCGAGGCAACCATTTCGAGGCAACTGGATCTTAGACATAAGGGCGACCTCTAAAACACCCTATACTTGATGACCACGTTTCGAGGCAACCGGTGAGGCGTACCCTAGAAGTGGCGTGTGCTTTGTGTGTTGTTTTTCAGTTAATGTTATCTTGTACATGTTATTTGTGAGCTACGGATTGATTTTATTTACATACATTCTTGCAGGCATATTAGCAGTTAGGAGTGCGGAAAATAAATTGCGGAAATGTAAATCTAACTATTACAAGGCGCGGGTCTATACATCGCCAAAAACAAAAACCCGTTTGAAAAAATAAACTGCGAGAAAATAAATAAAGCAATAAAAGAGGTCCTAATTAACTATTACATTTCCCGAGCAGATACAAAAATAATGAATTAAAAAAATAAATACGCGCGAAAAGATTGAATCGGGAACGTCCTAAGGGTTTTGACCCTTTTTTTTAAGAAAGAATTGAATTTTTGTCCTTTTTTGCAATTAAATTAAAATTAAAACTAATAACTAATTAATTTATTAAAAGAAAAAATGTTTTTTTTTGTATTTTTATGTTTTAATGAAATAAAATAAAAAAGGAATTAAAAATGTCAAAAGAAAAGCCTAAGTCTAAATTATTTTATTTATTGTAAAAAGGTATTAAAATTAACTAATTAAACTAATTTAATTTAATTTACATTTATTTACAAAATAAGTTAATAAATAATAAAATGTTTTCTTTTGTTTTATTGTAAAAAATGTTAATTGGTTAATTAAATAATTAATAAAAACTAATAATTAATAAAAGGGAAATTATGAAAGAAAAGAAAATAAAGAAGAGAAAAAAGGAAAAGAAAATAAGAACCCAGGGGGGTGCAGGCCTTTTTTGGGAGGTGAATCAGGAATTTAGGCCATTGTCTCAAGCCTTTTTGACTTTTGAAATTGTCCATGGCGTAGTTGACTGAGGAGCATGGTAGTCCCTCTTTCTTGGCCTTCAGATTGTTGATTTGAGGCCACATGGCAAGCTGGCGTGTGAGGTGTATGATGGACATCACTCAGTATCCTGCATATGATTGTATAAGGAAAAATAATATTGAAATTATGGGGGACCTGGGATTCGAACCCAGGTCCCAAGGGACTATGCACAAGCGCTTTGGCCACTGAGCCAATTGTCTCAATTGTTATAAAAATAATAAGCGAATGATATATTGATGAACCAAAATAATGCCTGAGAAAAAAAATAAAAACGCGCTATTTTTTAAAACAGACAAATCAGAGGGAGACGCGTCAGCGTCTTCTTCGTTTGTTACTGGTTTTTTACCTGCGGATTTCTATCCGCAGGAAACTTCGCAGGCCTTTCCTAAAACCATCCCTAGGCTTCAGAAATTCCATCTAAACCCATGGTTGTGATCGCCTATGTCTCCTGATCACGTTGATGCTCATGGTTCGTCCCAATTTCACCTGTAGAAAAAATACCTAAAAACAAAGCAAACAAACCCTAGGCACAGGTATTGTCATACGAAGCCTAAAAATGAAATTGAATGTAACAGTTGCATTGGAAATCAGGTATGGAGTATGAATATGCTATTATTTTCCAGCTAAAATGCAAGAATGGGAAAACACGACTCCATGTTCAGAGGTGATTTCGTGAGTACTTACAACGCTATTCAGTGGACCTTAGGACGCGTTTGTGGTTGCTTTGGCTTCAGGGGGTGGCAAGGAAGAAAGCTACGTGCTTGCTTTGATCTGAAAACGCTTGCAACTATGCTTTTGATCTCTCACTTTTTGGACAATTTTCAGTTTTTGCTCTGGCCGTTTCAGGGATGCCTAGTCCTTGAATGAGGCTTGTCCCACTTGCATATGTAGTAATGAATGAGAATAGGTCACATTATGAGCTAATGATCCCTTGCAATTAAGTTTTTGGATTCTTCATAACCACCATTAAAGAAACATTCCAAGTTTGTTCAAATTTTGAATTTTTATGCATAAAATGGCTCTAGCACGAAATTGGTAGGTTGTTCATGACACATAAAAGTCATTCAAATCAAAAGATGTTACTTAATTAATTTTTTTGATTTTATTTGAATTTTATGGATTTAAAATGAATTAAATCAAATAAAATTAAATAAAAATAGAAAAATTAATGTTTAATCTTGAAATTGATCATGGGACACGTGGGTGGCATGACAAGGCTGAATCAAGTGAAAATAATTGGGCCCTTTTGTCAAAAATTGAAGTTTCAAGGATAGTTGACTTTTGCCATTTCACAAAAATTTCCCAACTTCTCCAATGCATATCTTGCTCAATTGTGATCATATGAACATGTTCTTGGACATTTTGGAAAGTTCTTGAAGTCTCTAACCAATGCCTTTAGTCCCATGTCATTTTGATTTACCAATCTCAAGTTATGGTCTTTGACTTAAAGTGCATTTTTGTTGACTTTTAAAAATGACCTATAATGTTGAAATTGATAACTTTTTGTGAGAGCATTTATTGGACTTGGAATGTGAAGATGAGTTGTAGGAAATGTCCTCCCCTTCAAGATGAGCATTGGATGGGATTTTTCTGATGAACCATGAAAAAGTTATGCCTTGGTCAAGTTACAGTTGACTTTTCAACTGTCCAAAAATGGAAACTTTTGCATCTTGATGATTTTTGAGCCATTCTTGTGGAATCATGATCAGGACTTGATCAAATGATGATTGTGGCTTCAAAATAAGATGTTGACCAAAAAATTTGACTTTTGACTGTAAAATGACCATTTTACCCCTACAGTTGATTGTGAGGCAATTAGGGCTTTTGACTGTGCAACTTGATGCTGTGAGACTTGCAACTTGACATGTGGATGCTTGACAATGTGTATAGGCATATGTGACTTGATTGAGCCCTTGAAAACATCAACTTCCTTGCAAGAACCAAAACCCTAATTTTGACTGGCTCCGGAGGATGCTTGACTGTGTAGCCCTTGAGTAGACTTGAGCAAATTGAGATGATGCTTGTCAAACTTTGAAGAATATGGGAGGGAAAATTTTGGGGTACAACACCAGTGATGGTTCAGATACTGACAGTTTATTTTGAATAAGCAGTCATTTCTTTTTTTGTTGAGGGTTTGTAGGACCTCTTTCTTTTCGATTTTATTATCCCTGTCTTTTTGCCTGAACTGTTTCTTTTGTGATTACAGTCAGCGGGACGCCCCATTTTTTTGTGTAAGTCTCCTTCATAGGTTTTGACTTATTGGGCTTTTATTTTCAGAAATAATGACTGCCTGTCCTTATGATTATACGGAACCATCACTGTCTTTTTGTCTCGGAAGGACTTTTTTGATGCTGTTCATTGTGCACTTGGATCAATTGAGAGAACTACCCTGCCCCAGGTTATAATTAAGGGTTTTAATTTTTTGCGTGAAAAGAAAAACTCCAACTTCTTTGGCTCAAAGGGGTTGACTAGGGATTATCTTCCTTATAACTCCACTGTTTAGGATTTGAAACAATGCCTGTACTTCATCAACGGGGTTTGTTCAAAAGCATACTGTAAAGATCGTGGTATCGTTTTCGTCATCCTCCCTCAAAAGGTTTAGAATTTTTTTAATCGAGAGTTGACATCACAAAAAATGAAAGCAATTTGAATATAGTGAATACGAATGGATGGATTCAAAACAGACATGTGCAATGCATTGATAAGGTAATAAAGTTTGACATGAGTAAATGTTCGAACAATCAAAAGAAAATTACAAATTGAAAATTCAGATGAACAAAAGACATTCTCAATGATTTGGCATAGGAGCAGTGGTTATGTTTGGAGTCTCCGGAGGGTCAAACTTGATCTCCTTGGCATCAATCATGTCTTGGATCTTGTTCTTCAAACTCCAATAGTTGTTTGTGTCGTGTCCCGGACTGTCAGAGTGGTATGCACACCTTTCATTGGGATGATAGGTAGGAGCGGAAGTATTTGGGTTCCGGGGAGGAGCCTTTAATGTGATCAGCCCTATCTTCAACATGTGTTGTAGCGCTTGAGTCGGCGACATGTTGATCTTGGTAAATTGCCTCCTGGGCATGTTTGGCTTACTCTGATCAACCTGTTGTTTTTGGTGAGGTTGTTGTTGGACCCTTGAGGTAGTAGCAACTTGGAGAGGTCCATTCTTCACCATACCAAATTCTTGTCTCCTTGGAGGCTGATTACTGGTTTGATCCCCAGCCTTGACCGTTTGCTTCATACTATTGTATCTGTCTTGATGAAGCTGGTTGATCATGGCTCGCAACTCTTCTTGTTCCCGAGCTAAGCCTTGGATAAGAGCCATCTGCCCCAGCATCTGGGTTCTCATCGTATCTACCTTATCTTGCAGACGTTTCAGCCGTTCGTCCTTATCGTCTTCAGGACTATTCCTGACCAAAGTTCCCATGAGGAGTGTTCTCAACTCTTCCTACCCCTTGGATAGGCTTAGGAAGATTTCCCTGAACTGAGTCTCTTGAGTATGAAGATCTTGTTGGAGAGCCATTGCTGAAATAAACAGTGAGAACATGAGAGACCTGTATCGGATGACCTGTTATGCAATGATATGTATGATATATGCATGCAATGTTTTCAAGGATCTCGTGGGGTAAACAAAGAAACTTGTTAGAATCTGAATCCGGTAGCTTGATTGAGGGAACTTCATGTGGTTGAGAGTCCTTCTTCAAGAGTCAAAGCTCACCATATCGAGTGGGTCATAGCCCCTGACTCAAGTTATCATGTTTTGATCTCCAAACAACCTTGGCTAGAGGAAAATAAATCCCCTTTTCCCCTTGCTAGACAGTTGGTTCATCATGACCTGCATCACAAACCCTTGAGATCCTTGAAATGGGTGAGTCCTTATGCAGGATGTATGCAATGTTATGATGTTATGATGTTATGATAAAGGCACACCACAAGTATTCACAAAAGGCAAACATGGTAAAGGCACATAAGTCACACAAGAGAGCCCTTAGATTTCAGGCTGGCATGAAGCTTAGGTACTACCCTTTTTCAGTTTCAGTTGGTTAAGACCTGTCCTAGAAAATAGTAACCGGGTTCTAGAGGATCTTAATATCACTGACTACCATCAATCGGTCATAACTCCAGCTTAGCAACCTTTTCTTGCGGCTGGAACCATCGCGAGAGTTTAGCCTCAATGAGTGTAGCATACTGCTACTGTTCTATGGCCAAGTTGGTCAATTTAAGGTTCTAAGGTCAGTTGGTGCTTAATGACTCCTCAGAAGACCCATATTCTCCTCGTTCCAACACAAGGGATATCGGTACAGACCAATGTGTCACACCAACGTAGCTACTGCTTCACCCGTGTCGGTCTACACCGGACAGGTCCCTCACAGTTTATTGCTACTTACCTAAAGGGTATTCCCCAGATCCGGGTTAGGATCTATGAAACTCCAATACAAGCTCACAATATTAAAGCAAAACAAGGCATACAATTGAAAACATAGAATGATCTAATCCTAAGGTACACCTCACTTATAGAATCCCCAGCAGAGTCGCCAGTTCTGTGATCGGTGGGAATAGAACTGACTGTTTTGAAATGCTGGTTCGCGAAATGTCGCGGTAAGCAAGAGTCGCCACCGTCTTTTATTTTCTCCAACAAGGAAAGGACAAAAGCACAACAAAATTCCTTTTCGAGATGTTTCTCGGTTCGGGAGGTAGATTATAGAAAGGGAAGGTGTTAGCACCCTTTCTATCTGTGGTTATCCACGGGCTCTTAGGTACTTGCTCACTATGTTTTCAAAATGTTTTGCTTTTCTTGTGTTTGTGGGTTTTGAAAAAAGTTTGTTTGAAAACTTCGATTTAACTCTTGTATCTGTCCTCAAGAGTGTATGAAGTGTTGTTTGAAAACTTTTGTCAGAAAAGTGTAGGTGCGAAAAGTTGTTTTTGTTTTGAAAGAGCAAGTACCTGAGAACCTCTACCTACTCAAAGAAATTAAGCTGTGTAAATGTCCTTTAGAAAGTACTATCCCACTATTGAGAAGTAGGTAGCACCGTCGTTGGAGTTATTCGGGTCAATTCGATTATAGGGACATGTGGTCACCAAAGCAATAGTAGGACGCCTTAGCGGTAACCCTAATGTCTTAGATCATTTTTTATCGAGGTAACCATTCCGAGGCAACTTTGATCTTTAGACAGGAGAGCGACCTCTAAAACACCCTATACTTAATGACCACGTCGAGGCAACCAAGTGAGGCGTACCCTAGGAGTGGCATGTGCGAGTGTGTCAGGTTTCATGTTAAGTTATCTTTGTACATGTTATGGTGAGCTACGGGTTGATTTTAATTTCAGATAAGTCTTGTCATGCATAACAGTTAAGCGGAAAGTAAATTGCGGAAAGTAAAGCTACGATATTACAAGGCGTCAGGTATTTACATCGCCAAAAACAAACCCTTGGAAAGTAAATTGCGGGAAATTAAAGAAAGCGATAAAAAGGTCCTAATTAACGCTATTACATCCTCGGAGCAATTACATAAATATGGTCAAAAATATGAATAAAAAATAAACATGCGCGAGAGAAAATTGAATCGGGGAAGTCCTTAGGGTTTTGACCCTTTTGAGAAAGAAAGAGATTTGATTATTTTGCAATTAAATTAAATTAAACCTAAAACTAATTAATAAAAAGGAATACTTTTGGTTTTTTAATGTTTTAAGGAAAATAAAAATAAAATAAAAATAAAAGGATTAAAATTGTCAAAACCCTAATTCTACATTGATTTTAAATTATTGAAAAAAGTTAAAATTAACCCTAATTAAACTAAATTAATTTGTTAGTATTTATTTACAAAAATAATAAATTAAGGGTGAAATTAATAAATAATAATAATAATAATAAAAATATTTTAGTTTTCTGATTTTATTATGAAAAAATTAATTGAGTTAATTAAATAATAATAATAATAATTAGTAAAATAGTTAAAATAATTAACTGGAAATTATAAAAGAAAAGGAAAAAAGAATGAATGAACCAGGGGGGGGGGTACTGGCCCAATATGGAGGTATTTGTTGCAATTTATGGCCCATTTAAGCTGCCAGTTCGTTTGACTTTCCTGCTTCTCCATGGTGCGTGCTGACTGGGAGTACCATGATCCTTCCATCTGGACCATTAGATTTGAATTTGAAGCCACCTGGAGTGTTGGTAAGTGAGGTACATGGTGGAACGCTTTGAGAAGCCTGCATGTGAATGTGTTAGGAAAAACAACATAAGCGTTTTGGGGGGACTTGGGATTCGAACCCAGGTCCCAATGATTCCAAGCCAGCACATCAACCACTACACCACTTGCACGCTTTTGTTATTATAATAATCAGCAAACATTATATTAAGAAACAATTAAATATGCTGTAACACCAAAAACGCGCGCGCTTATTTGAACTACCCAATGATGTATCAACACATCATCATCTTCCTCGCTGAACCTGCAAAAACAATGTTAGATAGCGGGGGTTTTTAACCCCCACTATATACCATGAGGAAAAATAGCGATTAGGAATATGGTGAACATAAATGTTTCGCGAGGGGTGGATTGCAACCGTTTTGGCCTCACGATTTCAGTGATGCATCTCACAGGTCCCAATTTTACTGGATTTGGAAAGCCTTAATTTAAAAGCTTATGAACCCTAAAACTTGTTCATGGCATCTTTGGATTCTGGGTGTTTCAATGCAATTAAACTATACCATTAGCTTTGTACAGTCCCTAGCAACACCAAACGATCAAGAAATCATGTTAAATACGAGTTACGATTATGAAAAAAAGTGGCAAACCGTGACTCTGTATAGGGTGATTCTTCGAGCTTTAGCGTGTGAATTCAATTGCTACACATTCCTGGGAACCCCTGCAAGGTGTTAGAATCAACAAAAGTTCTTGAATCGTCCTGGAATGCAAGATTAGGATTTCAATTTTCTTGGAAATTTTCAATATGCTATGGCCCCTTTTTTGCAGCTTGTTCACACGTGTGGCATTAGGGTTTGCTTGCATATTTATAGAGGAATGGAATTAGGTCAGAATCTTGCACAAAAATCCATTGGAATGATGATTGAATATTTGATTGAAAATCAAATCTTTTTGCATTTTCATGATTAGAAAAAGTTGCCAATTTTGGAGATTCTTGCATATTTGATTTGTACACGAAATTGCCAGCATATCTTGACCATATTTTCTTCACAAAAAAGATTGAAAAACCAAATCTTTGTATTTTCCTACAATTTAAATTAATTAAATGAATTAATATCAATTAAAAATCCAATTAATTAATAAAAAATAAGAAAATAAATTCAATTAAGCTTGATGGGTCGTGCATAGGCCATGGATGAAGTTTCAAGAAGAGATTTGAGGCCCATTAGCAAAAACAAGGTGTTTTGAGCAAAGTTGACTTTTGCAAATTCATAAAAATTTCCCAACTTCTCCAATGCACAACTTGCTCAATTTTGATCATATGACCATGTTCTTGGACATTTTGGAAAGGTCTTGAAGTCCTCTAACCAATGCGTTTGGTCCCATGTCATTTGGATTTACCAATCTCAAGTTATGGCCTTTGACTTAAAGTGCATTTTTGTTGACATTTGAAATTGACCTATAATGTAGAAATTGATAACTTTTTGTGAGAGCATTTATTGGACTTGGAATGTGAATGTGGATTATAGGAAATGTCATCCCCTTCAAAATGAGCATTGGATGGGATTTTTCTGATGAACCATGAAAAACTTATGCCCTGGTCAAGATACAGTTGACTTTTCTACTGTCCAAAAATAGTAACTTTTTGCATCTTGATGATTTTTGAGCCATTCTTGTGGAATCATGATCAAGACTTGATCAAATGATGATTGTGGCCTCAAAATAAGATGTTGACCAAAAATTCTGACTTTTGACTGTAAAATGAGCATTTTGCCCCTGCAGTTGACTGTAGGTCATATGGAGCTTTTGACTGTGCAAATTGGCACTGTGAATCTTGAAACTTGGTATGTAGGTGCTTGAGGATGTATATAGGCCTATGAGACTTGATTGAACCATTGCAAACCTCAAATTCTTTGAAAGAACCAAAACCCTAATTTCAGCTGGCTTAGGAGATGGTTTGAATTGTACAACTCTTGAGAAATCTTGAACAATTTGAAGATCATTCTTGACAAATCTTGAGGAATGTGGGAGGGCAAATTTTGGGGTACAACACATGCTGATAATAATGAATCTGCAAGTAGTACATCAACTCCGGTTGAATCATCCACAGGTTACCCATTGCGAGAACGTCGCCAACCAGCCTGGATGGATGATTTTGTTACTGGTGAGGGTCTTTCAGATGATGAACTTGCAGATTCATTCTCTAACTTAGCCTTGTTTACATGTGATGGTGATCCAAATTGCTTTGAGGAGGCTGTTAAAAGTGTGAAATGGCAGCAAACAATGGACACAGAGATTGAGTCCATAAAAAGGAATGATACTTGGGAATTGGTGGACTTGCCTAGTGGTGGGAAAATTGTTGGTCTCAAGTGGATTTACAAGACCAAGTACAATGAAGTCGGTCAAGTTAATAAATACAAGGCCCACTTAGTAGCCAAAGGGTACACACAACGATATGGCATAGACTATAACGAAGTGTTTGCTCCTGTAGCACGGATGGAAACCATTCGCCCTATCCTAGCCTCGACAGCACAGCAAAATTGGTCGATCTACCAACTTGATGTCAAATCAGCATTTCTATATGGTGAGCTTGAAGAAGAAGTGTTTGTAGAACAACCCTGCGGATACGTCAAAAAGGGGTGTGAGGAGAAGGTATATCGGCTAAAGAAAGCTCTTTATGGCCTGAAGCAAGCCCCGCGGGCATGGTATAGTCAGATAGAAGCATGCTTTATGAGGACGGGATTTGAAAAATGTGATTATGAACACACTCTATTCATCAAAACAGAACAAGGAGGCAAGATCTTAATTGTTAGCATGTATGTTGATGATCTCATCTATACCGGTAATGATCCTGTGATGTTCACTTCTTTTGTGAGTTCTATGAAACAAGAATTTGAGATGACAAATATCGGTAATATGCGATATTTTCTTGGACTTGAAGTTCTGCAATTGGCCAAAAATATTTTTATATCTCAAAAGAAATATGCTTTGGAGGTAGTAAAATGCTTTGGCATGAATGACTCTAATTCAGTGAAAAATCCTATAGTACCAGGAGTCAAGATCACAAAGGAAATTGGCAATGATGAGAGGGTGGACAAGCCTCACTATAAGCAACTTGTTGGGTGTCTCATGTATTTAACGATTGCTACACGACCTGATTTGTCATATGTTGTCAGTCTCCTTAGCCGTTACATGGAGAATCCTTCAGTGAAACATATGCTGGTAGCAAAACGGGTACTGCGCTATTTGAAAGGAACTGCTCATTTCGGAATTCATTACAAGAAGGGTGGAGTAAATGAGCTTATAGCATACACTGACAGCGATTATGCAGGTGACATAGATGATCGGAAAAGCACTTCTGGCTATGTGTTCATGTTTAGCGCTGGAGCAGTCTCGTGGAGCTCAAAGAAACAACCAGTAGTTAGCTTATCCACCACAGAAGCTGAATTCATAGCTGCTGCCGCTTGTGCTTGTCAAGCAGTATGGTTACAAAGGGTACTGGCAAAGTTAAATCAGATTTCTGCTTCTAAAGGCATATCTATTAATTATGACAATGACTCTACTATTAAGCTGTCTAGAAATCCAGTTTTACATGGCCGTAGTAAACATATCGATGTTAGAATTCATTTTCTTAGTGAGATGTCCAAAGAGGGAATTATTAATTTGGTTTACTGTGCTAGTCAAGAACAATTAGCAGATCTTATGACCAAACCATTGAAGTTGGGAACATTCTTGGACCTGCGAAAAAGTCTCGGTGTTTGTTCTGAATTTGAGGTAAACTGCAAACCAGAAGATAAATGAGAAGTTGCAGTTTAAGGGAGGATGTTGAGGATACCAGTCAACATGATTAGTGGGTTGGTTGTGCTAATATTTAGTGGGTAGTTTCAGCTATGACTTATTCAAGTCTGTTTGTTTTTCTTAGTCAAATTAGTATCCAGGTTTCTAGGAACTGTTACAAACGTGGAGTTTTCAGTTTTCTTATGTAAGGCTATTTAATAGTCATTATTGATATGAATAAATCAGAGAGTTATAGCTCCATTTTCACATTTTATATTTGTTTCCTAACAAAAATCTGGTAGACATAAACAAAAACCCTAAACATGTATATTGCATGCACGGTGAGACATTTTCGTAATGTTAGATTTCCCTTTTTTGAGAACCTGTTACAGATTTTTGGAAGAAACACACTTACCGTGATACACCTTCCATTGATGTTGGTGGATGAAGCGGAGCCGAACCCTTTGAATCAGACGGTTCCCTTTCTTATCCAACTCTGATGGCACTTGAAGTGTGTCTTTTAGAGTCCCACTAAGTTTTTGTTACTTCTACTTGACTCTACGGTTCCTATTATGCAACTCAATTACCACACGCTTACATTTTAGCCTTAAAATACATCGCTTATTTAATACGTTTTTTGGTTTAACTTTTAATTTTTAAAAAAACCCTTATTCACTAACTTTTACAATTCCAACTATCTTCAAAGTAGAGAAGTTTTGACATCAATAATAGAAGTAGTCAATGACATCAATGCTTACATCACAAACCTTCTTTCAGGTACTTGATTTAGAATTTCATTTTTGTGACCTCATTTTATAATTATTACCATCTATTTATATAGTTTTTACAATTCAATTATATTTCTATGAAGGAGAAGAAAAAGAATACTTCAGTAGTGATTTTATTGATATATCTGAATCTATTGAGTTTGATGCATATGAGCATCTGACTCTAAAATTATTGAATTATCTTAAAACATCTAAGTTGCCTAACCATTCAATCAAGTTGAAAATTATGACAACTATTATGTTGTTGCACAACTTGGATCAATCTGAAGGATTAAGTATCAAGACTTACTAATCATGTCATTGAAGATAAGATCATTTATGAAAAGAATATTGGTAATATTATTTATATTTCTAGAGTATATGTGTCCCACTCATAATCACCATGATCATTTAAATTGATGAGAGGACAATTCCTAATAATGATTTTT